>JAXQQM020062173.1:0-52066 GCA_034641835.2 Pinus albicaulis
AACCACATTAATAGTTATTTCATACATAATCTCGGACATTATTTCATGTAGGTATAGGGTATTTGTATTGCATTCCTGCATCTGAGGTATATACTGCTCAATCATATTAAATAGACTATAGTTTGTAAAATAATGGTGGCCTTCAATAACTTAATTATATATATTTTATTTTTTTTGGTACTCGCGAAGACGTGTAGACCAAAAAACCGTGGCATTAAAGTTTTACAATAAGAGAGTTTTATAGTGAAGAAAATAGTAAATAAATAAAAAATAACCATAACTTTTAAATATAAATATAAATAATAATATTATAAATAAATAATTAAATAAATAATATAAAAAATTAAGAATACAAAGTTAGTTCATGTTGGATCTCTATTTTGTATTTTTAATTTTTTTATAATACTTATTTATTTATTCATATATATATATATATTTTTTTTTTCATTCTATTTTTTTTTATTTAAATAATAAAATTAGGTTAATTAATTATCTTGATTTAAATTCCTCAATGGGATGTCAACTCAGTGAGCCAGGTGGGCGGAGGATAGCTGTGGTTGGACCATCTCGAAGCCATGCGCCAACGACCACATTTACCTCCCACGCTTGAGAGGTAATGAGCCTCTCGACCGATGGGCTCGCTACAGGCGACGTCGAAGTTATGAGCGGAGCAGGTGAGCAAGTGAGCATTTGGCAATTGAGGGCGATGGTGAAAGTTGGCGAGACGGTCCTCCTCGATGTCTAGATGCTGGCTCTCAAGCCCCGGCTTGAGCTATGCCAATAGGAGACGAGGTGGAGGAGACGAGTTGGGTAAATCTGCTAACGAGAAGTTGTGGATGGCGGTTGAATGAGTGGCAGACTCTTGGCAGCAGCAATAGAGCGCTGCAAGAAGAGCAGGGGGAAGGTGGTGAGTGTGAAACTCTAGCTTGTGTTCCTCCATGATAGTGGCAGCTGGTAAGTGGGACTTGCAAGGAAGGCAGACCCTCAGCCAGGGCTCGGGGTGGTATTTCTTTGGGCTCATAGACCCTTTCAGTTCTCCTACGACCAGGATTTGCAGAGGGTGGCAGATTACTGTGACAATAGAAGGTTGCGGTGCAATTGATGGTGGAGTAGTGGTTCTTTTCTGCAATGCACGGGACAAATAGAAGCGGTTTCGTGGATGGTGCTGTGGCATTAGGGTCTACTTGGCACGTGATTAATTGGAGTTGCATCACAAATAGAGGTTGGCAGGTTGTCGGCAAGCGCATGCCGCGAGAGAGGGGGTGTGCATGACGATGAGGCTTTGGATGCGGGATGGCGAGTTGACGGCTGCCCGACGACTCTAGTTCACACTCGGAATCCACCAAGAGCCAACACTCGGTGGCGGCTATGGCAGTCTCTCCCGCTCAATCACTGGGACAGGTAGAGGCTCTAGTCACCCTTGAAATGATTTCAACACAACTCCAACATATCCAACTCAACATGGATGCTCTGCATGAACAAAGGTATGAGGATCACAAGAAACTAGTGGCCTATATCAACGACATTCAACACCCGCATAATGAGACCATTGAAGCTCTGGATAGTTTGTACTGACTTATGAGGTGCTCACACGATCACCTCCGAGCTTTAGAGGCCCAAGTGGACAACATCGACTATCATGTGCATAACCAAGGATGCATCTTTGTTGGTCCTCCGACAGGTCCTCTGAACTCACCCCCATGATGTTATGTTTGATCTAGATGTTTTGTAAATTTGTATGGATAATAACCAAGAGCACCGTGTGCGTTGGCGACCACTCAAATCAGTCTTGGCACTTCTTGCCTCCTAGGTTGCCTAGATGTAATACAACAACGTTGTTTTCTGATGTAATTTTTGCTATGATAATATAAAATAGACTTTGACTGACAAATTTTTTTTATCTTATTTTAAATTTAAATTTTATTTATTTGATTTTTTCCATTTTATAATTACTATCTATAGTTTTATTATTTAAAATAGATAAATTTGATCTTATTATGTTTATTTATTTATTTGTTCGTTTTCATTTTCTTATTACTATTTTTCAGTTTTATTGTTTAGAATAATTATGTTTGACTTTATTATTACTCCCCTTTGTTTTGATTAAAATATTAATATTAATATAATTAATTTAATTTTTTTTATTGACTATCGATTTTCCATCCATTACTTTATTTTAATTAAAAATTGTTGATTAATTAATGATAAATTTTTAGTCAAAACTAGTTGTTATATTCTAACGCCTAGAAAAAACCTCTCTTCATCTATTTAATCTAATGTCATGATCTTGTTCTTCATCTTGTAGTGAAGATGAACCAGACTGGATGGTTCGAAATGGGTAGACCAAAAGCTCTTTTATATGATTTTTAGGGATACATCAATATTATTAAACTATCTAATTGTTGTTTCATTTAATGAGGTTTCGTCTAAAAAAAACTTGGTTATGTTTTTTTGGCTCGATATATTTACCTTCAGCATTCCACATTCATTTGCATATAACAAATTGATAATAATTGCAAACATAAGAAACATGCATTTCATTTAAAAAGTTTTATTCACTCTATATCATTAAGATAAGTGAGATTATAGTGCTATATCACTAGAGAAAGAAATTTGAACTTCTTAGCATTATTTTGTTGGAGAGGAGCACTTCCAGAACTAGGCTAAGTCACCTCAAAAGTGGTATGGTTCTCGTCAGAGCCTCTTTTTAGCATTGTATTTCTAAGGAAACTAACTCTAAAAACCCATTTAAATTTCATCCAAAAAGAGACAAAACCAATAGAAAGAGTGTACTAAGCTTAGGATGGGAGCATGGAGTGGAGTAGGGATGTGAAGATACTCAAGAGTAGATGGTACCCTTTTTTCCTCCTACAATTGGAGATACTTAAGAAAAATAAGGGGTTGTTGTAGGTGCCACAACACAACATTAATATTTACGGCAACAAATTAAACACACATGCTTCCATAATAAAATTTATACACTTTCTCTCCAAACTAGAAATTAGAAGCATAAGTAAATGAAAGAAAAGGAGAAAGTAAGTAACAACTTCAAGCAAGTAATGAGATATATGAATGAAGTGACAACACACTTTAACTACACAACTAGATCTATGAAATGCAATGACAAATTATATTACAAAATATAAAGAACAAATATATAGGGTATTATAGATATAAGGGGGCCTTCCTCTAAACACAATCTATGAGAAAACTATAAAACACTACTAGAAGTGTACAACAAAATCTCTCTACAGTTTACTATCCAAATATGAAGTTATGGAGGAGTATTAAAGTCCCTACATAGCTATGGTCATGCACTGGTCATGACTGATCAAATGGTTGATTTAAAATGAATAATAACTATCGTAACTCCTCCCCCACCCCTCTCAAGGCTAGTATCTCTCTATATTTATGATTATAGTCTACAAATCATAAAAGAAATACGTTGTAACCATACAAAATAATCCCCTCACTACAAGGAAAAGACTCTCTAACGGAGGTTATAAAGGAGGTTTTTAGTGTTATAAAATTGGCCAAAATTGTCAAAAGAAAATTTGCTACAGCATCCGTTTTAGGATACGGAGGTTTTGGCGGAGCTTTTAACAGAGAGTCAACACAACTAAAAAAAAATGAGTGGCCGGAAGTTACTACTGGTGTTTTTTTCCTCGGTGCGCTACTCTAGCTTTAACGCACCAGTGCGTACATGTAGACGGAGCCCCGGAGCGGTTTCAATCGAACGCATCGGGCAGTTTAGATGTAAAAATGCACCGAGCAGAGTTTTGGTCATACAATGTAGTAGGCCCTTCTAATTGGTCTTGGGATTTGTGCGGTGCCCATAGATTTTATGAAGGCAATGGTGTGTATACTGATATAAATGCACCGGTGTGCCGTATCACAACAAGGCACAAAGATTTATAATTGGTATCATTATTCATGTGGTGCCCATCGACCATAAAAATGCACTGGTGCTTATAGATACATAAACGCCCCTGTGCGCAGTATCACACAAACACATCGATATTTATAATTGGTATCAGTGTTTGTGCGGTGCCCATAGATCATAAAATGGCACCGGTGCATATAGACATAAGCATGCTTGGTGTACGATTCTTGTACCACAGTGGTTTTCATTTTTACATACCTTTTTAGAAACAACGATCTCTATGACAATCAGTGTGTGATTGTTTTAAATTCATTATTCATGAAAAGTCGACACATCTTATAACAATATTCATATTAATTACATTTTTAATTAATGTATTTGAATGTGATGTTTAGATTAATTTGTTATATCATATCATAATTGTTGTAGTTTTTTAAAATTCATTATTCATCAAAATTCAACACATATATATGTTATAAAAATATTCATATGAATTAAATTTTTATTATTGCATTTGAGAATGACAATGGAGAACGCAATAGTGACAATAGAGAATGCAATAGAATAAATTAAAACATTTTTTATTATATATATGAATAAGACATTCTTTATCATACAAAATGGGACAGTTATTGGTATCCCTTTGTCTTTCAATTCCATTACATTAAACAAAATGTATGATTTCACAGACATTTTTCAAAAAATACAACGTCTTGCTTTGATATCCAAACATAGTGATCATCATTCTTCACTTGAACTGCTGTCACTACTAGAGCTACTTCCATGACTTGGGTTATTTTCAGGAATTTTTTGTTCGCGGTATTGATTGTTTTCTTCTTCTTCACCTTCCATCTACAAACATAAAAATAAACTGAAATGAGTGTATATACTTTGGTGAAAATAATGAAAATTGAAATATTAAATAATATACATCAATGTAAATCGAAAAGAAAAATGGCGTACCATAGCAACAATTGACTCATAAACTATACATATTCTTTCAAAACCATGTACCATGCCATCTTTCAAAATTTCATTTGTTGGCGCAGTTCCATACTTTGTTTCTTGCAACTTTTATACCCCATAAGAAATCATATATTTAATATAAAGATGTTTTTGTTCTATTAATCATATACGGAGCTAAGTAAAACAATATCGATAGATTCTTACAAATTCCACAATTAAATTATGATATGCCAACATATACTCAAAACCCATATTTTACCCAATTTCAATCAATTCGTCTGATGGTTCTTCTTTGTATGTTATCACATGTTTGAAGACATTCAATGATGATTTTTGTAAAACAACTTAAAAAATACAAAAATGAAATCTAGTTAAGTTGTTATAAGGAAGTAACAATTACTCACAAACTTAGATATCAATCATTTTCTTCCTTATCGTCCTGTTTTATGTGCTGAATGGGTTCCATTTTCTTTTCTTTTCTGCAAGAAAATATTTGAAAATTAATATTTAATGCTAAATTTTTTATTTATTGTACCTAATGATCGAAAATTTCAATGATTACATATTACATTTGAAGCACGTTGTTGTTGAGATGGATCCTCCCGCGATGCAATTTTGTCCATTTCTTTGACCATCTCCTTGTACACCTTTTTGGACATTCCTACTGGCATATTTCTGATATCAGCTCGTTCATCTTTTGAAATTTTCATAATCTTCCTGAAAATGTAACATGACAATAAAATATTTAATTTTTATATTGATATATGAAAAGTAAATATAACAAAAGTGATATTTATAAATAATTCTAGACAAACATTTAAAGGAATATTACATTTTCATTCCTTCTTTTTTGTTGTTGTACATTTTTTCTATTAAAAGTGTGACATGTCTCATTGACCAATTCTCTGGAAACTCTTCCTGTAGTTACATAAAATTTGGTTCTTGGAATCATTGGATTGATTTTTGTATTGTAAGTGGAAAGAATGTCTATACATTTGTTCCACTATATCCCTCAAACTTTTGTAAAAAGTTTGACCCCTTTCGTTAACTTCCAGCACCACTCCAAATGAGCGAAGGAGCAATTCATTTTCATTTTCATGTTCTATTCTTTTTCTTTTCTTAGAACAACATTCCTTTTCTGAGTTGTGGGTCCCTGTAGAACATTAAACATATTTCAATTAATAAATTGTTTGACACATGTTATCTAATAATTTTAAGTATATTATTAATGATAATTAAAAAAAGAAACTCATATTGGATCGATAGTATTTTTTCATTCACCTGATTCATACTTTCACAATTTTTCCATTAAGCTTTTACACTCTTCTGGTCTTAGATAAAAAATAATCATATCAAGCTTCATCATTTTGTGGCTCTGCATGATACACAACAAACAATACATATTAGTTAAACTTACATATTTTTCAAAAATAATATTTTTTATAAATAATTTACAAAGAACTTGCCTTTTTTTATTTTGTTGATATGTTATCAGTATTTTTGTTACTTGATCTCTTGTCAGTCATTTTTTTATCAATCTGAAACCTGTACCATATCATTCTTTAATATATTTATAAATAAATTCTCAACTTTTCAGGTACAAAATAAATCTCAAGAAACAGGTGCGCCATTCATAATGTACGCATCGACTTCGGTGCGTGGGGGTCTTATAAATGCACCACACAAACATTATAATAGACCATATCATGCTCTATGTCAACAAGGAGCATCGGTGTGTTACATATTAACCACCACACCGATTAACACAGAAAAAATAATAAAAATCGTTCAGTGTTAGTTTTGTAGCGTAAACGCCATGCGCAAATAAGTGACCACCATACGGTGCTCTCTGTCAACTAGGAGACCCGGTGCAGTGCGTTATATGTTACATGGTGCACCGATTAACACAAAACCATACGGTGTGTGTTATTATAGACGCACCACAAAAACAGTGTAATAGAGTACATTGCTATCCTCGTAACATGGCGCACCGGTGCCCTATTTCAGATATGGTGCACCGATTTAGAATTTTTTTTTCAATTTTTGTATTACATAGTACTTGCACAGTGTGCTGTATAATACAACGCACCAGTGCTCTAGGGTACGCAGGGCACACCGTTAAAGAAAAATCCATTTTTCCCAAAAATTCACGTAATGGCCAAATGGATTAGGATCCAACTATGCAAGTCGTCCCGTGGGTTGGATGTCAATCTAAAATGAAGAAACCTGATTCGGAAATCATAGAAAAAGGGAGAAGAAAGGGAAAAAACAAAAAAATGAAGGGTTTAGGGTAAAAATGGATAAAACTATAGAAAAAGTAAAAAAAAAAAAAAAATCAAATTTAAGCACGATATGGTTTGAAATTTTATGATACAGGGTTTGAATCACCAGAGGTTTAGTTTCTGATTGTCTGAATACGTCTGTTCGAACGTATTTCACTGCTCCACAGTGCCCTTGTGCTCTGTTTCTCCAGGGCTGTCTCCTGCAAATATCTAGCTATAAATTTTAGCAAAAATAGTGAAATAATGAAAAGTGTTTAGTATTTAAAGAATTATTTTATTCAATGCGATTTTCGAAAATATTTTGCCACCCATTTTTCAAATTGCCTCTTTTGTTTTTTCACTTAAAGAAAATAGAGTTGCGCTTTTTTTATTTATGTTTATTCGTGATCGGTGCAGAATATTTGTGAAGCATTAGGATGTCTGATTAATATGATGCACCGACGCGTGTTATGATGATAAGCGCACCAAACTATATGAAGTTCTTTTTTTTGTATGTAAAATCATAATAAAATAATGATAATTCTAAAGTACATGAATTTATTTTCATTATTTTCTAAACTTTATTATGTTACAAAAATTCATATTATTCTAGATTTGTTATTTTACAATTATTTGCAAATTTACAAATTTAAATATTTTAATAAAATCATTTCACATTAATACAATTAAAATTTTCACATTAATAAAATTAAAAATTTACAAATATTTTACATACAATTACAATTAAAATTACAATTACAATTACAATTATAATTACAATTACAATTATAATTACAATTACAATTTTACAATTAATTTCACATACAATTACAATTAGAATTACAATTAAAATTTTAATTTTACATACTATTACATTTACATAGAATTACATTTACAATTACAATTACAATTTTACAAATATTTTACATACAATTACAATTACAATTTTACAATTTTACATATAATTGGAATTAAAATTACAATTTTACAATTTTTCATATATACAATTACAATCACAACATTACAATCATTTCACAATAAATTAAATATTACAATTACAATTACAATTTTACATTAAATATTTTACATATAATTAGAGTTAAAAATACAATTACAAACAGAAATACAATTTTACAATTTACATACAATTAAAATTTTATGATGCATCGGCGCAGAAGAGTTTTGAAGAACCGGTGCGTTATCGTAATCGGATGCCTCGGGCGGGTTTGTACGTTGCGCACAGTGTCTGGTGTGCCAATGTTTAGTGTGCACCGGTACTTTCTATGGTAAAGTGCACCAGTAATTGAGAGCTCAGGAGCATTGGAAAAATGAAAAATCTGGGTTTTTTTTTTTTTTTTTTTTTTTTTTAATTTAACCCTTTTCCAGTGCGCGTGGTTTATAGGTGCACAGGTTCTGTTTCTTATGAACGCACCGGTCGGTTTGTGTTTTGGCGCGTTGTTTTATGACACACCGGTGTGGTTTAGTTATACCGCACCGAGCGGTTTAGGTTTTGGCGCGGTGTTTTACAATGCACTAGCGCGAAAGAGTTTTGAAGCATTGGTGCTCTAGAATAATACGACACACCAGGAGGGTGTGTAGGGAGTGCACAGTGTCTAGTGTGCCAATGTTTTGTGCGCACCGGTGCTTTCGCGATTGAAGATCACCGGTGCGACGTGTAATGATAAGCGCACCGAGAAGAAAACCTCTGCGAAACCCTCCACCTGCTAACCTCCTTTAGTAACCTCCGCTAGAAATGGATGTATGTGGTATTTTTCTGTGGGGTTCCTCAAAAAAATCTGCTAGAGGGTATTTTCCTTATAGTGCCTAAATAAGTGGATGGCACAATGTGAAAACCCTGGTTATCTTTTCCCTTATGTTATTTAACAAAATGGGCTGAGTCAAGGGACACAAATTCCAGGGACTGAGGATGGTTACTTTCTTCAGATATTGAGGGTTCCTTGTAACAAGAAATTTGGTCAATCCTATGACAGTCATTAAAGGTTGGTTAGTGTGTTTTAGCATATTGGTATGTTTGAATTTAAGGAGTTGAAGAAAAGGGACATAGGCCATGCTTTCTTGGAAAATTTAACAAGACAAAAATGACAAATAATTTGTGAGAAGAGTTTTCATGGATAGCTAGGAAAATACAAGTAGAGGTCAACCTTGAAAAGGGGGAACCATCATGGAGAGACAAAATTCGTTGAGGAGGTGTAATAAGGTTGATAATGGAGGAAACAAATTGGGGCATATCCGTGGTGTTGGGAGTTAGTTGAAGTATTCAGTAAGGGAGGAGGAGACCTGCACAACGAAAACTATGAGAGAATATTCATACATCTTGGTTGAGAAATATGAGTATGCGAAAAATTATCTCCACGTGAGTAAGTCTCAGTATGCCTTGGGGGTTGGAGGTTGGAGATGGTCTTCTCTAGATTCCCTTAATAGCCTAGCGTGGAGATGAGGTCCTCAGATTTATTGTAAGGGAAAATTATTAAGTCTCCTTTGTTTTTTCACTTGGTTTTTGCAGTGGGTTCTGGACTCCCTTCATTGGGAAAAACTGATATGTTACATGTCCTCATGGTGGAGGTAGTAGGCCTTTAGACTCTCTTTGCCTTTTTTTCACTATTATGTAGATTGGTGGGTGGAGGTAAGAGAGCCTTTGGAGCCTCTGTCTCAACTATAAGTTGATGTTTAATGCATTGAGAAACCCACCCCAGTCATTGGAATTTGGCTCAGGGGTGACAAATACAAGGGGGATTGGATGAAATAGTATATGGTTGGGTGGAGAGTTGTTGCCCCAAATTCGGATATAGTTATAGATAATTTTATGTACACATACCATATGCCATTGAATATATGTTTGGATTGTGAATTTAGTCACTTGTATTGGTTACCTGAATGCTGCACGATTTACTTGTGAATGAATAAAATGAGGCACTATGGACAAGTTCCTTGTGGTTGTGATTTTTCACTAACATTTGTATGCAGGGAAATATATTTAAATATACATATACACATTAGTGATGTATGCTCAAATTAAAGACAAATATGTAGTCAGTGTGAGTAACTGTGAGTAAGCATTGGGCCAACCATCACGACTTATGTTGATTGATTAAGCATGAATCTTAATTTTTGAATTGAAATAAAGCAAGACTTTGTACATAGAGGGTTTTTAAAGAAAGACATGTTTCCACCTCCCCGCACAACTTAAAATTCACTAGTATGACTGGTATTCTGAGGGGGGGACTCATTGCAATGAATGTAAAAATATGGGAAAATGATTATTCTCATGATTGTGGACTAGATGGAGAGTACGCCCATAAAATTGTAGAAATATATACATGTATATCCATGCGCAAGTTTAGTTAAGTATGGAATGTGGTGTACTTGAGTCAATTATGGCCAATTCGGTCCTTCTGCAATTGTAGTGCCCCATTATTGAATGTCTGTGTAGTGCAATGTTGCAGGAGCACTGTTTTATGGCAGCTAGAGTCAAAGGAATTGTGTTTATAAAATAACCATCATAAATATCTGGTGTTGAACTCTTTAATGAAGTTGGGGTCAGAGTACACTAGCAGAGTTATGCTCTTTTTTTCTTAGTCTCGAGAGAGGCATGTCACTTAATGATAGCAAGGGAAGAGAAAAAACAAACCTCTACCAAATAAACCCATCAAGGAATTGAATCCCTAGATGTTTAAGTGTGGCATGAAGGAAAGGGTCGAGATGACATGTACTGAGCATCTAATCCCAGAAGGTTATAGGAGGAGCATGTGAAGGGAGCGTTGCGATGATAAGGAATGGGACAACGTGGAGAAGCTAGGAGCGAGAAGGAGGCCAGGATGATGTAGAAAGAGCTTATGTATCATTGAAAGGATGGAGGTGGGACCTGCATAGATAAAGTATTGATGTTGTAGTTAATGGGAAAACTCCCTTCCTGGAGTTTATTACATTGAGATATTCCTTTGCAAAATGGTGGTGGAAAAATTCGGATGACCCAGCACCAAGGTGATGTGTAGAGGGAGATGTGGGTTAGTGTGATTGGTTGAGGAAACCAAAAGAAGCGTTGACATATTCTGGTGGGTGAGGGTTGTGAAAAGAAATAGAAGGGTTGGGGGCCAAGGTATTGAGGTTGGCCACATTGTGAGAGCAAAAGACATTAAGTGTTGAAGGTTATTAGAATGGGGTCACACTGATACACACACATATATGCATAAGCATGTATGATTCAGTGGATAAAAGGACATGTTTGAGATGATGGATTATATTAAATATATGCCCCATCATTGATTATAATGTGTATATGATACCTTCGTCACATAGTTTGGGACCGGCCAATTTGGAACTTGGTTCTAGGTCTTGGGTTAAAGTGGTTATATGGAATTTCTAAGGGTCTCACTTAAAATTGATTGACACACACACACACACACACACACACACATATATATATATAGAGAGAGAGAGAGGGAGAGAGAGAGAAATCATGCATGCCACATGGGCCTCACATGAGGATCAAATGGGTGCCACATGAAGATGAAAGGGGAAACAATATTTTTGACCTAATAAGGATTTAAAATATCATAAATTGCAGTCATGGAGTGTGATTGAGACAAAATTTAATTCATTGAAAAAGTCTCACCGACACAAATGCAATGATGACATCCAATTTGAGTTTGGAAACTCATAAAAGTTAAAAATTTTCATTACCCCATTTCTCTAACTATACCAGGGAAGTTGGGTTGGAATAATGGACACATCGACAATGTTAATGGGGTGTGCTTAGACACAACCATTGTGATTTTGGAGTTTATTTGTTTAAGACAAATGTGGTTGCACACTACTACCTCGATGACAAATAAATGGGGTCATTTTTACTACAAAATCAATATGGGTGATGTGGATCATGCAAATAGAGCTAACAACCAAGAAAATCGGGTTTATACTTGATTATATAAAACATCAGTGATGTGGATCATGCAAATAGAGAAAACAACCAAGAAAATTAGGTTGATACTTGAATATATAAAACAAGTTGATTATGGATTTGACTTTCAGATCTATGCCTTAGTTGATGGATGTTAGATCCATTTGAATGACATGGAAGCATACCAACATCATCCCCTACAACATCCATATGCCCTAATTTATCCACAACGGGTGTAGCTATACAGATCATCAAGGCATTATTGGCTGACAGTTTGCTACAGGAGTGCCACCGAATTTCTGAAGATAGTGTTCTACTACAAGGATACTATTGGATTTTTGGAAAATGTCATTAAAAAAAAACAAACCTTTGAAATTAATTACGAAATGAAAAAATATATTCTAATTAGCCATAAAAACACAAAAACTCAAAAAATTTAACAATCACATGTCTAATAAGCTCATATGAAGTGAAACTAGATAATATGTGGTAACGTGAATAATAAATGAGTGAATAGGAAAGGTAAAATAAGTGATAATAGGCTAAATGGTCATTATAGACATTTATAAACCAAGGATCAACATAAAGACTTTATTAAATTATGGTTGGAATTAACAAATGCTAATTATGCTTATTTACCTTATTATGAAGAATGTCTAAAATTTCCTTCTTTTTAAGAATTGAATTTGAATTCTCAATTGGTGTATGAGACCCCCTTGTTTGTGGGACAAAGGACCCACCTCCGCGCAGAGATTTTACTGCTAAGTCTACGAAGGAATACATACTCTACCCCCCATGGTTTTGAACCTGTGACCTGTTAGGAGGAAACACATGCTCTTAACCATTAGGCCCACTCAAGTTGTATAATTCTGGTAATAATTATGGTAAATAGATGTAGAGAATAGTGTTGGTAAATTGGAAAATGTTTAATGCAGTAATATTATATTGTTGCAGAGATTTCTAAAATATATTCCATTAGAGCTTGCCAAAATATATTCCATCACTAATTGGTAAAATTTATGGAGCTTTTACTAGGTAAAATTGCTAATTTTGTCCAGACCATCAGGGTTCAAGTGATTTGGAAAGTTTGATCATGTTTTACATGAAAAATAAGTCCATTGAGGATTCAAAAAATTTGGCAGAAAATTTTGAGTCAATTGGGGTTCAATGGATTTGGAAAGGCTACACGAAAAATTTAGTCCATTAACTCGGAAATGGTTTGGGTTGGTAAATCTCAGATTTAAGTGATGGTCAATGAAATATTAAATACTTTTGAAATTGGGCAGGTATGTAATTTATCAAAATAATGAAGTTGTTAATAAAATGTATCATATTTATTATTTTTATTATTAATCAATATCATTGTATGAACATAAATAAATTAAACTATTAATTAATGATTAACTCAATTAAATGTAATGTGATTTATTCTTGGTTCAATAGATGACGTGGGAGAGCCAAATGGATATGGTGCTAACTTGGAACTACCCCAATGACATGTGGGCTAGGGGTGCCATCTAATTGTCCAAATGGTAGTTTATTAGTAGCATTCACATGGAACCAAGGGTGAAAATATCTCATTTACCATATCTTGATGATCAAGACTAAGATTTTAATAAATTTTATACCACCGAAAATATATTTATGAAAAAAAGGTAATGATGATCTCATAACATAGTTTTGAATTGGATTAGAATAGCGAAAAATTTGATACCCCATGCCTCAACAAGATCCTTAGGGGTTGGGTATGTTACATAGTTGTATTTGAGCTAATAATTAAGCTAGAAAGATGATAATTTGGTAGCATGTATCCTTAATCATGCATTAAGGCATATTATGTATGTCACATTGACCACTATATTTCGACTTGAAATGAAGTCTTCCGTTATTTCTCTAAATGGATTGTGCACCAGATTGCCTCCTTCTTTCTCCTTGGAATTAATAGCGGTATTAAAATCCCCACTAATAATGCACCATGATCCAAAGGGAGATTCCTTCAAATCCCCCAATGTGTTTCGACAATGTTGTTTCTCATCTCACACATTGGGCATATACCTATTGATGACATTGGCTATTTGTTTAGAAAGAAGATGGGTGAGGGATATTTCCAACTAATGAGTGGTAGCCTTCACTTGCGAGAGAAAATATCCTAGAGTTCTGCAAGGTACACAAGCCACCTAAGGCTCCTCCACTTGCACTAAATTAATTCTCTATATGGTTTGACATTTTTGAAGGGATTCTTGCTCCTCAAGATTTTCCTCTTAGAGGAGTAGGATTTGGGGCTTTTCCTTCATGATTAAATCCTAGATAAGATTTAATTTCCTATGGCCACCCAATCCCTTACCATTCCAAGAGATCAACTTCACTATTTACTGAGGTTTTTCGTAGGTCATCCTATGGGAGGGGTTTTGCCTATCCAATTCCTCAAGTTTCTTGATTTTTTTCCCTAGATGTCCTCAATCATGTGTTGGGTAACCAAGTCTTTATCCTTATCTTCTTGTTATTACCTTTTCTCTTTGTTGAGTTTTCCATTACCTTACTTTTGTTTTTGAAATACTTTTTTTTATTGTCTTGTAATTGCAAATTCCTTTTTTAATTTCCATTTGAATATTTCAGATGCTAGTGTTTTATCTTAGAAAGAAGGATGGCCAGAGGGAAAAAAAGCCTTGTATGGGTGTGGAAGGCATCTTCTTCAATATTGGGATAAGGGATAGTGATCAAAGGGGGCAGAGGGCCCAACATATTCTAATGAAGGCATGTAGAAGTCCAAAGAAAAAGGGGCTTTGGGATCCTGAGAAATAGGGGCATGATCCAAGAGGTTGAACATGCTGCTAGAGGGGGGGATGCTTCTAAACTTACTTGAATGTGAAGGGTAACATTCAAAGGGCTTAGGAATAGAAAAAATAAGATGGGGAGCAGAAGGATAAAAAGGGGGGTGGGGGGAAAGAGGGTACTCCCTATATAGGGTTCATTTTCTTCTTCTTTGGTTGCTTCCATTGCTCCTATTATTCATGAGCTTTTTTCATAGTTGTGGTTTTGGGATAGTTCTTAGCAAAATGGCCATATTCATGGTCATATTTGGATTTGAAGGGGAGGTGGTCATAATCCATTGGTTGAATGAATGAATAGTTATCCAAAGGGAGTTAGAACACCTTTGAGAGGCCTTTCTCAAGATATACTTCCACACAAATTCAAGCCCAAGAAAAAGGGCCATTATAAGGTTTAGCTCAATGAATATAGTTTCCTAATGCATTACCTATACTTCTTACAATTTCTTCATTCCACTAGTGGAAGGGAAGGTGCGGAAGCTTGAAAGATACTAACACAAATTAAGGGATGACATTTTGTAGATGAAAATCAAGGGTTCAATGGTTCAAATGAATACCTTGTGATCCATAGAAGTGCTTTCCACTGCAAAAGATCAAGTCATGATCTTCTTTGTCCTTGAGGAGAAAATAAAAACAAACATTTCCATAAGGAAAGAGACAAATTACCTTTGATTTAATGATTGACATTTTTTCCCATTGAATCCTCACTTTGTGAGTCAAAGTGCCATTTTTCAGGATTGATTAGCTAAATTGGAACCTTCAAAATTTCACGTATGTTCCATTGTTTGAGATTGCTTGGCTAGATTGGAGCCTTCATAAGTTCATCTAACCATTTAACAAAGAAAGAAGGCTAATTTTTTTACAGAACATATTACAAAAGAGACTAGCACATGAAAGTCTCCTATGTTTGGGAGGGGTGGGGAGGATGTCCCTCTAGAGGTCGTGGCCATGGTGGCGGGGAAACCAAGAATTCTAGGGTTTCATCAACACTTAGAATTTCATTATACTATAGAGGCTTAAATATATTAATTGAATGAAATAATGTTAACTACAATTTCTAAAACTTCTTACTAACACATAAAAATAAATCAATACCTTTTTTTTGGTTAGGTTGACCCATGGGGATTTGAACCTTGCATCACATGATTTACATATTACTTCATAGAATGACACTTGTTGATTGAACTACCCCATAAGCTAAATAAATTGGAACTTTATTTCCCTATATTTTTAAAAAAAAAACAAAAGACTATGTTATAATTTTCAAATACTTATAAAATGTTAAAAAATATATTGAATAATATTTCTAAAATTTATAAATAATTATCAACTAAAATAAAAAATAAAAATAAAAAAATTATTTCCATTTTACACATAAAAAAATTAAAAAAATTATAATTTCCAACACCACATTCATAAATAAATAATGTTATAAAAAATCTATTAAGTATATAAAAATAATTAACAATATAAATATTTTTTTTTAATAAATAAAGACATTTAAAATTGGAAAGATAAATTAAATAATCGACTCAAATAATATTTGCATTATATTAAAAGATAAATTAAATAATGTTTATTTAAAAGATAGTAAAGCCTTATATAATATTGATTTGTATTCACCTATTAAAAAGATTAATAATAATGAAAATTCTACTTTAAAAACATTACCTTCTTTCTATCAAAATAAATGAATCAATGAAATTTCATTTATTTATCTTTATTTTTAAATTAAATCTTTCATAGTATGCTTTCATATTCATCATTTGCTCATGGTTGTAAGAAAAATAATCAAAATAAAAAAATTCCTTAGTCCTTGCCTCACTATGCGACTATAATATTTATTTCGTGGTCAACTTATATTGACTTTGTATTATTTTGTCAAATTTTTGCAATTTTAATGAATGTTTCGAGAAAACGCTAAATATTCTCATTTTCTTGTAAATTGAAAAATAATTTTCTAATTTATGGATTTTTTTTTTCTAATTTTCCATTGGCTGAGCGAGTTCTGATGGGACATAATTCTCTAGTGGAGGGAGATTTATTTTCAATGTTTGTCAGCGCCTGAAAAATCATTTTAAAATAAAAGAGGGATAATTTTATGAGTAACCATTATGTCATTAAATGCTTTGACACTATTGATGCTTGACACTGCTACTATTTCCCAATCATACTAAAACTAATGGAGTTTTAGGTCCCTTACATAGACGAAGCGGGGGGGGGGGGGGGGGCGGCCCACAAGGATATGCTCCATAACATTGATACATTGTGCAGAGTATAGAGGTGTGGAGGAGCCCCCACTCTTGGAGATCCTCTACACCTTTGCACTTCGCACAATGTATTAATGTTTTAGTTTATAAATGCTTGCATTCATTCATATAATTTCATCGTCAAAGTGTTCCAAATTTGGACCATTCATTTGTATAATTTCATCATCAAAGTCTTCCAAATTATGATCTAATGGTTTCTTGTTTTGGTTAATAAAATATTTTTTATCAACGAAGACATTGTGGGAGTGTATTGTGTACAATTAATATTTAGTCAGTAACACATAAATCGCGTTGTAAATTTTTCAGATCTTTCTCACAAAGTTAACAACATCAATGACAGTGCCACTAACATTGTAGGTAAACATAAAATTGATAGGAAAATCTATAAGTCCTCTTTGTGTTTTTATTGAAAAGGTGGATACTGCAATAACATGGATTTATAGGGCACATTATGTTGCCCCCATCCTAAACCTAAACCTAACGACAATAGGCTAGTCCATCGGCAATGGTTCAAACTTCCCAATTCCACATAGAAGAGGATATGACTCATTACATCACCACAACAATGTTTCTTGTATGCTAACTAAAACTCCCTAGCTTTGTCAAATAATGATTTTTTAGTTCAAGTGTAATTTTTAAGGAACCCATGTGTTTTCGCTGCAACAAACACGCTCCAAAATTTTTCCTACACTTGAATTTTGGAGCCCACTAATGATTTTGTGATATTTCATTCCATGTTGTTCATGGTCACTTCATTATTGGTTAATATTTTTTGAGTGTTAAAGTCACTTGCTCACACGTGCTCAGTCCTTGATGAATTCATGAAAAAACTTCTTTCCACACAATCTTAGATAGGAGTTGTGTAGCTCCTGAAGGTAAGGCTTGCACAATCATTATTAACAATGATTGTGCCATCCATAAGGAAAGTGAATTGCACAACCTATGTTGACAATGAGTGCGCAACATCAATTTATAATTTCTCTTGCTTCCAACTGCAATTGTGTTATCGTTCTAGTGAGTTCTTTTTAAACCATCGCTTTTGTTCACCTTTGTTTTCACAAGTGTCACTTTCACTTTCACGTTTTTCATTTTTGCTTTAAAAAGGTTTTTTTTTAACTTTATATTTGCTCTGGCATGTGTTTCTTTCCCCTTCTTTAGATTTTGCAAGTGTCATTTTCACTTTTTCTTATCATCGCAAGTGTCATCTTTCGTTAAGGCAAATGTTGCACTTTACGTAGGGGTGTTATGACACATGTTTAAGAGAAACATTTTGTAATAATGGGTCCTATCTACCATAGATACATGTATGAGACTCACTCCCAAATTCTTATGCACTGTTTTGTTGCTGTCATCACTTGTGTCGCAAAGTGTATCTTAAGTGTCGTACTTGGATGTAAGTGTCACTTTGCTGTCATTTCAATGGGTTCACGTTGATTTTGGGTGTTAAGTGTTCATTTTTGTGTCATTGATCAGTTATGAGTGTGTGATCACGTTCAAATTTTTTTTTGGTTTCACCTTTTCCTCATTGATCCCACACTTAGTTAAATTCTGAAGAGTTCCTTTCCCAACCAACCCTACTTCACTTTTCCTCCCTCAAATGCACATTGTGCAGTTGTAAGCCTTATTTAACATCCTCGTCTTCCTAGAACTGCGGAATGTGTATTCATTTCCTCCAAGGACTGCACATTGTGCAATCACAGTGCCCAGCTGCTGCCTCCTATCCCTTAGAATTGCACAATCTTTCTTCCCAATCATCCTCCCATTGCACATTGCACAGTTTCTATCAAGATTCAACCTTATTATCTCTATGATATTTTCAACTGTGCAATCTAGTGGCCCAGTCTCTCTCTTGAATTGCACACTACACAGTCACACTGGGAAATCCTACCTCACCGTGTCAACGTCTCCCTCAACTGTGTAGTCATGTCTCTCGATCCTCTAGCCACTGTGCATTGCATGGTCACAATCATCATTCCCTCATTCCTACCTCTTGGAACTATGCATTGTGAAATCCCTGAGCCTTCTTCTTTTTCCTACATTCAGTCTCAGGTATGATTGATGAATTATATAAAGAGAGTTAGACTAGGATATTTCTAGATTGATGTCGTCTTGTCATGAGTGAATTTCATTAGTAGGTATTGTATCTTGACATGAAAATACTATGCTTAAGTAGGATGCCAAGGATACCATGCAAGAATACACTTGTGAAGTTGCAAAGACAAGGATGCCCATTAAAAAAGAAGATGAAGGGACATGGAATCATTACAGAAGATGGAACACCAAGATCACATAAAAGATTCCATATCTTCAAGCCTTTTGGAGGAGGAATATTAAGATCATGCAGATACAAAAATAGTAGCCAGAAGAGCATCTTGGCATTGTCACATCATCATGAAGTTCCATGTCATCACTACCAAGTCATGACTTGTACAAGTATCATCACAATTACATATGTGTGAATGTGCCTTTCTGCATCATTTTTGGATGTAATTATTTATTTAAAATAAATATGACAAAATGTAAATATGTGGAAGTCCAAGAGTTTCATGTGGAATATTAAAAGTCACATGTGGAAAAAATAGTTACTAGGAAAAGTCCAAGAGTGTTGTATAAATTCAATATTCACTTGGAAGTCGAAGAGTCATGAGGGAAGATCAAGATTCATGGAGATGTGAAAGGTCATTCCTCTTGTTATAAATACACCCTCACAACTCAAGAAAATGGATTTTGGAGGATATGGCTTTTGATAGCTAGCCTTGGCTTCTCTAGCTTGGCATAAGAGAGGAAAACATTATTTGGAGAAGCAAGAAGTGACTTAATTTTCCAATACTAGAGCTAGTGGCTCACCATTGTAATTGTGCACTTCGATATTTCACTCAATTATCAGAAGATCATTGATCCAAAATATTTTCATGTATGTGGCATGAATATTGTAATACTATTATTTAGATTTTTTGGGTATATGTTATGTTCATATGTACTAAATAAATTGAATTATTTCATTGGCTTTGGCGCTCATCTTGTTGAATGTGTGTTGTATTTACTTTAATTACCGTAGTGTCTATGTGAACTACTTAAATATGTAGTTAATGAATCTTTCCATGCTCCTATGTGCCTCTCTAAGAATAGTTCTATTACTTTCCTTATAGAGACTCACTCTTTACTCCCTTCTCGTGAAAGCCTCCTTTTACACATTACAATTGATGTTTCACAGTGTCAAATTACTTGATAATTTCAAAGGTTATGTGCATACTTTATTATGTTATTTATTGCAGTGAAGGAAAACCTTTGAGTTATGGTGGTCAGGACGATATTTCGGATGGGTCTCCTACTCCAAATGGTGTGAGGTCTAATTGGGACTTCATGCCAAGTAGACCTCCTTAGTCGAGCGATTTCCAACACTGTCAACACCATGAAAACTCTTTTTCGTGACTCAAAATTGATGAATTCCATTGTAAGATGAGACAATTTAATAATGATTTATTCCAAGTTGTGCTAAGAGGAAAAACACCAATAATTTGAGGATAGGTGGAATGCCAAAAACAATCCCATCAGGTTCGTGGTTTTTAGAGAGAACAATGACTAAACAAAACACACAATTAGTTGTATCACCACCATAATTGTGTAATTATGTAAATAATGTGTAGAGGAAGATCATTGTGTGGGAGTGTAGAGCTCCACACTCCCACACAATGAGCATCACTCCCACACAATGATATTCCTCCACATTCTAGAAGAACAAACAAACCAATGACCAGGAAAACCCCATGTCATAAAATAAAATGGGAACAAAAAACCATGCTTCTATGCATCACCACACTCACTACATCCAATATTGCATTCCCTTCCTTGTTTGCATTAGACGTAAATACCTGAAAAATATAGGCTCTGTGTATCATGTCATGTACATTATCGTCACATATAAAGTATATTTCATGCATACACATTAAGTTTGATAAAATAGACATAATACATCACATAAGACACACATGTAGGTCGATAAAAGTGCACTCTCTATATATATAGTCATAAATAATTTAATGAGAATTTCAACATCAATGTAGATGCAATGGCATCTAATATTTAAATGAATTATTGCATTAGAGGCATGTAAATGATGTAAAAAATATTTGGTAATGAAATTATATGATACATGTGCTAATTATTTCCCTTTTTATCTCATGGTTTTACAAATTTAATTTTCTCACATCGGAGTAAGCCAAATTGAATAATAAATTTCGATGATTAACAATGATGTGAAGAATAATTAATATGTTTTATGAATATTAAATTTTAATATAAATTATCTTTTTCCTTCTTACATCCATTAGGGAGTTGCGGAGTTTTCAGAATTCACAGGAAGCTCATTGTGTTGGAGTACAGAGGAATGCAGAGCTCTGCACTCTTTCACAATGAGCTTCCTACACACATTGTGCTTCCTCTGCAAATTATTAGAGCCCTGCTCCACCATTCTCACTTCACCATTCTGCAATTTGCCTCTCCTTGGTCCTGATTACTATTAAGGGAGGATATAATGTTTCTTCCTGTAAAACAATGCGCCAATCACTATGCAATAAAATAAAAAATTTATTGAAGATGCCGCCTTCCAAGCATGGATCAAACTCTGTCAATCAAATTCAAGCTCAACAACCACCAATAGGCATAAAAATAGTGAGGAAATTATTTCAACAATGCTTTTTACAAAATGGAACATCACGACTCCTTAAACCAAGATGAAACCCATTATATTACACATTTTGTGTAGTGGCATTCCCAACTTCACCATGAAAACCACAAAAAAACTATATAGATATAAAATAAATGTGAGGTTTTGATCCAAAAAATTGGTTATCTGTTTGCTTACTAGCTATGGGAATTTTCTCTCCAAGATTCTCACCGATTATGAAAAATGGACACCTATGGTACAAACGTGTTTTCTTGGTCGTTAGTTTGTTTTTTTTGTTGCCGTAAGAATTGTTACATGACACTCTTGTATTTTTGTAAGCTAATAAGCCAAATTTCTAGACAACAAAGTTTGAGAAATAAATATTTCATACTAGGTAATAGGCCTCTTACCCTTTTGTTCTGTCCAAGGATATATGGTCAAAATTTTTTATAGTTTTCACTAACACATAAGTATGCTTTTAAGTTATTGAATAATTCAATTCATTGTCTGATAAGTTTTTACATATGAAATTTATAGGATGTTGTTCACCTTGATCATTTTTTTGCAGAATAATACCCAAAATAACCCCTTCCATTGTGTTGGTATATATGATAAAATCTTTGGAAAATTATAATTTAACCGAAATGGGAGCTCAATCTATGACATATTTGATAGCCAAAAATTCCTTTTGGGATATGTCATCCATTGAAAAGTTGTATCCTATTTTAGTAGGTTGGAAAGTGGTTTGATGATTTTGGTGAAATCAGAAATAAATCCTCATAAAAAATTACTATGCCAATGAAGGATTGGTTTTCTTTCTTGGATTTGGAGGCTAGAAAATTCTTAATAGCCTCAATTATTTCTAGGTCAATATTGATGCAAGTTTTAGAAACAATATGTCCAAGAATGTTTCCTGCACTCACACCAAAAATAGATTTCATAGGGTTTAATGACATTTTGTATTCTCTACACCTTTCAAATATTTGTCTAACGTGATCAAAATGGTCTTTACGACACTTAGAATAAAAAATTAAATCACTGAGATAAAATTGGATGATTTTCATAATGAGGTCATCAGAAGTTATTTGCATAACTCTCTGAAACATGGCATATTCATTAATGATCTTAAAGGGAATGAATTCATAGGAAACAATGATCCATCATTTGATGAATGTGGTTTTGTGATTATCTTCCTTCATGATGTGTATCTAGCCGTAACTAGAGAAATTGTCAAGAAGGAACATCATTTAATATCATGCTACTTGATGAAAAATTAAATCCATATTAGGAAGTACAAAATTGTCTTTCATTCTCACTTTATTTAAAGAGTAATAGCCCACACACAAACGAATGCCACCAATTTTCTTCTAAACTAGGACTAGATTAACCGCCCACTTTAAGTATTTGATATAAAACATAATATGATTAGTCAATAAATTCTCAAGTTCTTTCCTAGTTGTGGTCTCAAGGGTGGGATTAATGGATATTCGCCTTTGCCTAATGGTATTGGAATCTTACTTTATTGGAATGGCATGTCAAATTATGCGAGGATCAAAACCATGTAAATCCTTGTACAACTAGGCAAATACAATATTAAATTCATAGAAAATTTTTATCAAAAACTTTTCCTTTTAATTTATGAACATTGAGCCCTGATTTGAAAATATTTGGTTCTTCTATGGTCCCAATATTCAATGAAAAGGTTTCTCCTAAATTTATTTTTGACTCCTTTTTATGTCCCTCTTTATTGTTTGACACATCGTTGGGTGAAAAATAAATTTGAAGGGGTGAAAGCTGTTAGGGTACTTATTGTTTTTAAGAAAAAATATTTCTTACAAGAAGTTTTATCTCAGATAAATGATTTAAAGCATTCATCATCTGAAAATACCTGCTAATCCTCCTCATTATTTGGAAGATGAAGTCATTATAATGCTTTTAAAATGAAACTAGGAATTTCATATATAACTTGTTATTTAGGACTAACATCATATATATCCAGGTGATCATACATGGAATTTGATTCTTGTGAACATGAGTAATGTGAAATAAATTCATAATTTTTCTTCCAAGAGGCTTGAATATATCACTTAATCAACTTATTTGAAGGAGAATATTCTTTCTTAATTAAATTTACAATAAGTTGAGAGTTGCAAATGTTGGCATTGGTGTCAACAAGGTCATGGTCATGGTAACACTTGTCATATGCATATATGATGGATATTCACTTGGCGGTCCTATTGGTTAGCATGATGTATTGAAAATGAGATGGTTGTGTTGACATTGATTTCAAATCTTGAGGTCATGTAATTATATCAACCTCATGATGATGTAGATTTTTGGACCATGGTGTGTGTTGGTATGTGTTGGCATTGATGTTGATCCTACGATGACGACACACTTGATGGCACAATCATGATTTTCAATGGTAGCATGATGGTCTTGGAGGAGTTGGAATGTGAATTTATATACATGTCATGATGGCTTGTTGATGCTTCTATAGTTTATCATACATATCTACATATGTTAGAGATGATTGATGCCACACTAGTTGAGTTGTCAACTAGGTATTCGTCAAGGTATTCATACTTATTATTCATGGATATGACTTGTAGTGATGTGATGGCTTGATGATGATGCTACAAAGGTTTGCACGTATGTTCAGATGTATTGTAGCTTGTTCAGAGGTCTTATGGAGAGTGGAGAACTTGTTGGAACACTTGTTGACTTTGTTTGTTGACCCTTCTAGGTCATCTTGGTGGTAACACTTGGGAGGAATGTTTGGTCTACTTGAATATGTATTAGAGGCCATGTAAAATTTATGGAGGCTAGTGCAAATACAAGGGAAGGTGATCTAAAAAATGAAGAGGTCCCGAGTTGAAGGACTGATGGTTTCCTTTAGTTTTAGCCAAAGTCGCATGCATATAAGCCTATGGGAGTGGCTGGAATCCTATAGTTACATGGATATAGGATGAAGGGAGTAGCTATAGCTCTAGTTGAGTTCATATAGTTTCAAGGGAGAGACTATGGGATTTCACGATATTTCTTCTATTTTCCTCGCGATGTTCTAAAGGAATTTAGCTTGGAAATTTCCAGAGGCTTCCAGAATTAGTGAAAAAGGCCGCAAAAGGTTTGAAAAGTTCCTCTCATGATGTGAATGCATTTAGTGCACTAGTAGTGACCCTACTGGATTGTTTTGGTCCATTTTTTTCACCTTTGATCTTATCCACAAACTCAATTTATCCCTACATGAGGAGAAATGACGTCATAGAGGTGGAGTAGTGATACCAAATATTTAGTGAAAGGAATACATTTCTAAATCAAATGGTGGTTCGATAGTCTAATGGTAGATGGGTGAGGATCGATTGATCATGGTGCCCTTCATTGGATGGTAATCTGTAGACATATGTAGAGAAAAAAGTCTTTCCAGATGATCAATAGTATCAAGTCTCCTAACCGATGGGATTTGGAATTATGTATATGAGGTTGAGTCTCCATACTGATGGGAGTCAACACACTATGTAAAAGATCAATTGCTTGACATAATATAAATTCATAGGAGAGAAACAAAAACAAGGGTGGTTTTTTTCCCAGTGAATGTTTTTCCACCATATATCATGTGTCTCATGTGTTGATTTTTTATTGTGTTCTTGTTCATGGTTATATTGCTTATATGGTTTTTTTCTTTCTTATAATTTATGAATAGACCTGCTAATGTTTAATGATTTTATTCTAATCAATGTATGTGACTCTGTAAGTGAAGTTAATAAAAGGAAAAAATCATATATAGATCATACTACTGATTCACCCCCCCCTCTCAGTAGTTCTTAAAGGTTTCCAAAAATTGGTATCAGAGCGGGTCTCTTGGTTGCAACTTGATCATTGGAGAGTAGATCTGGGTTTGTTGGCGAAAATTTGAATTTATTTTTTATTTTATTTTTATTTTTTTATTTATTTTTTTCCGAAATGGCTTTCCTCACTTCTACAAATTACAATTCATGGCACAAAAATGTAAAATCTCAATTATTATCTTGTGGATCTAAAATTAGAAGAGTAGCATGCGAAGGTTGTGGGAAAGATCGAGTTGCAGAAATTTTTTTGCAGCAAATTGTTCAAGCACGGTGCATAATTTACAAGAATACCCATTATGATCATATGAAGAGGCTAGTGGGCGTGAATAATGCCAAAGATATGTGGGACAAGCTAGAATCCATTTTTGGTGATGGTACTAGTAACCATTTGGAAATTGAAAAGAAGAGCAATAAGAAGAAGAACAAAAAGAACAAAAATAAGAACAAGAAGAAGAGCCTCTAGAAACAATAATCTTAGTGACAAGAGTCTCATTATTCTAGTGCACATGATTCAACAGATGATGAGAAGAGATCAAAAGATAATGAATCCAAAGGTATAATTGTTAATGATTTTATTTTGAGCTACAATTTTGAGGATTCAGATTTAGATCAAGTCAAGTTGATGCACATAGTGAAGATGAGAATGATATTAAGAGTCTTAGATATGAGATTTATAGAATAACAATTGCATGCAAGGATCAAGAAAAAATATTGCAGATCTATGATGATAAGGAGGCCAAGCTCAAGGAGGAGATTGTGAGCTTAAAAGTTAAATTGGTTGAATTTGAAAAATATGGGGGAGATATGAGGAAACAATTTCAAGAGAAAGAAAAATAGGTTGAGAAATTAGAAGCTAAAGTTGTTTCCTTGAGAAAGCACTTGAATATGGGGAAGAGCACGGTAGCCTTGGATAATTTGCTTGAGATCCAAAGATCACCACTAGATAAATTTGGTCTTGGATTTCAAAAGGGTGAATCTAGTTTGCATGCAAGTAAGAAAACTAAAGAACCCAAGAAACCTGTAGCAAACACCACAAAAAAAAAATATGAGCTCCAAGGAAACAAGAAGTAGATCCAGTAGCCGAATATAAATCAAAATAACCATCAATAGAAAAACCAGTAGAACTAGCAGCCGATCAGGAAAAAAAACCAGCAGCTGAGAAGAAAATCTCAAGGAGTGCCTACATTGAAAATACCTTTTCCTCCTAGATATAATCGTGACAAATTTGTAAAATTTCAAAGGAATCAAATTCCTTTTTCTCCTTTTTCGCATAATGTAGAATGTTACAACATCACAAGTTTGGGCATATTGCAGCAAATTGATGGAGCATATAGTATAGACCATATCAACAAAGATTCCAACAATTCCAACAACCAAGGAGAATGGATAACAGGTATAACTATTTGTTTTATGGTTATTGTAGCTCATGTCACCTATTTGGCAATAAGGGAATAGATTGTAGGTCTAACCAATGGAGGATAAGCACATTTCATGCAAGGTTTAGATATAGCATGAGCACGATAAGAGTTTATTCTCTTAGCCATGTGGAGTGTTATATTTTCCCTAGATTTGGCCATATGGAAAGAGATTGTTTGTTTCCTTGTTACACAAGTCAAAATCATAAAAAGTAGAAAAATCAAAGAGAATCTAGCTCAAGGACAGTGAATCAATAAGGAAAGCATATCAAGGAGAATAAAAAGCATATCAAAGAGGTGAAGAAGCAGCCCAAAAATGTGTGGAGAAATAAGGAGCAACAATTGTTCATCTACTGAAGAGAATTCCCTCCTGTAGTCCACGATTATTCATGCATACTTATAGAGAACTATAGATTATGAGAGGTGCATAACCTTAGGGGCAGCATATGATGGAGTTTTCAACGACATATGATGAGTTATTTTCAACCTCATTCACATTAAGTTCGATAGGATTAGACTGCCTATTGGAGGCATATTGAGCTTAGGAGGAGCTATGCATGGTATTGAGATTCATGATTTATCTTATCTATTTCATTTATTTTCAATAATTTGTTTATAAAAAATTTAAATATGTATTCATTATGTACATTTTTTTTGTTTCCACTAAAAACTAGTTGAAAAGATGCACAACCATACATAGATTGTAATCATGACTCCAACATGTATTGTGATGACATGTGACATGGACCAGCCATGTGTAGGGTGTCATATGATAATTACTACAACCATGTGTTCACAATTGTATGATCATTTCCAAATGGGGAGTTTGTTGGCATTGTTGTGTTGGCGTTGATGTCAACTCTTGAGGTCATGCACTTATGTCAACCTCATGATGATGTATATTGATGGACCATGGTGTGTGTTAGTATATGCTGGAATTGATTTGTTCCTATGATGATGGCACAATCATGATTTTCAATGGTATCATGATGGCCTTGGAGGAGTTTTCATGTGCATTAATATACATGTCATGATGGTTTTTTGATGGTGCTATAGGTAGAGGAGGCTACTACAGTTGATCATACAAATCTACATGTGTTAGAGATGGTTGATGTCACACTAGTTGAGTTGTCAACAAGGGTCTTCATCAAGGTATTCATACTTATGCTTCATGGATATCACTTGTAGTGATGTGATGGCTTGATGATGATGCTATAGAGGTTTTCAGTTATTTTAGATCTGTTGAAGCTTGTTCATAGGTCTGATGGAGGGTGGAGGACTTATTGGCACACTTTCCAACCTTGTTTGTTGGCCATTCTAGGTTAACTTGACAGTGACACTAGGGAGACAATTTTAGTGTACATGTAGATGTGTTAGAGGCCATGTAAAATTTCTAAAGGCTAGTATAGATGCAAGGGAAGGTGATCCAACAAATGGCATAGGTATTGAGTTGAAGGATTGATGGTTTCCTTCTGTTTTAGCCATAGTGGCATGCATATAAGCTATGGGAGTGGCTGGAAAAGTATAGTTGCATGGAGACAGGCTCAAGAGAGAAATTATAGCTCTAGTAGTGTTTATAAATTTCCAAGGGAGTGATTATGGAATTTCACGAGATTTCCTCTGCTTTCATCATGCTGCTTGGAAGGAAATTGGCTTGGAAATTTCCAAAGGATTCAAGAATTACTAGGTCACAAATGGTTTGAAAAGGTCCTCTTATGGTGTGAATGTGTTTAGTGCACTAGTAGTGACTTTATTGGATTGATTTGGTCCAATTTGTGCACCTTTTCTCCTAGCCCCAAGCTCTATTTCGCCCTACATGTTTTATATACTTGACCTTGGACTTGAGGATTGATTGATTACTCTAGTGAGTGAGTGAGAAGGTTGTAGAGAAGGATATTATTCTTCATACCTATTGGAGAGCATAGATGCTTCAGTCTATGAGTGTCAATGACTTAATAATGAGCATATCTGAAGCATGTTGGAGAATAAGATCAGATTTGGGGCTGCTGGTGTAGAGATTGATTGGAGAGTGTTGTATGATTCTGGATAGAGTTTTTATGGGGCTATTTTCCATTTTAATGGATTTCTCTTCATTTGGTGCCTGCTTTCAGTATATTATTGCTATTCTGGTATCGTGTGCGTAGTTCCCTATTTTTGTGAGGTTTATATGCTGATTTGATTTCCAGGGCTATGTTTTTTACTGAGAGCAGTTACGTTTTATGCATTATTTTCACTTTGATTTGACGATGAGATCTTTGTCGAGAGCAGCGTAAGTGTGCTTATCCCATGTCGAGCATAACGTCTTGGAATCTAGTCATGAAAGAAGTGAAATGAGGTGCGTTAGTTTGAGGAGCTGCAATCTGGCGGAGTGTGAGCGCAATGATATCGTTTCCAACGAAAGGAAGAATTCTCTCCACTGATGTTTCAAGTAATGTTACCTCAAGGTCTTGGGTTGATAAACCTTCACGCATCGTGCATGTCATTACAAGAAGGAGTCACTTAACCAAAATTTATGCTAATAACTAGAATCTACAAGTTGCAGACCTTACCCAGATATCCCTCGGTTATAATAGATCCCGTGGGGTGCAAACCCCCTGCAACACTTTGTGCTCCATAATCTGTAAATCAGAAAAGAACGAACACAAAATCCTAGTTGTACAGCACATATATGTTCTAGATGTTAGTGAAAATCATGCATAATCTCATAAAAAAATATTAAATGAACAATTTATGGTCATTACAAATGTATAAAATATTATTGACATGTAAACATCAAGAACAAGATGGTACTTCTATTATTAATGACATGTACAGTAAACAAACGTGGAGAGATCACCTGAAATCTACCACGGCCTTCGAGCATACCATCCTCTGGATCCGTCCAGCCCTAGAATCTCAATATTTCTACCAAGAATAGTGCACAATGGCTGTCACATAGGGTGGTGAGAATCTCAAGGAAATAAGGGTTTCTTGCAAATATTTGGGAAGTGCAGGAGGCATGAGAATATATCATACTTGGATAGGGCTCCAACAGCATATAATATCTATATTTCTCTCTCTCTTCCTCCCTTAGGCCATTCCCTTGAGGGGCTTTTATACTCCCTCAAATTAGCTTTTACAGTTGGGAACAATTAGGCCATGGGATGGGGTGGTTAAGTTACTGAAAAAACCGTAAACCCCACCTCTAAAATGTGATATCGACACCACATATCTCCACAATGGTATGATATTGTCCACTTTGGGCCTAAGCCCTCATGGCTTCGCTTATGGGCTTTACCCCAAAAGGCCTCATACCAATGGAGATATTTGTCCATCCTTATATACCCATGATCCTCCCCACTTCTAGTCAATGTGGGACTTTGGTCGTATACCCAACAATCCTCCCCTCGAACAAAGGACCATCGAGCCTCCCCTTAAACGATTATCCATCCGTCCACTCTCTACCAACCAGGATTCTCCGCTCCAATGCGTTGGAAGCACACGCCTTACATGGAGCACCACCTGCCTCGAGAGCTTGCTCTATCCCAAGTCAACTCCTCTTCACCGTGTTGGGACCAGGACACGTCCATGAAGAATCCGGAGCATACCGCCTGTCTAACCGAGCTCATCCATGGATCCCATCGTGATATTACCGGGGCCCACCACCTTCGTTCGGCGTTCGAGGATTCATCCACTTCGCTAACTTTAGGGCATGGCTCCGATACCACTTGTAAGGATTCTGGACACCACATATCTCCACAATGGTATGATATTGTCCAATTTTGGGCCTAAGCCCTCATGGCTTTGCTTATGGGCTTTACCCCAAAAGGCCTCATACCAATGGAGATATTTGTCCATCCTTATATACCCATGATCCTCCCCACTTCTAGTCAATGTAGACTTTGGTTCTTGCTTCAACATAAATAGGGAAATTATATATTTTTTTAATGTTTAAAATTTCATATGTGGATCTCTATGTATGGACTCACGTGTATACGCGGAAATCTCTAGGCAGATTCATGTATGGGTTTTAAGAAACTATTTTTTGAGAAATATGTCCAAGTCTGAAGGGAAGGGTTGCCCAAGGCTAAGGCATAAGTCATCATGTATATGATGGTGATAAATGATGCTATAAGAGGTTCCCCCTAATATATGAGGTCATAATGGGTACATGATGGCCAAAATGTATTATTGCATAGAAAGAACCTTGCGTGGACTAGAGAGGACTTCACCAGATTTTAGCCTACCAAAAAATGACCGAGAGAGATTAGAAAGATAGCTCATGTCTAAGGTGGGCATACCCATGATCAGTGAAATAAAAGCATGTTAGAATATGAAGTATAGATCAGATCCAATATGTATACAAGTATAGCTGAAATGTAAAGTACATAGTGAATCATCTGATCACTGCTCGGAAGTATAAGTCAAAATCAGGTCCAAGTATCACATATAATGATGCTGCAATAGATATCGGATCATAAAAGGTCACAACTGAATCTCCAAGTACCAAATCATAAGTGGTGGAACAAATGGTACAACACACAGCTTGGGAGCCAACATATAAGATGCTGCTGTGATGAAACTGCAACATATAAGGGTGGATGGTGTCACTGGAAGAAAACTGAAGGAACTGTCAAAGTGAACCAAATCATGCTGATGAAAAACTTGAGGTCTTCATCGATCACTATGGCATAATTCTACACAATGGGAATAAATGATCTGAAGTTGACATGTGAGAAATCATTTGATTATCGATCATTGATGTATACCATTAACAAATGCGAGACAACCCACCGATAATGATAATGAGTGTCAAGGTGCCCTAGTACAATATGTCAATCTATCAATGAGTTGAGGTCGAACACTTGAAAGAATCTACCAATCAGGAGGCAATAATGTATCCTCATTGTCGATAGCGAAGAGTCGGCCACTGATGACTGCAAACCCTAAGGTACTGACAAAAGTACTCTAGACTTTATTCCCAGAGCAATGAGTCAAAGTCGATGGGAAAAGACCTATTGGAAGGAAGGAATTAGGGCATCCCACATCATTCCAGCACGAGTGTAACCCACAGGCTAGGATTTGGAATGAATCAGACAAAGTAGAGAGAAGTAACCAACCCGAAGTATGTTTCTAGCATGCACAAGATGAATCTAGCACACGACAGAAACCTTCTGAACCAGCCAATAATGAAAGCTGACAAAGAGGCGAGATCTCCACCGATAGGGTCAAATGGAAATCCATGTACTGCACGAATCCCATGTGTTTTAATGTAAGTTGATGTCAAACACAAGGGAAGCCATTCAGTCAAAGACCCATGATGATGATCAAATTTTGAGCACAAGGTCACCTATCAATGATGTAAATATGGCCAGGGTGTGGCTCTAGGTTTACTCTCATAGCAATATGTTGTAGTCGATAAGAGACAAACCCTCCAGCAAGGAGTCAATGGAGACCTTCTCAAACTATCATGAGTAAAGGACCAAATATTTGATGTGATAGAACAAGATGCTGATAAGACTGAGAAGGCCGATTGAAAAATGAGTCAAGAGACACCACAGAAAGGCCGACTCGGGTTAACTTCCCTTGAACAAAATCACGACTCATGTTGACTATGGAAACAAATGATAAATTTGTATAATTTTTTCATACAGGAGGCATAAATAAACCCTCCATATGATTCGAAGAGATAACCAACCGGGAAAGAACTAACTCATGAAACAAGGTTACGGCTTCTCCTAATTCAAAAACTAATACCATCCCAAATGGAGAAAAGAATTAGCTTTTTTGTGCTTTGTTCAAGGGTGACACAACTAACACTGTAGCTTCCATCAAATATGAAAGTAATATCCAATTCCCACTCTTTTTCAAATATTTAAATTTTTTTGTATTTTTCATATTCAAAGCCTGAAAAGGAAGAAAATAATTCTATAGTACAATGGATAGAACGAGTGTCGTGAAACAGATGCACTAGTTCCTGAGATAGGAACAATCCTATGCTCAATGCAAGGTGGCGAAAACTGGTAAGTGACACTCAAAGGAATGTTCCATCCATGAGTAAAGGTGTCAAGTCACAAAACCTAAGTGATTGCATGGTTAACTTGTACAGAAAGAAATGGTCAAAATATGGCTTAAAGATGAGTCCAATTGAAGTTGGCTAAACGCCAAGATAAACAAGTAGTCAATATTCAATGCAGTAATACAACTTGACAACATAAGGGAGCCTCTAGGGTATTGGCCAAAAAAATGATAGCGAAGAAGAAGAAGAATGAAGCTTCAATGCATAAGTCATGGAGGGACTAAGAGGACTCCCGAGCCTACATAAATTGTCACATGGGCAACAAATGCTAGTGAGGGACTAACTAGGAAGCCCATTTAAAGGATGGCTCTACCACCAAGTCATGATTAAAAAATCGGCGAGTGAAATGGGTTAAGTACTCATGACATGATCAGATCGACCCTATGAAAAGTGATCGGAATGGAGGCTAGTATGAAAAAATGCAACGGAAAGTGAATTCGATAACCTATATGCCAGTTTGAAATCAGATAGCTGCCATGACAAGTCAGTAGTAATCGATCCGATGTAAAAACTAGGAAAATCTAGAATTCAGCAACATGTACTTGAAAAAATTCCTTGCCCAATGCTTACAAGCCAAATTGTTATATGGCCTTAGTCAAATTCAAAAAATAAACACAAAGGAAGTTTGTAAAAACTTTTCAAATTATAGGAATAAATACACCATTTGACTCACATTTTGATCATTTTCACATTGCAGAAGTGGTGAAAGAGCTCTGGGGAAAAAAATTCTTCTTCTCAAATACGGAGCAATCAACCATCAAATCATGCCAAAAAAGTCAAGCAAGCTCTAAACCCATCTTTTTCATCAATTTTGTTCCTGTTTGAAGAAAAATTTCGGAATTTTAACTGTAGAAAAGATATTTTTTGTTGAATCCCTCTGCGCATATGCGGGTTTGTGTGGAAAAACCTGCGTATCATACGTGACTGTGTACAAACAAGGTCGCGTATGTGCAAAGAAAAAATTTAAAACTTGTATCTAATCAGTCATTTAATGATTTTTCCCAGGATGTCGATCAGCTGGAGAGAGCATTGGCATAGTGCAATTGACAATGAGGTAACGGAGGATCAAACTTCCTTGGATATTCTCCGAAATTGCGTATTGCTCAAATTTTTCAAAATGCCCAATATGAAAAGAAATGTTCGTTCGCTTCAAATTTTGGTTAATCATTGAGAACCAGAAGAATATTGTTTCATAATTGAATGGATGCCACTACGCATAGAATTGGAATATATATACTTCGTTACTGGACTCTCTCGGAGGGGAGACTTGGTAGACTTGCACGGAAAGCCTATTGGAGGGCTTACCATAGAGGATTATGTCCAAGTCTATTGCGTAGAGGATGCACAAAAGGTAGGAACTCAAATGCCTATCAAATATATGAAGGATTTATACATGAATATCCTTCTATTTACCATTGGTAGAGTAGCAGGATTTGCTTCTTTGTATCAAGCTTTGCAGACACAAATGAGCATAGCAGTGGAATGCCTAATTCATCTCTTTGATTGGTGCATAACCTTGCTGAGCAATATAAAAAAACAATTGACTTCAATTCGGAAAGCAAAGCCTAAACACTTTGGGTACGGTACAATCTTGCTGACATTCTTCTTCGAGAGGGTCCCAGGGCTTCGGCCCAAGGTCATCTCAACTATCAGCAGCCCGAAAGATCCAAGAATAGCTCGATGGGTAGATCTAATGAAGAGAATAGGGGGAAATGAAGTTCCCCAGACCACTTGGGATGATGAGTTCTTCCAATGGTGGGAAGAAAAAGTCATCATACTGAAAGATTATCCCTATGCTGGGATGGACTTTTGTGAAAATCTAGATCTAGTCCTACCACTTGGTGCAGCATGGGGCACAATTGGTAAGATTGCATTTTTTTATTTTTGATTATATGATTTTTTTATGATTTTTTCAAAGTATAAAAAGGAAAAAATATTTTTGATTGGACTAAATGACTTACAAAATTATGATGATCATGATGCATACATGGGACTAGTCAGGTCGGAGGGGTACCAATGTCACAAGTGCTGCAGAGGTGAGGCAAATGTTGAAGACCCTGGTAGGACACTCCATGTAGTAAAGATGAACTTGGAGAGCTTGAATCGCCAAGTGCCTATGGCCGCTATCAATGTCCTACCAGAGGCTATCCAGAGACAGGTGGTAGGAGTACGACGAGACTGGGTTCGGTTATTCCGTCATGTAGCGACTGCCATTGTGTTCTATACGAACACAAATGTTGGGCAAGGACCTCATGAGTAGATTATAGATATGATCATATGTCTATAATATATTTTTTATGATAGACATGATCATGCATAAGCCCTAATCTTGTAGGACAGGATGGTCCAAATTTTGTATATTTTTGAACACATTGACTCATATATATATACACACACACACACACACACACACAACAATTTATATGATGTGATGACTCAAACGTATGATAATGAATGATGTATTTGACATATTTTTGTTTAAAATATTGAATGATGAATATGCCAATCAATTGCTTGATTAGCCAATAATTCTGCCATCCAATTATCATTTCGAGGAATATGAATGAATGTGATAAATGGAAATGATCATTGTAACACCTACCCTAAAAAACAATCAAAGTAAAAATGGGTCTCGGACATGATATGTGTTGTTCAACTGTGAAACCACTAGCTACGAATCCAAGAAAAATACTAACGAATCAACACACAAAGATATTGCCTCCGAGATTAGGTTAACCACTGCAGTTTATTCTACTACATTGTTCAAAGCAGGACTAATGCAGACACCTCTTGAAACTAACAACTGACCAAAAGGATAATGGAGTACCCAAGCTGTGGAAGCCAAGTTCTGGGTATGTCTACTAGCACCATCGGCGAAACCAAAGTGACTCATGTCATCCAATATTACTTGCCAAAGCAGATCCAATTCATCAAAATCACACCACAAAATCTAAACCAGATATGTAAAAAAACAAAATATATGCAACAAAGAAATATGCTAGGCCTAAGCCTAGGCATGATACTTTTTCAAATAGAGCCCATTTATCAGCTCCGCCAACTCATTTCCATAAAAATCAATCAAGGCATAAGCTCCTTTCTTCAGGACCTTTTTGAAGATGAAGGGGCCATACCACATAGATTTAAATTTTCCTACCCCCAAGGCATCCTTCTCTTGGGCATAAACCAAGACAAGGTCACCTTCAGAGAAAACCCTAGGTTTGACCACTTTATCGTACTGAAACTTTACGCATTTCTTATGTGCCTCATTCATCGTAGTTGTTTCGGGGAAAATCACCGTAGAGGTTTGTTGGGTTTAAACCTCCACAGAGCAGGGGCATGCTACTTAAGAAGGACTCACACAACCATACATGTTCATGAAAAACTAAATAGAGTAGATCGAGGAAGTTACCCGTAGGTCCTACGGTTGAAGCAGATCCTGTGGGGTCCAAACCCCCAGCAAACCTTCTTCCCTCTTAACCTGAAAGACAAGAAGAAACAAGCACGAAGAACTGGTTGTACAGCATATATCTACTCTAAATGTTAGTGAAATGTATATGAAACATTAGATAAATCATAATGAATGCTTAAATAACAATATTCTCATATATGTAAGCAGACACTAACACGTATATTTCGGGAACAAGATGGTACTTTTGTATTATAAATAGCATGTACAGAAATAACAAGTGGAGAGATCACCTGAATCCTTCCACGATCTTCGAGCAGACCGTCGTCCGGATCCGTCCCGCCCTTGCCTCGCTAAGATTCCTTCCGAACTGGTGCATACGAGATGACATATAAAGGGATGAGCATCTCCAGGAAACAAAGGTTTCCTATAATGAACTGGGAAGTGCAGGAGGCACGGGAATTCAGACTTGGATAGGGAATACCAACAGAGTATAATATCAATAAATTCTCTCTCTCTCCCTTAGGCCATACACATGAGGTGCTTTTATACTCCCTCAAAGTAGTTTCAACAGTTGGAAACAGTTGGCCACGTGCTGGGGTGGTTGAATCGCGTATGGGGAGAAATGATGCTATAACAGATTCCCCCTAATATATGAGGTCAGAAGGGGTACATGATGGCCGAAATGTATTATGCACATAGAAAGAACTTCGCAAGGACAAGAGAGGACTTCACCGGATTTCAGCCTGCCAAAAACCAATGAAAGAAAACAGAGAGTCAACTCATGCTGAGGCGAGCATACCCATGCTCGGTAAAAAATACATCATATAGAAAGTACTGAATAGATCCAACATGTATACAAGTATAACTGAACTGAAAGTACATAATGAATCATCTGAGCATGGCCCAGAAGTATAAGTCTGAATCAATTTCCAAGTATCACATATAAAAAGCCGATCAAGGATGCTGCAACTGGATGTCTGATCAAAGAAGTAACTGAATCTCCAAGTACCAAATCATAAGGGGTGGAACAAACGGTACTATCACGCAACTTGGGAGCCAACATATAGGATGCTGTTGTACTGAACTGCAACATATAAGAGTGGACGGCATCACTGGCAGAAACTGAATGGACTGTCAAAAGTGAACCGAGAAATGCTGATGCAACTCGAGGTCTTCACCGATCACTATGGCACAATTCTACACAATGGGAATAAATGAGCTGAAGTCGACCATGTGAGAAATCATTGGATTACCGGTCAATGATGTATACAGTTAACCAACGCGAGACAACCCACCAATAATGAAAATAAGTGTCAAGGTGCCCCAGTACAATCTGACAAGTGCGAATGAATGATTTGAAGTCGAACACTTGAAAGAATCTACCAATCAGGAGGCAATGATGAATCCCCACTGTCGATAGCGAAGAGTCTGCCACTAATGACTGCAAACCCTAAGGTACTGACAAAAAGACTCTAGACCTTATTCCCAGAGCAATGAGTCGGAGTCGATGGGAAAAGATCTACTGGAAGGAAGGCATTAAGGCATCCCACATCAGTCCAGCGCGAGTGTAACCCGCAGGCCAAGATTTGGAAGGAATCGGACGAAGTAGAGTGATGGAACCAAAACCAAAGTACGTTTCCAACGTGCACAAGATGAAGCTAGCGCACGGAAGAAACCCTCTGAACCAACCAATAATGAAAGCTGACACAGAGGCGAGAAATCCACCGATAGGGTCAAATGGAAATCAAGGTATTGCACGAATCCCAAGTGTGATAATGTGTGCTGACGTTGAACACAGGGGAAACCACTCAGTCAAAGACCCATAATGATGATCAAATGCTGAGCACAAGGTCACCTATCAATGATGGAAATAGGGCCAGGGTGCGGCTCTAGGTTTGCTCTCAGAGCAATGTGTCGTAGTCGATAAGAGACAAACCCGCCAACAAGAAGTCAATGGAGACCTTCTCAAACCAGCACGAGCAGAGGACCAAAACATCTGATGTGATAGAACAAGATACTGACAAGACCGGGAAGGCCGACTGAATAATGAGTCAAGAGACACCGCAGAATGGCCGACTTTGGTTAGACTTCCCTTGAACAAAAGCACGACTCATGATGACCATGGCAGTAAAAAGTGACACTGTATAAGTCTGTTATGCAGGAGGCAAAAAAAACTCTCCATATGATTGGAAGAGATAACCAACCGGGGGAGAACTGACAAGTGAAACATGGTAAAGGCTGAACCTAGGTCAAAACTAAAACCATCCCAAATGAAGGAAATATATATAAGTATATGTGCTTTGTTCAAGGGCGACAAACTGACTCTGTACTGCCATCAAAATAACGAAGATACATCATGTTCCCGCTCTTTTTGTTATATTTGATTTTTTTGTCTTTTTCATATAATAAGCCTGAAAAAGAATAAAAGAATGCTATGGTACAATGGATAGAACGAGTATCAAAAAATCAGATGCACTAGTTCCTAGGATTGGAACAATCCTATGCTCAATGCAAGGTGGCAGAAACTGGTAAGCGATACTCAAAGGAACGTTCCATCCATGGGTAAAAGGGTGTCAAGTCGCGATAGCTAAGTGCATGCAATGGTTAACTTGTACAAATAATCAAGGTCAAAAGTTGGCTTAAACACTGAGTCCAAATGAAGCCGGCTAAAGGCTAGGATAAACAAGTAGCCAATATGCAATGCAGTAATACAACTTAACGACACCAGGGAGCCTCTAGGGTAAAAGCCAGAAAAAATGATAGTGAGGAAGGAGAAGAATGAAGCTTCAACACATAAGTCATGGCGGTACTAAAGATGACTCCCTAGCTTACATAAAACGCAGCATTGGCAACAAGTGATAGCGAGGAACTAACTAGGAAGCCCATGTAAAGGAAGGCTCTACCACCAAGTCATGATTAAATAATCGGCGAGTGAAATGGGTGTAATAGTCATGACCTGATGGGATCGACCCTATGGCAAGTGATCAGTATGGAGGCTAGTATGCAAGGTGCAATGGAAAGTGATTTCCCTAACCTATATGCCAGTGAAGATCATATACCTGCCGTGACGAGTCGGTAATCATGGATCAAAAACAGGAAAAAATCTCAAATTCGTTAAAATGTACCTGAAAACATACCAAACTGGGCACTTCCAAGCATCCAGGTTATGCAACTTAAGATAGATCGAAAAAATGAGCATAAAAAATTTTTGCGAAAATTTTTAACTATTTAGGCATAAATAGACAAATTACCTCATATTTGGTTCATTATTACATTGCTGATTTGGAAAAAAGTGCTCTGGAGCAAAAAAATTCTTTCGTCAATTCAGGAACAACCGACCGTCGAATCGCACCAAATTTGTCAGGTAGGCTCCTCAATCATCTTTGCAAATCATTTTGTCCATTTGGAAATTAAAATTTAGTGATTTTCACCATTAAAACCCTTGCTAAAAAACACGGACTTGCGCATACGCGGGTTTGTAATGGGAAAGTCGCGTATACACATGACTGTCCATAGAAAAAGTCACGTATGCACAAGTCCGAATCAAAAAATGCGTGGCTAATGCATGATTTGTTGAATTTTGACAGGATGACAATCTCATGGAGGGAGCGTGAACACAACGCAATTGATCAAGAGGTCATGCAAGATCGAGCATCGCAAAATATTCTTCGGAATTGCGGATTGTTCTTCAAAATGCCAAATATGAAAAGCAATGTTCGGTTGCTAGAAATGCTCGTCAATTATTGGGAACCAGAACAAGATTGCTTCGTTGTAGATCAGATGCCAATACGCATTGAAGTGGAAGACATATATGTTATCACTGGACTCTCCCGGAGGGGAGAACCAGTAGACTTGCATGGGAAGCCCCTGGGAGGGCTAACCGTGGAAGATTATGTCCACGTGTATTGCGTAGAGGGTTCCAAGAAAGTTGGAACTCAGATTGCTATTAAATATTTACGGGATTTGCACATGAAAATCCTCCTTTTCACCATTGGCAGAGTGGCAGGATCTGCCTCCCTACATCAGGCATCTAGGACGCAAATGAGCATAGCAGTAGAATGCTTGACTCATGTGTATGATTAGTGCACAGCCCTATTACTGCACATGAAGCAACATTTGACCTAAATCAACCAAGCAAAGACCAAACACTTTGGGTACGGTACTATTTTGATGACATTCTTCTTTGAGAAGATACCAGCATTGAGACCCAGAGTTATCTCTACCATTAGTAGCCCGAGGGACCCAAGAATTGCCCGTTGGGCGGACATGATGAAGAGATTAGGGGGAAGTGAAGTTCCCCGGACCACTTGGGACGATGAGTTCTTCCTTTGGTGGGGAGAACAAATCATCGCAGTGGATGACCATCCCTATGCCAGGATGGACTTTCGTGGAGATCCAGATCTAGTTCTTCCACCAGGCACAGCATGGGGCACAGTCGGTAAGTTTGCAAAAAAATTTGACTTATATAGTTTTTTTGAATTTTTTCAAATATGTATGAAAAAATGAAAATAAACATGTTTTTGAATGGATTCATAATGACTGACAATGTAAACATTATCATGATACAGATATTGGACCAGTACGACCTGAGGGTTTCCCGCGCCACAAGCGTCGCAGGGGCGAAGCAAATACAGTGGATTCAGATAGGACCCTCCAGGCCGTGCAGAGGAACTTGGAGGGGTTAACCCACCAAATACCTATGGCTGCCGTGGAAGGCCCACCGGAAGCCATCCAAAGACGGGTGGTAGGAGTGCCCCGAGACTGGGTACGATTATTCCACCGAGTTGCCACCGCGGTCACGTTCTATAGGAACACGACTTCTGGGCAGGGACCTCAGGAGTAGACAGATATTATGTATTAGATGACTGTATATTCATTTTTGAGACTGAACATGATCGAGCATAAGCCCAAGTTTTGTATGACCTTATGGATCCAAATTTTTGTAAAGTTTTTGAACACTCTGATGATATATATACAGTGATATTTGATGTGATGTGATAAATGTATCAAATGTATGATGTTTTTGATAATTAAATTTTATTGTATGGAATGATTAATATGCCAATCAATTGCTTGATTAGCTAATGAGTCTGCTAACCAATTGTCAGCTCGAGGAATATGAATGAACGCTAAAAATTGAAATGATCTTTGTAACAAACGTACCCTCAAGAACAATCGTAATAAAAATGGATCTCGAACCCGATAAGTATTGTTCAACTGCGACACCACCAGCTGAGAGTCCAAGAAAACTACCAACGAATCAACACCCAAAGATGTTGCCTCCGAGAGTAGATAAACAACTGCAGTGTATTCTGCTATATTATTGGAAGCAGGACCAATGCAGACCCCTCTTGATACTAACAGCTGACCGGAAGAATAATGAAGCACCCAAGCCGCGGAAGCTAAGTTCCGGGTGTGTCTACTAGCACCATCGGCGAAACCAAAATGACTCATGACATCCAACACAACCTACCAAAGCAGATCAAAAACATCACCAACTCATCAAAGATCGAAAATCAACCAAAAATGTACAAAACAAAAACTACTATATACAAAAGCAACATGCCAGGCCAAAGCCTAGGCATAATACTTTTTCAAATAGAGCCCATTTCGGGGCTCCGGCAACTCGTTCCCTTCAAAATCAACCAAGGTATACACTCCTTTCTTAAGGACTTTTTTAACAATAAAGGGGCCATACCACATAGACTTAAACTTTCCTGCCCCCAGAGCATCTTTTTCTTGGGCATAGACCAAAACAAGGTCACCTTCCGAAAAAACCCTGGGTTTGACCGCCTTATCGTATTGAACTTTAACTCGGTTTTTATGCGCTTCATTCATCGTGGCGGAATCCCGACGCTGCTCATCAAGATGTTCCAGATGAAGGAGCCGTTCTCCAAGACTAGAAGTGTCAAGATGAAGTTCAACAACTAACTTAAGAGAAGGAATCTCGCATTCAATAGGAAATACGGATCCCACCCGCGCACTAGCTGAAACGGAGTAAAGCCAGTTGTAGTTTTCAGTGACATCCTGTATGCCCAAAGTGCAGGATATAGCATAATATGCCAGTTGGATCTAGCTTTATCAATTGTCCTTTGAAGCATTTTCTTCAAGGATTTATTCACGGCTTCCACTTGCCCATTGGCTTGAGGATAATATGGAGATGAATGCTCCTGCCGGAAACCCAATTTGAGAGCCAACTTGGCCATCATACTATTTTGAAAATGACTGCCATGATCAGTGACAATCTCTCTAGGAATACCAAAACGAGCGATAACCTGGTTGAAAAGGAAAAGAGCTGTAGTCTCACCATCATTCCCAAAAGTAGGCATAGCCTCGACCCACTTCGTAAAGTAGTCTATTGCTACAATAATGTACTTGTGACCTTTAGCCGAAGGCAGGTTACAAGTAGTATAATCAATACCCCACTTTGTAAAGGGACTGACAGTAATGACTAGAAAAAGCGGAGCTGGATGAGCACGCATTTTTCGAGTATAGACTTGACACGGATGACACTTTTTGACCGATTCGATACAATCCTTGAAAATTGAGGGCCAAAAGTACCCAGCACGTAAGATTTTTTGGGCTGTAGCAAGCCCAGATAAATGACCCCCACAAGCTCCACTGTGGGAATCATTCAGCACAGCCTCAGCTTCTTCGAGAGTTAAGCAGCGTCTTAGGATTGAATCAACCCCTCGACGGTATAAAGCATCACCAATAATCAAATAATTATTGGCCAAGTGACGCAACTTACGATGCTCATCTTTCGAAAAAGTAGAGGGAAACTTTGCAGTCTGGAGATACACAATGATATCTCCGTACCAAGGATCCTGTGAAGAGATAAGAAATAAATGTTCATCCGGAAAGGATTCATCATAAATCATCTCTTCCCCACAGGGCAACTCGGAGATCAATTCCGCAAAAACCAATGATTTCTTGGACTTGGCAGACATGAACTCAAGATAAAATTCCTGTAAAATCACAATCCATCTATTGTATTTTCCCCCAATCACTCGCCTAGTGAGGAAAAACTGAAATGGATTGGCAGCTGCCAAAACATAAGTTTTGCGAAGAATAATGTAATGCCGGAGTCGCTGCACAGCATGAACTGCTGCTAAAGCTAACTTTTCTATCGGAGTGTACCGGAGTTCAGGTCCTACCAAGCCTCGACTAAGGTAGTAAATAACATGCTTTGTAAGAGCATCATCCTCCTGAACCAGAACCATACCAATGGTAGATTCTGCTGCTGCTAGATACAAAAGGAAATCCCTACTATAATCAGGTGGACTCAATAAAGGATCAAATGTTAATGCTTTTTTCAAAGCATCGAATGAGCGTTGAGCGAAGTCATCCCAAAGAAATGGAAATCCCTTCTTCAACAATCTCATAAATCCCTTTGTAACTTTAGCATAATTTACGAAAAATCTCCGAAGAAAATTAGATTTTCCTTGCAGACTTTGAAGCTGACGAATAGAGGACGGGGGAGGCAACCGAAGTATTGCCTCAACCTTGAAGGGATCTACCCTAATCCCTTCCTTAGACATAATGAATCCCAATAGCCGACCGGATGTAACCGCGAAAACGCACTTGTTCGGATTCAATCTAATCTTATAGAACCGACATCGTTCAAATATTTGCCGGAGGTGACCAGGATGATCCATCCTCTTTCGAGAATGAGCAGCTAAATCATCCAAGTATGCCTCAATAATATTTTTGATGTCGTGAAAGGCATATGACATGGCCCGTTGAAAGGTAGCCCCAGCATTTTTAAGACCAAAAGGCATCTTCTTGTATGCAAAAGTACCCCAGGGACAAATAAAGGCAGTCTTATGTTGATCTTCAGGACGGATAGTAATCTGATTATATCCGGACAAACCGTCCATGAAGGAGAAAATCTCATTACTGGCGCACTCGTAAATGATCTGATCGATAAATGGTGTGGGGTAATTATCTTTAGGACATGCTTTATTCAGGTCTCTGAAATCAATGCACACTCAAATCGTTCCTTGCTTTTTATCTACGGGAATGGGATTTGAAACCCATTCAGTCAAAGGAACATGGAAAATGAATCCCGCCTTAAGCAGCTTCTCAACTTCAGCTTTGATAGTTGCTGCCTTCCTAGGATTGACCGGACGAAGTTTTTGCCTCACCGACTTAGCGTTTTCATACGTCTTGATCTCATCCTGGACAATAGATGGGTCTATTCCAGGCATTTCCTCATAAGACCAAGCGAATACATCCCTATACTCTTTAAAGAGCTCGGTGTAAATTTGAACCTCTTCATGGGAACATTCAGCTCCGATGAAGACATTCTCGATAATATTGGGATCCCTGGAAATGTTCACCAGGATAGTGGGAGAAATCACAACCATGTTCCCTTCAGCATAAACCTGTGTTGGTGCTAAAGGGTTCAAGACTGGGTCAACAGGACTAGGAGACTGAGGACTTGGAACACTTGTTTCAAGTTCGCTCAAGTCAGGTAAAAAATAAGACTGATGATGCAAGTCATCCCACGGTCTATCTATACCAGTCATGGCTTCCAGGATGGCCTCTTCAGATGGAAGAGTGGTATCAAGGCAATCCTGGGCAGAAGAAGAACTAAGTGTCCAAGCCGGAGCCACATCTCCATCCAACTCTTCCGGTGAAAGAGGAGCTGGAATGGATTCTGCAGAGTCAACAATAGATTGATAAGCAATCTCAGCTGCAGACATCGGAAATGCCATTCCACCCACTTGACCTTCCGCTAATGTGGCTATAGGGGAAGGTAAGGTCCAAGGGTCCGAAAAATAATGAGTTCTGAAGAACTCTCTTCGAAGAGGAGCCTTGGAGGATGAAATAGCATTAATATGAACTGTAGGAGGAGGAATATCAAAAGTACCCATCAAGGAAGAATACATTCCAACTCCTAAATTCTCAACAGGCGCCTTAGAATTATCCAACTTAGGAATAGATGAGTCAGTAGACGCATTCGGGTCTACAGGAGGACAGTCCAGTTGATCCACTGTAACAATCCTCCCTTCGTGAGGGAAACATATAATGCGAAATAATGAGGATGCAATGGCATCCATCTCATAAATCCAGTTTCTCCCCAACAGAAGGTTGTAGTCCAAGCTTGCGTCCACTACCTCAACCTCTATATTGATAGTTTTGCCCCCAACACAGATGGGCAAAGCTGGGACAATACCATGGGGTCTGTGAGAATGACCATCGAACGCAGTCAGAACAGTGCTAGATGGAACAACTTTGGGAGATCTAAGTGTCTTCCAGCATGCGAGAGACATCACGCATGTGGAAGCACCCTCATCAACAACCGTCCGAAAGATGTTACACTTTCGGTATGATGATTTAATATGAAAAGCCATGTGATGAGGAAGTCTCTTCTTAATATTAGTCATATCAAAAGTAATCAGAAGAGAATTTTTCAGATCAATAGCCCCAATTGCAGTGAGCAAAGCACTGCGCTGAGCTGGACAAGACTAGAGTACCTCTAAAGCTGACATAGCACAAGAACTCTGCGCCAGATCTTCCACAATCGAGTAGTTCTGGGTAGCCCTAGCATTTGGATTAATCATTGATCGCTTAGAATATGCTTTGGGCATCCGAGGCATAGACTCAACAGTAGGCTTTGTGATGTGAAGCGGCTCAGTAGCATCAGGAACATCCTTAGATTTCGAAGACTCTTCTCCGCCATAATCATGAGATCTTGTAGTGATATCCGCGTGAGCACTCATCATGAAAATGTTCGATGGAATTTCCCCTTCCTGGGTGCCCCTAGAGGAAGCCCCAGGATTTTGGTTCGCGCCAACAACTAATTGTTGCCCTTGGGGAAAAGGGTTTGTTAACACAGCCTGGGAACTAGAAGAACCCTGCTGGGATAACAAGCGCTGTGCATCTTGAATTTTAGGGCAAAGGTGTGTATGATGGTCTCCAGCACATAGCTTGCATGGAAACTTCACTTTCCTTTTCTCCTTTGGACCCTCACCAACATGCTCATTGGTTTTATTTGCATTACCCTTCCCGTTCTTGCCCTTCTTCTTGTTATTTTGTCCCTTCTTCTTCCCATCGGATTGTTGATTTCCTTTGGGATCAGAAGTTTGGACAACATTTATGGACAAAGACTGGGAAGGCGATGACTCAGCAGGCACAGCCTGACCAGAAGGAGCAGATTGTAAAGACAACTGCTGCAATTGAGAAAGCAGGCTAGCTGCACCACTATTGATCGATCCAATTAGTCCGTCACCATGAGGACCGGGCTTAGTTTTCGACAAATCTAATTTGGAGCGAGGAGCATTGGGCAAATACTTGTGAAGGACCCCAGACTGAGAATATATCAACTCTAGCTGCTGGGCCCTAAAAATGGCCTGCTCCTCAGAAAATACCCCGGAGAGGGATACATCTTTCGAACTATATGACTGCAGGGATTTGAGAAACCATTCCAAAAGGAATTCACCTGGAATATGAGCTTTAATCAGCCTCTTCCTTCTCCTCCATTCCTGAATGTGATCAAAAATGTGGATTGCATCGTCATGTTTAAAATTAGCTAGGAGTTCAGTCCCAGCATCATATCAGAAAGGCAACTGAAAATGGTTCAGAAATGTAACAGCCAGTTCTCCAAATGTAGCAAAACTGCCCCCAGTTAGCTCAATATACCATTTGGCAGCGTTTCCAGTTAGGGTGCGTTGAAATAATCTTAACCTAATCGAATCATCGATCAGGGAGTTTGAAGAACACCATAAATGGAAAGTGGTAATGTGGTCAGCCGGATCTTCTCCATTCTTACCTTCAAACTTTGGAATGTCTGAAGGAAGTTTAGTGGGAACCGGAGGCCACCCCGGACCATAACGAATCGGATCATTAGTGAACTTCGACAGATCTGGCAAGTTTAACGTTGCTAGGAAAGGTAAGCGAGGTGGAGCCTGAGGATTCCAACGTTGATGGGATGGATTCCCAACATTCTGAAAAGAATACCCTAGATTTGATGAGGCACCAGGTTGCCAGAAAGGACTCGTAGAAAAAGGAGAAGAACCTCCTCCCAACACAGAGTTACCAAAGCCCAGACCAGATCCCCCCGCTGAAGTATGAAATGAAGAGGAGAGCCAGTTGAGTCTCAAATCTGCATCTTTTCCATACACTTTTCTATACCTTTTTCACTCACCTGAACCTCCCAAGTTGTCAATATCATTGTATATTAATTACAAAAGAGCATCTAACATGGTTTTTAATTATATTTTTGTGTTTGCTATTTGATTTAGATTTTGTTCATTCAGCTGCGGAATCTTGCCACTTTCCGTCGCTGTTGCAACCTTCCGCAGCTATTTTGTGAAACTCTATGCTACAGGTGTCTTCAGAGGAAACAAGCCACGTGGGCAAGTCTGAAATGATGTGGACATGGTTCGTGTCCTATTGGCTTGAGCAAATCCGTCTAAAGAGGCCGCGGTCAAAGGTGTCCACATGGAAGTCAACCGTAGAGTCCCACGGTGACAGGGCTCTGTTTCGTGTCACGTAAAGGTTCATACGGCCGTTTCTAAGTTGCGGAGGATAAACCAACATCTGTACATGGCTCCATAGCCGAATTCAAACATCCACTCCTCATAGATTTACTTTTCAATACAGCCATGATCCTAGATCCGTGGACGTAATGGTCTACGTGTTCTCCACCAGCATAAACATTAGGAATCAGTTATATTTCCTCCGTTATAAATAACGTGTTTGTATACGCATATATATTAGTCTCTATTAATCTGTGTTAGCTTCTATTAGTCTGCTCTGTAATGTAATTACGCTGCACTTGTGCCGTAACATCACCATTCTGTAATGACTGCATTTTAAAATAAGAAGACTCTGTTTTCAACCGAAATTCATATTTGAAGATCGTTGCCAAGGCTGGTGTAGAGGGCCCCTGCACTTGCCAAGGTTCTGTGCATTATTGTATAGTTCTTGTTTTATTTCCTTAAAGCTCATTGTGCCATAATCCATTCACATGTTTATACATTGCATCTTTCATAGTATATATGCTTCATTTCTGTTTATAAACTTTCATGCTTTCCATTTCACTTCTGTCTTTCATGTTTTATGTTATTGATTACTGATCAGTGTTCTTGTTTCAGGTTATAGATAGGCAGCCCGGGCATTTGCATAGCTTTTTGACTAATGACATGGAATTAACATTGTTCTGCTGCTAATTTGTTTTTCTTAGTTTCTGTTTAATTTCAGTATTGCTTTATGTATTTCAGTTTTGCTCATTTTCTTCAGTAGTTAGATTTAGATATATTAAATTGCTCATGTCATTTTCAGTTACCTCCGAAAGCCACAGCTGGACTGATGGTGAGGGATTGTATTATGAAATGTGTAGTTTGATATTAGTTTCCTTTCTGCAAATTTAGATATATTAAACTGCTCATAACATCTTCAGTTGCCTCCGAAAGCCACAGCTGGACTGATGGTGAGGGATTGTATTATGAAATGTGTAGTTTGGTATTATTTTCCTTTCTGCAAGTTAGAAATATTAAATTGTGCATGACATCTTTAGTTACCTCCGAAAGCCACAGCTGGACCGATGGTGAGGGATTGAATTATGAATGTATGGTTTGATATTAGTTTACTTTCTGCAAGTTAGATATCAGTTACTCAAGTTGTTTATGGTTACTTCCGAAAATCATAGCTGGACTAATGATGAGGGATCAGAAGACAAGTTGATGTAATTTGATTTAGAATTATTTTATTGCAACTTTTGGATTTCTTTCAGCATAGTTTCTTTTGTGTTTAGACAGCAGCAAGAATAGTTTGGTTTCATGCTCACTAGTTCATTGTTTTGATTTATTAGATTAGCAGCACCTTTTCATTTCAGCAACACATTTTCATTTCCTTTCAAGTTTTGTCATTGTAAGTTTCAAATTCCTTTTTAAGTTTCAAGTTGGTAAATCATTATAGAGGATATCATTTCCTTGAACAAACATAACCATACTTGTTTTCATTTTAGAATTTCCATTTCATCTTAGAAAACCAAAAACGATAAAAAGTTAAGAAATAGGTTATCTTGCACATATAGTGCGCCGCACTTCATCAGCTTACGAATCCCGGATTGACAAATTAAATGCAGCAATTTAGGACACACTAAATTGACCAAACATTTTGGCACCGTTGCTGGGGAAGTGTAACTAGGTAGCCAATTTCTTAAAAAAAAAACACAAAATCATAAAAGAAGGGAAAACTTGATAACTTCTTGAAGTATGCTCTCCTCTTGCACCTAGTGTGATCTGGAGGATCATAAAAGAGAGTTATTGGTTTAGTAATTTCTTAAGTATGCTCTCTTCTTGCACCTAGTGTGATCTGGAAGATCAGAAAGAGAATTATTAGCCCAACTTTTTAAAAAAGAATAAAAAATGACATGCATAGAGCAAGAGATTCTAGGGGAAGGTTTATAGCTAAAGCCAAGAGTTCGATTTTCACAACTCCATATTCTTCAAGGCATAGACCAGATTCACCACCATCTACCCCTAGCCTTAAGATTTTTGGAATTCAAGGAGTAGCTGAATTAGAGGATTCTCCTATACCACCTACTAAATCCCATTTAGAAAACAAAGAGACTTTCTCTCATCCTCCCTTGGTAGAAGAACTAGAGGACTTTAAGGACTCTAAAGAAACTATCATGGTAGAGGAAGTAATAGATGGAGGTAGAGGTAGAGGTAGAAGAGGAGGAAACAATGGAGACAACAATGGTGAAGGAAATAATGGTCGAAATAGGGAAGGAGACAACTTGTTTGGATTCCCTATAGTTGATGAGGAAACTCATACAACAATGAAAAATATCTCACCATCTGTCCTCCCTAACTTTTATGGATTGAGAAGTGAGGACCCTGAAACATTTCTGTTTGAGTTTGAAGTCGTGTGCCGAACTTATGACTATATGGAAGACTCTCAAAAAATCAAATTTTTTCCTTCAACATTGAAGGGATCTGATTTGAAATGGTTCATGGGATTAGCCACTCAATCTATTAGGACTTGGGATAATATGAAACAAACATTTTTGGATAGATACTTGGACTATTGTATGCCCACCAATCACAAGGATGAGGTATTCCAAATGATGCAAAAAGAAGATGAAAATTTGGAAGACTTACTTGAAAGATTTCAATACAACTTGAAAAGAGCAAAGATGAGCAATTTAGATGATGAAACCTTGAAAGCCCTCATATTAAAAGCCATTAGAGATGAATGGATAGATATTTTAAACATGATGGGGAAAGGAGACATTTCTCAATTTCCACTTCGTGACATAACAGAACTATGTGTCCATCTCTCAAGAGGAAAATCTAAAACAGGAAAAGGGCCTAGGGATCCTTCTCTTATTAGGGCTAAAAAATCTGCAACTGGATCAGTAAGTAGGGCAGAGATTGGTAATATGCTTGATGAATTCAAAACTGATATCTTAGGGAGCCTTAGTGAACAACTTGACACCCTTAAAATCCAAAACAAGCAGAAACAGATTCTTTAGCCATCTTTTGTTCGAAATGTAGGAAGAAACATGCTTTAAGGGAATGTCCCTTGGATGCAAAAGTTGTAGAAACATGTATGATTTGCTCAGAGAATCATGAGATCAAGGATTTTCCTTCAATTCCTGGACTCAAAGTTGTCTTTCAAGAAGACCCAAATTCAGTAGAATCTCTCTGTTTTGTTGCAAGAAGACCTTGGCAGGGACAACAAACTCAAGGGTTTAACAACTCTATGAATTTTCAAACCCCACCAAATTGGAATCCTTGGCAACAACCTTGGCCCCAACATCAAAATCCATATCAGCCATGGGTACAAGGGATGCAAAATCCTTATGGGAGATTTGCTCAATTTATCAATATCCTCCATCTTTTCAAAATCAACAAGCTCCACAACTTCCAAACCCAAATCCACAACTTTCATTGCCATTTCCACAACAACAACCTTCTCAACAAAATCCAAATCCTCAACTCATGCTCCCATACCAAAAAAATACAAATCAACTTCCAGCTCAGCCATTGCCAAATCCTAACAATAAAAATCCTCAGAATACTTACATGGTAGAAGGACAACAATTTCCTACCTATATGATTGTTCCTCTCAATGATGCACAACTCAGATCTGGTAGAGTTTTAGAAAAACCTTCTATAGATATTCAAGAGCAAGATACCTCTGAGGAGGATTCTCTTCAAGTCAATAAGGGTTCTGAGGAAGAATCCCTTCAAAATTCAAACATTCAAAAAGAAAAAGAAAAGTTAACATCACAACTCCTATAGTTGAGCAACCCGCATCTTCATCTACACCTCCTTTTCCTGAAAGACTACAAATTGACAAGGGGGTGGAAAAACAAATCTTGTTGCCTAACTATGACTTTCTAGATGAATTGAAGAATGTTTGTATCAAGATTCCCTTGCTACAAGCCATTCGAGAGATTCCTTTTCTAGCAAAAACCATAAAGGAGTTGAGTTTCAAAAGACCAGGAAGGAAACTAAAAGACACAAGAAGAATCCACCTGGTAGGAAAGATTGTAGATATTATGATGGGAAAAATTACCATG
>MU968524.1:0-464937 GCA_034641835.2 Pinus albicaulis
ACCTCTCCTCTTAGTGGTTGAGTCCATTTCATCAACTTTTCTGTATTGTCCAAAGTTTTTGAAATACTTGTGACTTGTTCTTCCCATATTTTCCTCATTTGTTCAAATTGAACCTTCTCGGCTTTGTGTTTCTTTGCCTCTAGCTTTAAAACTAATATCTCTTTACCTGCTTCCTTCAACTTCTCTTTGAGGGTTTCTATTTCTTATTTTTCAATCGTTTTCTCTTTGCCCTTTCTTTGCTTGATAATCAGTTCCTCCTTTGTTGATGGAGACAAATCTATGATGCTTGTTGGCTGGGAAACTTCATTGATTTTCTCAGTCTCTTTGCTTTCCATGACCTTCCTTGCATGTCTAGTCATTAGCTTCCTTGGTTGAAATATGAAACCAGCATCATCACCTGCAAAATTTAGTTTTTAGCATTCTTACCTTTCTTCATCTTTCTTCCTCCATCTTCAATGTCTTCAACTTGCACAATGGGTGACTCTTCAATGTCAATTGCATGAAGGATATCCTCCAAATTGCCTTTAGCCAATGTCTGGCTTCTAGTGACTCTCTTGCTGCCTTTTTTGATGACTGTATGCTTCTGTTTTGCAGGTGCTACTTGAGGTGTGTCAGTCTCTTACAAAGTTTATGTTCCCATGTTCACTGGTTCTGCATGAGATGGTCTATTTCCTTCTTCAACTTCTTCTGCCACAACTGGTGATGAAGTGGTTCTAGGTTTGGAGGCTTTCTTTGGAGTAACCACATCAATTTCATAACCACTCATGAACAAGAAATAAATCCAATCTCTGTCTAACCTTATCAATTCTTCCAACACTAACAGTTTAATTAAACCATGATGAAAAAGAGATGTCTTATTGCCCTCAGTCTTAATTTGAACCTTATATGAAATTTTCCCTAGACTTCTGTATAAATAGAAAGGAAAATCAAGTGACCTCTTACCTACAAAATGTAGAAGAAGTCTGATATGATAGGAATAGACCATGTGAAACCTTCCTTCACAGGTAAAATACTTTTCAATGACCATCAACAACTTTGCATAATTCTCCTTCATGAAACTCCCAGGGATAACATTTGACAAATAAACTTCATTGTGTTCTTTCTTGATAAAATCTTTGCAATACCACATTGTGAATTTGATACCTTTAAACCATTGTTCACCACCTTTGGGGATTCCTGTAGCTGAGGATATTCTCTCTTGTGTCACTGTAAGGTTCAGAATTCCAACCTTTGATGTTGTTCCTGTGAAGCTGGTAGCAAAATCCTTTGAAACCTGTAAATGAAAGCCCTGCAACCTCTGACAGAACTGCAAGCAGCTAGTCCTTCTGAAAGCCTCCATGGAAGTAGGGTATTCATTGATTAATTTCATTTCCATGGGCTCATACCTGTGAAAATGGCCACCATTATTTGTTTTTCTTCTTGCAACCATGGATGCTCTATATTCTTCATTGCCTCGCTTATTGATGACACCTGCAAAGTTCAAATTTTCCAGCAACCTACTTGGCTCGATGAAGCAGCTCTCCAGGGATCGAATCACATGCAAGGATAAAGCACAATATGACAAAAGGCTAATTGAGGTAAGGTTTAATAGTTTAATTGACAGCTGAAGCTTCAATCATGACACATACAAGCAAAAAGAGTAATGATGGCATCAAGCACGACTATGTACATTTAAATTTACCATAACAACCTTGAATGACCTCCACCTTTACTGCTCTAATCAGGAAATGACACCTCATACAATTTTGACAAGCCAGGTTAAAAAATGAAATTTCGTAGCAAAATTAGTTAAGCTTTTGACAGATTCGCTACGAAACTATTAGGCAGTTTCGTAGCGAAATATGTTGTTTTCCTGTGTAAAACGCTACGAAAATTTGAAAAACTGACAAATGTGCCCTTTTGGGTTAAATGTATGGGGAATGACAATTAACATGATATGGGACTGATTTTATTGAAATGGCATAAATGAAGGTGATCATAAAACTTAGGATAGAATTAAAAAATGCAAAAACATTCCTATACCACATTAAAATGGCTTAGGAGACCTTATCTATTTGGTGAGTGACCTGTATGACCCTATAAAGAAATGTTTAACAACTTAATGAGTGATAACAATGGCTCCACTTGGGTTGATGTGCCCCTGTGGTACACCAAAAGACCTGTAGTTCCAGTGTCATCCATCTTTTTGGAAATAAAATTCTGAAATTTTCCAAGCCTTCTTCAAACTCTTATGGCCTTCACCTCGAGCTTCAAGTTTGGTGATCAACCTGTCTTTATTAGCATAAAAGCATAATAAAACGGAATATATGCAATGGAGTGAAAATTTAGTAAAACTTAAGAGGAATAGTGCTTTAGAAACCTGCTATTGATAGGCCCTCTAGCACAAAGTTGTCCATCCATCTCCTGAAGTAGATAAGTGTTGTTACCATGGTATGGCAGCTATTATGAATGGTCCTTTCCAAATGTTCTCAAAATTTCCATGTTTCCCCTTTTCTTCAGTTCTGGCTTCCCACTTCAACACCACACCTTGAATCTGGAAATTTTCTTCTTTGACCTTTCTATCAAATGTCTTCTTTATTTTGTTTTGTGACTGTTGATGGTTGTTGTATACCTCCTCCCTTTTTTCCTACAGATCTATAAGCTTGTTTATCCTCCTCTGAATAGCATTAGGCTCCTCTTCTATTCCTTGCAGCAATTTCATTACAGACGCTCCCAAGGATGTGGGAAAAATGGCTTCAGCTCCATACACTAATTCATAAGGTGAAGTACCAATTGATCTTTTTGTACATACTCTATCAGCCCACAAATCATACTTCAATTTCAGATGCCATGATATTTTGTTTTCTTCCATTACCTTCTTGATAATTCTCACAATTCTTTTATTAGAAGATTTAGCAAGACCATTACCCTATGGGTAATAAGCAGTAGAGTGTCCAAGTGTTATGTGATACTGATGACAAAAGCTAATCAACCTTTTGGATTTAAAAGCCTCTACATTGTCAGTAATAATATTCATAGGACAACCAAACCTGGACAATATGTTATTTTCTAAGAACTGGATTATGACTGAATCATTTTCCTGTCTTGTTGGGATTGCTTCAATCCACTTAGTGAAATAATATGTTGCTATTAGGATCTAGTGATGCTTCCCTGAAGATGATGGGTGTATTTCACCAATAAAATATATCCCTCACTATTGGAAAGGGTAAAGGAACTAACTTTTTCTTACCATAAAAAATCTGACATACATGGCAGGCAACTATCTTTTTGTAAACATCCTTGAACATGGTAGGCCAATAATACCTTGCTATGAGAATTTTATTTGTTGTGGCCTTCCAGTAGCGATGTCCTCCACAATATCCTTTACAAAACTCTTCAATGACCCTTTCAGCTTCCTCTTCCAGTAAACAGTTCAAAAGAATGCCACCAGTATCTTTCCAGTATAGATTCTTATCTATAATGCAGTATCTTAGATATTTCGGCTTCACAAACCTTGCCTTTGATTTAGTCAATTCTGCAGGAGCTATGTGATGATGCAAGACAAAGATAATGTCCCTGTACCATTCATAAAAAATAAACTTCTCTTCAATAGGAATTAGCTCTTCATCTTCCTTTGATAATTCTGAAATTTCTGCAATAAAATCCATGTCAAGACAATCAAAATTAGATTGTGCCATCAGCTTTTCCAACCCCTGTCCTTTCACGAATTTTGTATGTTTGATTTCTATGTCATACTACAATAAATTAGCTATCCACTTCCCTCTCTTTCCATCAATATCAGCTTGTGTCAAGATGTCCTTAACCATAGTATTAGGCACAAATGCTATGACATGAGAATGCAGAATATAGATTCTGAAATCCTTAATGGCTTTGATCAAATCATATGCATGTTTTTCTAAAATATTGTATTTCAGATCTGAGTTAGCAAGGGTTCTACTAAAGAATGAAATGGGCTGCTCTGTACCTTGTTGTCCTTTCTGTAGTAAAACTCCAGCTATAGTATTTTCACATGCAAATGTAAAAACCATAAATTATTTTGAAAAATTTGGACTAATCAATACTAGGGCCTGAGTGAGTGCTTTATTTATTTCTTCAAATGACTTCTTGGCTTCAACTGTCCATTTAATATCAGCTCCTTTTTTCAACATCTTGGTAATGTCTTTGACAATCTCAACAAAGTTCGGGATGAACCTTCTAACAAAGTTTACTCTCCCAAGAAAAGACTGAATTTCCTTCAGGTTCCTTGGCAGGTCTATCTTCTGAATGGCATTGACTCTGTTTGTATCAATATTTATCCCATTTTTTGATATAATATGTCTAAGAAATTTTCTGGTAGTTAGAGCAAAAATAATTTTAGTAGGATTAAGAGAAATACCAAATCTTCTACACTTCAGCAGAACTTTCTCCAAATGCTTCAAATGGTCTTCCTCCCATCTTGAAAATACAGTTATGTCAGCCAGATAGAGCACCACTAGCTTATCTTTCTCCTTGGCAAAGGCAATGTCCATTGCTCTTTGAAAGGTCGCTCCTGTGTTCATCAAACCAAAGGGAATCTTGGCATACATGAATGTTCCCCATGGTGTGGTAAAAGAATTTTTCTCCTGGTCTTCTGGGTGTACCAATATCTGATTATATCCTGAAAAACCATCCAGCATAGACATCCTTTGGGAGCCAACAATATTTTGCAGAATTTGATCCATCTTAGGAAGAGGGTAGTTGTCTTTAAAAGAAGCCTTGTTCAAGTTTCTAAAATCAATGCAGATTCTGATCTCTCTACTCTTTTTTCTGAATAGTGCCAAGTTAGCAAGCCATTTGAGAATATGATAGGAACAATAATTTTTGCATCAAAAAGCTTCTTTATTTCCTTCTCAATCAAAGGCATGAGCAATGGATTAATCCGTCTTAATTTTTGTTTGAAAGGTGTCTCATTCTCTTTAATAGGAATAGTGTGTTGAATAATAGTAGGATCATACTTTTTCAAATCAGCATAACTCCATGCAAAAACATCAATAAATTTCTTCATCATCTCAATATATTTATGTTTCATCTCCACAGAAAGAAACTTAGAAAGCTTTATCATTTTAAGCACTACTACTGTACCAAGATTACAAGTCTCTACCTCTTCATCGTCAGCCTGCATCCTAGGGGATTTGAACACATTATTTTGGTAAAAAATATTTTCAAGTGGAATAAGACCCTCAGGTATACAATTATTCTTCAACTGCAAAACTTTAAAATTACTCTTAGTTTCAGCAAGCATGTTTTGCTTATCTACTTATGTGCTTTCAAACTTCTCCTTCAACTCTATGAAAATTTTGACTTGTTGGTCATCTTCAAACACTTGCCAATGGATGATGTTATTTGGGATGGCAGGTCTATGACGAAATTTAATCTCATACTTCTCAGTGGAATTTGCAGGGATGACAAACAAACTTGCAGAAACAACTAGGGAATCAGCTATTGAGTTTTGACCCCTAGTTTTCACAATAAATGAATATTCTTGAAAATTTTCCAACATTTCCATGATCAGATTTCTGTAAGCTCTCATCCTTGCATCCTTAGTTTGATATGTTACTTCAACTTGTTTAATTACCAATTCAGAATCTCCACAAACTGAAATTTTTTTGGCACCCAATCTTTTCAGAAATTCCAAGCCCAAAAATAGAGATTCATATTCAACCATATTATTTGTGCAGTCAAAGTTTAGTTTGAAAGAATAGAACTTACTTTCATCATCAGGAGTAGTGATCCATATGCCTGCTCCAGCCCCCTCTCTTCCAGCAGATCCATCAAAGTGTAAAATCCACCAGCCCTCTGCTTTTTCTTATATGATTTCCTAATTTTCAATTTGTTGATTTTCAACTTCTTGAATTTATGTTTTCCCTTCATTTTCTACTTCATCAGTTAGCTCATTGAAAATAATTTTCGATCCTAATTCAATTTCAACGGCATGAATTGGAAAATTCTAAGGTTTATCCTTGCTGCTTACCATATAGGCCATCCTAGTCTCCCTATACAATCTTCTTTGCTCACCAAAAACAAGAATGGTGGCATATGTCAAGTCCATCTGCATGGTGCCTTTGATTTTTGCCACCCAAGATCTGGATAAGAGCATGCCAAACTTGGGTGGAATATCTGCCACCACAATGTCCATTACCATTGTCTTGGCAGACACTTGTGTTAGGCCAAAAAAAACATCCTTTATCAATCCTATGCATTGAACTCTTTTAAAATCAAAAGAAAACAAATCCTTGTATGGCCTAGTAACCTCCAAACCCATTCTTTCCATGATCACCTTAGGCATAAGGTTATGGGAAGCCCCTGAATCTAACATGACATTGTGTAAGGTCATGTCATGGATACTGAGGCTGACATATAAAGGAGGTACTTCTTCATTATTCTCATCTTCCAATCTTGGTCCCAAGTAGATGGTAGGATGGTATTCTTGTACATTAAGGATATCTGAAGCTCCTGGTTGAGAATTCAACATTTTTACAATTTTTCTTCTATACTCATTCACCTTGAGAATTTCTCCAAAAGGGACTAGGATCTTGATTTTGAGATCTCATTCTCCAAATTGAAAACATAAGTAATATTTTCACTCTCTTTGACAGGGGGAGGAAGTGGTGGATCCTTTTTAGCCTAAGCTACTTTAGGAGCATCCTTCTTTGGTTGTGTTTTATTTTCAGTGATGGGAACATTTCTATTTCTAAGATTGTATTGCTTTTTCATCTCAAAAATTGCATGTTGATAACCCTTAAGATAGTCAGATTGTCCCTCACCCTTATTTACATCATGATCAGAATCATCATGCTCTTCTTTGGTCAAAAACATTCCAGACATGTTTTCGTCTAGGCAGTGGATGGAGTCTTCTTGAATCTCAGGCTGAGTTTCTTCTTCATTAATCAAATTCTGCTGAAAAGGAGGCCTGACTTGAGGGTCAGGCTGATTTCTGTTTTCTCTTTGTCTTTGCTGATTCTGAGGCCTTCTAAACTGTGGGTTTCTAAATTATGGGTCATGTTGTGCAAGAAGTGCAAAATTATTTCCAAGGGCAAGTCTATCCATGAGTTTTTCCATAGTCTTCATCATAGAATCAAACTTATCATTTGAGGTTGGAAGGCTTTTCTTCTTCTTTTAGTTTAGTTTTACCCATCTTAGAATTCTTAGCTACTATCATGTTTACTTCTACTTTCACAACATCATTCTTCATTTCTACTAATGAAGGAGATTCTCTTTCTCTAAGCAGGATAGAGAAGTCATAATCAAATGCCTCAGGATAGCGCCATTGAGCAGCTCCTAGTGGAGGTTTAAGATGAGCAGGTATAGAATCATAAACTTTGTTAAATCTCTTGGAGAAATTTTGGACAGTTTCATCTACAACTCTTTTTAAACTATTGTATTCAGTAAGGGTCTCCACAGGGTTTGTTCCATTCCCCCATTTTCTCAAAAAAATATCCTCAAATTGATTCCAATTATGCAACATTCCTGGATTTAAACCATTTTTTGACATCACCAGTGAAACTTTGAGCAAATAGTCTCATTTTGACATCTTCATGGTCTACCTCCTCTCTGTCTATGAAATCATTGAATTGGTCTACATGTTCCTCCGCTGTAATTTCTTCATCACTCCCCTAGGTTTTAATTCTAGCTAAGAATTTACTTGGGAGGGCATTAAGAACAGTTGGGAGAACAAGAGGAGCATATCTGGCAGGCACAGCAGGAGGTGGAGGTGGAACATTTCCAGCCATGATAACAGGGATTGTGGTATTTTTAGGAACAACAGTAGTAGAAGATGAACTATTAGGAGGTGATGTAGTTGGTCTTTGTAGTCAAGATACAAATGAGCTCCAGTTAGGTAAAGGAATACCATATTTTCTTCTTAGCAAGAATTCAAATGGGTCTAATTCCTATAATTTATCAAAATATCCCCTCTCTAACAGTAACTCTGATGTAACTGCCTCCCATAATTCTTCTCTTTCTTTTTGGTTACTAGGGTTGAGGTATAAATACCTCTTTTTGCAGGTCTATAACAATCTCAGTCAATTCATTTTCATTCTCAGACCTAAACAAAACTTCCTGAATTTTATCATCAAATCTATTATCTTTAGGACTTCTTACAATTTCAGAGGACAAGGCTCTTGAGTGTGATAGAGTACTTGATTTTGAAGAGTTGCCTTGAATGCCTCTGGAGATTGTGTTTGGATTATCCACAATTGCAGGTGGGTTAGGATCTAGATTCATCCTTGTATATCTCCTTCTCGAAGCTTCCTTTAAACATGAAAATTTTAAATGGAGTCACCAAGGTAGTTGCAGCCTCGAACAAATTTTGAGCTCCTGCTACCTCCAAGAGTTCAACTTCAGTATTTGCAAAAAAAATTCAGGAAATATATCTTCAGACTCCCGGCAGACACACCAAAATGTTATCACCAAATTGATCTTGATTGGCTGCTCACCAATCAACTTAATGTAACTCTTTCAAACCAATTATAACTGAAGATTAGCCTCTTCAGTTTGAGAGGGCTCTCTCAAAAGGGGGTTTATGATTTTGAATAAAGATAATACTAGATGGCTAACTCTATGAATTGTAACTTGGTTTTTGTATGGTTGCAGGTTGAAAAATGAAGGATTGCTACCATTGGGCTATGGAGTCAACATCAGTACTCTTAATGACAGTCTTTCTTCACATGGAAGTTGAGTCGATAGAGGTCTCTAATCAAGATACTTCACATACACAATATAAGGAAAACACAGTTATTTCACCCCTAAAGGAAGTTAGAGCATAATTGTATGAATTATGAGTAATTAGAGATAAAATCCACTACAAGTTATTAAACATAAAGATACATAGTAACAACACATTGGAAACCTCATGAGAATCTCAGGTCTGGAAGTAGAATGTCACTGTGTATTATTGATAATGGACAAAAACATACAAGCAACAATTTGGTGCAATATTCTCCAACCCTTTTTTCCCTTTGATGTTTAGTCTATAAATAGACATTCTTTACAAAGTAGATGATCTGCCCAGTTGGCTAGATCTTTGAATTCTACTCTGACACCTATCATAACTGAAACTACTAACTTGAAACAGAAAAAGGACAACTATCCTTAAAGAAAACAAACACCTAATATGACTCTATCTCCTATTTATTACTTTTGGTTCTCCTAACAATGAAAAAGTTGCATAATGGATATCACATGATCGAGGGAAAAATCACCATCACTTTACATATTTAAAACACCCCTAGATCTATGGAACACAATCCTACTTTTTAGGAGTAGATAACCCTTCACTTTAATCATTGTTTAGCTTGATGAGCTGGTTGTGTGACACTCCATTTAATAAATGAGTCTCTGCTGATATGTCCCACTAACATGTTGGAGGTCTCTAGTTGGCTAATGTGTTGTTGGGATGCTCAAGACTCTTCGAAAATCTTCTCGCTACGAAACATGGCATTTTAGGCAGTTTCATAGCGAGTTTTCGTAGCGTATGAAAACTTGCTTTTCCACCCATTTCCTTGACACCTTTGTTGTTCAAACACATTTACTATGCCAAGACACCTTGCAAACAATCAATCTCCCTCTGTAATACTTGAAAAAATCGGATTCCAAGGAAAAAATGCACCTACAAAAATTTTTGTAGCATTTTTCTGGCCTCAAGCTTGAGGTACGCTATGAAATTGTCCAAAAAACCAAAAAATGTTGTTTTTATAACTGTCTTGAAAAATTGTTCTCCAGCTGCATAATTTAGGTTCTCTACATGTTATGAACCTCATCAAACATATTCCATCTCAAATTTTCATTCTTTTGGTATTTCTTATTCATTCACAATCAGTTGGCTAATGGGCTCTTCTACCACTGTCATCTTCAACCCTTTATTTTCTAACTCCATTTGAATCAAATCCAGTTGCTCCTGAAGATCTTCCACTTGATATTTTAATGCTCTGTTTTTGGATTGTAAGTGCAAGTTTATCCTTTTAATGTGTTTGACCTCTCCTCTTAGTGGCTGAGTCCATTTCATTAACTTTTCTGTATTGTCCAAAGTTTTTGAAACACCTGTGACTTGTTCTTCCCATATTTTCCTCATTTGTTCAAATTGAACCTTCTCAGCTCTGTGTTTCTTTGCCTCTAGATTTAAAACTGATATCTCTTTACCTACTTCCTTCAAATTCTCTTTGAGGGTTTCTATTTCTATTTTTTCTATCATTTTCTCTTTGCCCTTTCTTTGCTTGATAACCAATTCCTCCTTTGTTGATGGAGACAAATCTATGATGCTTGTTGGCTGGGAAACTTCATTTATTTTCTCAGTCTCTTTTCCTTCCATGACCTTCCTTGCATGTCTTATCATTGGCTTCCTTGGTTTAAATATGAAACCAACATCATCACCTACAAAATTTAGCTTTTTAGCAGTCTTACCTTTCTTCAGTTTTCTTCCTCCATCTTCGATGTCTTCAACTTGCATAATGGGTGACTCTTCAATGTCAATTGCATGAAGAATATCCTCCAAATTTCCTTTAGCCAATGTCTGGCTTCTAGTGACTCTCTTGCTGCCTTGTTTGTTGACTATATGATTCTGTTTTGTAGGTGCTACTTGATGTGTGTCAGTCTCTTGCAAAGGTTTTGTTAGCATGTTCATTGGTTCTACAGGAGATGATCTATTTCCTTCTTCAACTTCTTCTGCCATAACCAATGATGAAGTAGTTCTAGGTTTGGAGGATTGGGGTATCTAATAATCCCTTTCTTGCTGAGAGGAAGTTTTGAAAATGCAATAATAAATTTCTAATTTAATTTTTCCTTTGATTAAATTAGGAGAAAATTGAAATTACACATCAACAAACAACTTGATGAGTTAACTGAGTTGAAATAGTTGTTATCACATAGTTATCTTAGTTAATTCGAGTAGGGGGTGTTAGTTCCTAAATCTACCTCAGGCTGAGAAAGGCAGAATCTAGGGTAACATCAAACCATGCTTAACCTGGTAGCTAGCCCTACCAGGTCGGGAGAGGGCTCTCTCCTTGTCAATCTTAGCAAAAAATGATCAATGAGGCTTGAGATGACTTGATGTGAAGACTGATTTTAGGCTAGGTATCTGTGCAAAAGAGTTTGATTGAATTTAATGATGTTTTGTTGGCTCAAATGGAAAGGCAGATTTGGGTTTGGGGAATGAGGCTCAGTTTTGCAGAGATCTCTATGGGGCGAGCTAGGAAAATGGTTTGGTACTTCAAATTGAGTGAGATGGAGAGCTATTAGACTGATGAGGAGTTGGAGAGGGCATGAAAGTCTCAGGGATCCTCTTCAAACAGCTGAAAACATAAATAACTAAACAAACCCTAGGTAGAGCACTACACTTTCAATGTATTCTACCTTTATCTTTGTTTGATTTAGTTAAGATGAAATAAAGAGAGATATGGCATACATAAATCACATGTAAAACTTGCAATTACAGAGGGAAACACAATACCAAATCAAGATGCCACAATAATCCCATAAAGTGCTGCAAACCCTGGTCTATTCCTTTGCCAAACTGCAGAGATGAATATACAATAATGCTCAAAGCATTCCCAAAAGTCCAACCTTTTTCCAAAATCAAACCCCTACAATATGAAATTCATAAAATATATACATTTTCTCATCCTTGTACTAAGGGAATTGAGCTCAACCATTTTCTTCAAAATAGAATCAGTTACATTAAACTTGGGCCGAATTTCTGAAAATAGGTGTTGAAGATGAACTCGTATCTCCTAAATCATAGCACCTGTTACAAAAATGAAAGAGGTTTTTGTAGATAAGGTCATGTTGGAGAAAAACCTCTCTCAAATTTGGGAAATTCGTTTCCATTTTCTCGCAATATGTTCCACAAAATCATCTCTAAAACAGAAAATCATTAAAAATTTAAATTTGTGAAAATGAGCTGTAAAGATCTAGTCACATATCCCAATTCGTGACATGTGAATAAACTGAAAGAGGTTTTTTTTATATGTCTTGTTTTTAACAAAAAACTCCTTGGGTTTTGCAAAAGTACTTTCCATCTGTTGTAAAATGGCCCCACACTAAAATGACTAAAACAGTAAAAAAATATGAAAAATTTGCTTTGTTTTAATGTAGGCTCCAAATATCACTGTATATCTCCCACATAGTATCACCTGTGAATAAATTGAAGGAGGTTTTTGTTATTTGGTATGTGATGAAAAAAAACCTCTTTCAATTTTGAAAAATTCCTTACCATTATTTCACAAAATTATTTTGTACTAAACTTGTCATTGTGTGCAGCAACTGACCTCAAAACATGCATAACCAAGAATCACTCATTCCTTTCGATCATATCTTCTAATCCGGGAGCCGGTTACGGGAGTGTGATATACTGTTGGAAATATTTTTCTGAGCTTCTTCTGATGGAAACACTTGTGACATGTTTTGTGCTGAAAATCATGTGCAAAACATCTAACAAAACCATACATAGTAAGAGCTCATATTGATCTCTGGTGATAGGCTGCGAAGACTAGAACTAACATCGGCTCCATTGGGGATGGAAGCTCCTTGGAGGTTTCAAGAGCATCGTAGAACAAGTGCCTCATCCATTGGGCATGGATGGTCAAACAACTGCAAACCCAAAACAAATCATACCAATCCAAAAACATATACATACTGCAACCTGTACATAAACAAATACCGGAAACTGAAATGTTGCCTTTGGCAACTTATTTATTTACAAATCTACCCTACTTTGCTGCAAAACCAATAGATCAAGTAACGCTATAATTCCAGATCAACCAATCAAGTAACTATGACAAGGATGCTGCTTGAAAGTGCTTCAACCAGGACACAAATGTAAATGATGACAACCATACATGCACATAACGAGTCAGGTTATGTAAAAGACAATTTGATCTATCATTCAAACTGAAAAAAAATTCCATGTACGTTGCAATAGGATCGCAAAAAACAGACTCTGTTTGCTGCCCCAACTCGACAATACATGCTTCCAGCTGCAAACTATTAATGCAAATATCCACGAGTAGCTCTATTGTTTCTTGTTTTGAAGGAGGGAGAGTTTCCAAAAACTTTTTGGGATCTCGAAATTCATATGATTGGATCTGATCATTTAAATACTGAATCTCCTTCTCAATTTTTTCAACAACTAACTCAAAGAAACCAGTTTTAGCTTTAGGAGGAAACTTCAGAGATCTCAAAAATTGAAGCACGATAATGAAAAATACTTCATCATTTTCAATATCCACTAACTGATCTCTAACTTCTTTTAAAACTTCACAAAGCGCAGGGTTTTCCACATGCCCTACCATTTTATTTTAGTGCATGAATGGATCAGTGAGCACTGGAATCTCTGGATTGAGTTGGAGTCGCCAGGTGAATGTTTCAGCCTTCATATGTGTCTGATTGCTGTCCACCATCATCAATCAGATTTGCAACTTGAATGATCTTTCCCGGAGAATATATGTCACCTCTTCCACAGTTTAATGTAATGGGGCGATTTTCAAGTCAGATGTTCAGTTTATAAGATTAGAATGGAGATTGAATGAAGCAGCTTTTATCTACTTATGCACTCGCAAAGCAATGTGCAGTTCGAAGGCTACCTGGCTAACTTCAGGCTTCGTCTGTAGTTTATAAAACAAAGAACACTAACAAACAAATAAGCTTTTCATCCCCAGTGGAGTCGCCACTATGTTAGGGCCTAAATCTACCTCAAGCTGAGAAAGTCAGAATCTAGGGTAACATCAAACCACGCTTAACCTGGTAGCTAGCCCTATCAGGTCGGGAGAGGGCTCTCTCCTTGTTAATCTCAGCAAAAAATGATCAATGAGGCTTGAGATGACTTGATGTGAAGACTTATTTTGGGCTAGGTATGTGTGCAAAAGAGTTTGATTGAATTTAATGATGTTTTGTTGGCTCAAATGGAAAGGCATATTTGGGTTTGGGGAATGAGGCTCAATTTTGCAGAGATCTCTATGGGGCGAGGTAGGAAAATGGTTTGGTACTTCAAATTGAGTGAGATGGAGAGCTCTTAGACTGATGAGGAGTTGGAGAGGGCATGAAAGTCTCAGGGATCCTCTTCAAACAGCTGAAAACATAAATAACTAAACAAACCCTAGGTAGAGCACTGCACTTTCAATGTATTCTACCTTTATCTTTGTTTTATTTAGTTAAGATGAAATAAAGAGAGATATGGCATACATAAATCACATGTAAAACTTGCAATTACAGAGGGAAACACAATACCAAATCAAGATGCCACAAGAATCCCATAAAGTGCTGCAAACCCTGGTCTATTCCTTTGCCAAACTGCAGAGATGAATGTATAATAATGCTCAAAGCATTCCCAAAAGTCCAAACTTCTGCCAAAATCCAACCCCTACACTATGAAATTTATAAAATATATACATTTTCTCATCCTTGTACTAAGGGAATTGAGCTCAACCATTTTCTTCAAAATAGAATCAGTTACATTAAACTTGGGCCGAATTTCTGAAAATAGGTGTTGAAGATGAACTCGTATCTCATAATCCATAGCACCTATTACAAAACTTAAAGAGGTTTTTGTAGATAAGGTCATGTTGGAGAAAAATCTCTCTCAAATTTTGGAAATTCGTTTCCAGTTGCTCGCAATCGGTTCCACAAAATCATCTCTAAAACAGAAAATCATTAAAAATTTAAATCTGTGAAAATGAGCTGTAAAGATCTAGTCACATATCCCAATTCGTGACACCTTTAAATAAAATGAAAGAGGTTTTTTTTATATGTCTTGTGGTTAACAAAAATCTCCTTGGGTTTTGCAAAATTACTTTCCATATGTTGTAAAATGGCCTCGCACTAAAATGACTAAAACAGTAAAAAATATGAAAAATTTGCTTTGTTTTAATGTAGGCTCCAAATATCATTATATATCTCCCACATAGTAGCACCTGTGCATAAAATGAAGGAGGTTTTTGTTATTTGCTATGTCATGAACAAGAAATTCTTTCACTTTTGAAAAATTCCATACCATTATTTCACAAACTGATTTTGTACTAAACTTGTCATTGTGTGCAGCAACTGGCCTCAAAACATGCATAACCAATAATCACTCATTCATTTTGATCATATCTTCTAATCCGGGAGCCATTTATGGGAGTGTGATATACCGTTGGAAATATTTTTCCGAGCTTCTTCTGATGGAAACACTTGTGACATGTTTTGTGCTGAACATCATGTGCAAAACATCTAACAAAACCAGACATAGTAAGAGCTCATGTTGATCTCGGGTGACAAATTGTGGCCTTGGAATTCAGGGGGCATGGAATTGAGTAATGTACAATGATTCCTAAATTTTAGGATCCTAGATTGAGTTAATTTCAGTTATAACAATTTAATTCAGTTAAATTGAGTTAAGGTTAGTTAAACTAGTTCTAATTATTGGAGGAACTAGTGGGAGGTCTAGCAGTGGGGTGTAACTTCAATGTTTAACCAGTTAACTGATCAATACACCTAAATTAACTCATGCATGCATGAGATTAGAGTTCAAGGGCAGTGTACTATCAATTGTGTAATTTTCCAAGTTGTACAAGTGGTGCATGCAGTCAAAGAATGACCTAAAGGAATTGCACAATTATCAATGAGAAATTTCCCTAATTAATATGGGCTAATTCCTCATCCAACAACGTAAGGAAATAAGAGCTTAGAGGCTTGAAAATTTGGCTAAGTGTTGGCCAAAGTTTATCAATCGGGCAAAGGATAGAAGATACTTGTGTAGGTTGTGCTCAAGCTTGAGCAAGCATATTGTATTCATCCAAATTCTTTGATTAATGCAATACATATAGGAAGGGGTTTTGAGCAGTTGCTTTCCCTTAGATAAATCTTTGTGTATGTGTGTTAAATCACGAAGCATGTTTTTGATATGTGTTCTCGATCGTGATTTTGCTTCCGCAAATGAATAGAGTAAATTTGAGTCTTATGTTTTAGTACATTACATGAGTAATTTCGAATCTACATTAAAATTCTACAAGAAATATATTAAACATGTCTCCATTGGCACCAAGTTTTTCATTCAATGTGCTAATGTGTAATTTAGCCTTAGACAAATACTTTTTTAACAACTTAATTGATTTACCATATGCTTCATAAAACTGACGAGATTATCGATATGTACACACACTTCACCCTTCATGAACTTATTATCATGTCAAAGTTGTGTTGACTTTTAAATTATATTCCTTGTAGTCTATGTTTTATAATTTTTGTTTTCAATTATTGAATAATAATGTAGGTTTAATTATGTATAAAAATATTTGAAGATTTCACAATTTTTTATGGATGGTATTTGAGGTATATTGTTAATGTGAATTATAGTATGCTTAATTTGATAGAGACGTTGAGTATCAACATATCACATATAGTTGATTTGGTAATTCAACCTTGCAACCTTTTATTCATAATACATAACGCTCAATCACTTGAACTAACCCACCAAGCTAACTTATATTCCCTATGACAAACATTAATATCTCTAAAAAGTAATTTAAAACACCATCTTTTAATAAAAAAGAGCAATATTGTAAAATTTTATTGAATATTTTTCCATGCAATGCATATGAATATTTATGGCGACAATTGGTGAATGCTTCCACATTAACTAAAAGTTTGAGAGAAGCCCCAAGGGTTAGCTCAATTGGTAGAGTTCCCGTTATTAAAGCACATCCCTAATGGGAGGTCACAGGGTCAATTCTCCTCAGCACCCTCGGAGTTGGGCTCTGCTAATAAGCCGACATGATGTGATCCCTTCAGGTGGATCTTCCCAAATATATCCTCGTAAAAAAAAGGAAAAAAAATAAAGAAAACAAAAAAACAAAACAAAACAAACAAAAAAGAAGTTTGAGAGGGCATAACGAATATGCATACATCCAAGGTAAAAGAAATTTTGATTGTATCTATCATCGACTACTCTCTCTCGCAAGGCAAGTCATTTGATTTGAAGGAATGCTTCTTCAAAATTCCTTCTGCAAGTGATCCCTAATAATGGTATAGATATTGGCCAATATCTTGATTCTCTTTGTAGGATTGTTTTAATGGTTGTTTATGACATTCTATTGCTTTTTGGTATGTTCTTCTTGCAAAATCTACATGTTTCCTATTTATTCATATACACTAGTCTTCAATGACTCTAAATTTTTCTTGGACTCTACCCTATCCAATACATGTTGAGAACTTTATAAATATCAACCGATCACCCTCATGGTGCATAGAGTTGATAAAATATTCAAAGAGATATTAAACATAAAAGAAATCATAATGTATTAATTGATGCTTTGATACATTATAACTGAAGTCCATGTTTCACTAATAGTCTCCGTCAGTCCAAATGCTTGACTAAAGGTTAAAATAACATAGGTGAGAAAATTTCTTGTTTGATTACGCGAGTATTTGATAAAGAATCTTCTTATATAGATTCATAAAGAAACGATCCAATTGGTTGAAATGTACAATGAAGATTGTATCCAGATAATCTCACATTTATTAGCAAAGCTAGTAGGTTTTGCTTTTATAAGTGCTTATCTCATTCTAGGTGAGAACAAACTTGCTATTATCAATTCTTGGATCAAAAAATTCTTCTATAGTCCGAGCAAAATACAAGTGAGAGTTTGTTTGATCTTCTAACTCAAGAATCTGATTATAATATTATACATGTGAATCGAGTATCACTTATTATATCAATTAAGTGGCGCATATTATAGTGTAACACGAGGAGATGTATCGTAAGTGAATGAGAGTGAAATATTGGCATATTAGTGACTCTTATAATTAAAAAATTTAATATATTTTGATGATGATAATAATAATATTAAGTGTAAATCCATTAAGCATTTGTAGGAATCAAATCTTTTAAGGTGCAAATATTTGTATAAGTTTTTGCACCGTAAGAGAAAAAAATGTACCTTGAAGGATTTGATATCGCTCAATATATCTTAGGTTATAATCACGGTTATTCAAGTAGTCATTACCCTTTAAGAGCTCTCTAGATTGTGACATCACACAAAATTATTTCCTATGCAAATGAAAATTAAGATAGAAAAATTATTTGTCAAATTTGAGATGAAAATTAATTTTGATTTTGTCTATTGAAAGGTAAGGAAACTTGTCATAATATGTTCTACTTGTAGTTATTTTTATGGTTTTTTCTTTATTAGTAATTTTTTCTATATACCATGAAAATTAAAAAGAAGAATGTTAACAATTTTTCCCCATATTATGATAATTCAAAAAAGAAACATTATCCTTTTTATACAATAGAATCCTATTGTTATGGAGTTCATGTATGCATGTATAACTATTTATTAAAATTACATCTTACTAGTGGGAATTAAAAATCAAAAGCTTCAGTTGTGTTTTATATTTTATTAGAAAATTGTGTTGTTGAAGGTTTTAAATAGCTGTTTTTTTTTTTTTTTAAATATCTTTATTAGATATTGTAGTGATATCCATAAATTAATGTTATATTTTGACTGTCTTCATATCCATAAATTAATGTTATACTTTGACTGTCTTTAAAAAAATCATTGCAATTGTTTGAACAATAGGACTATTTATCCTATAAGAACATATAATAAGGAAGAATAATTTTATTGTGATTGTTTAAAAAATGGACTATTTATCCTATATGAGCCTATAATAAAGAAGAATAGTTTCGTTGTTTTTGAGGAATGGTGTCCAAGAGATGAAAGAGTAAATGTTCTTATTTAATTCCCTCCATATGGTTCCTATACAAATTATAAATTAATGGCCCAATTGAATTTCCTCCATATGATTCCTATATAGAGTGTAATTGAATAATCTTATTAAATACCTTCCATATGATTCCTATATAGATTGTAATACTAGTGAATCAATGTTGAACTACTGCAACTTATCTGAATTTGTTCTAGTGTACTTAGAGTTTTGATCTAGTCTGCAGACTTGACACAATAGGTGGTGTGTTATGTGAAGTACACATGACTTTTTTATTTTTATTTTTTTTACTTATTTAGGAAGCATTGTATTACGCATTCATAAAGAAACATACATCATACTTTATGTTTATTGGCCCGCCACTTGGGAACCGAGACCAGTAGCATAGCAACAAAACTTTTATCCATTTGAACAATGTAAATTTGATGATAAAACCAAAAAGATCAACACCAAGGATTGCAACAAACTTTCAACACCTAAGATTGCAACAAGGTTGCTACTAACATATATGTATCAAAAAAGAAAGGAAAGCCATCTATATAGATAGATAAATTATCTGAATGGTATCATGTATGTCATCCTCCTCTTTGAAGGTAGATAACTCTAGGTATACAACATTTTTTGCTAGAATCATTACCTTGTAGATCAACTTAGTCATCCGCTAGATAACTCTAGGTATACAACATTTTTTGCTAGAATCATTACCTTGTAGATCAACTTAGTCATCCACTTTTACATTTCATCAACACAAGCATTTCATCAACGCATTAGAGTATCTCTTGCTGGGTTTAAGAGCGCTCTATTGAAAATTTGACAAGGATGATTTTCATTTGCCAATGAAAATTTATTTTCCATTTTCATATGAAAGGAATAATTTACTTTAACTTGTCAATATAGAAAAGCCAAATTGAAATTAACCCTTCAAATTGATGTATTTATGTTGATATATCTTATGAAAACAATGTTACACAAAGAGACCAATCTAATATATATTTGGAAGAAACTAACACCTTTTATATCAATATTGTTTATACAACTTTCTACTTAGATAAAAATTTCTACACTTGAAATTTGTTAAAATAATCACATTTAATCCCTTAGTTGTATTCCAAAATACTTTGTACTATGCAAAATTTTTACACAACTTTGAAGGGTTGAACTATACTTAAAATCTTGAAAATGTCATAGTTCCATCTTACTTTCCTTGTTACATTAGAGATCCAAATTAAAATTAATCATCATACTTAACATTTTTCTCATCACTACTTAAAAAAAATTAATAATAATTTATTTTTAAAATTATGGTCAACCATTTTTAAAATTATGGTCAACCATTCACAAAATTGAATTATGAAATTTCTTTATTTATAAAAAAAAAAACTCTTTACATAATAATTTAAGTTTTTTAAAATATATATAATTTATATTTAAAATTTCAAACTTAATACACTATATATAAAATTTATTTTCCAAATTCAAAACATTTTCTTTAAAAAACAATATTCTTAACTCCTATATTCATCCAAGAATATACCATCCTTAATATAATTTTATAATATTTAACAATGTCATATTAGGAATAAAATCATTTTCATAAGATTTAATAATAAATATTTAATGTAATTATAAAAAAACATAAATAGGGAAAAGAATAAAACATCGCATCCCTCTCACATGACAACCGAACACCGGTCTTCACCCGCCCCATGAAACATGACTCACGTTTCCGGATAAGTAAACGCCAACTATTATAGCCGGGAACTCTTCTATTCTACCGCGGATGTGAAATGTTATAGAAAATTATTTAATTGTATTCTGCTCTACATAAGTGCAGCGCTAGGCATTTTGCTACTGCAGTAGTGGTGTCGTAACCAATTACAATGGCTGGCCGACGATCGCTTTTGTACGCTGTGTTCCTGCTGCTGTTCGTTGCCTTCGCCTCAGCCGAAGTCTTTTTGGAGGAGCGTTTCGATGGTAATGTTCGCAGCACGCTTTTCCTCACCATTTTCCGGTTACATTTGTGCGTTCAACTAGCTTACATGATCTCAGTGTCTTTTCACCGGTTATTTTCTTTAAATCAGCGTTTTAATCTCCCGATCTAGTAACTGAGAGTCATACTTATGCTAGTTTAGCTTGCACAGTTAAAGTTGCCGTGAGACCGATCTCATACTCAAAATTTGCTTTGCATATGCCTTGAGGAATGACGAAATGTGTTTAAAGAATGGTTAAAAATCGTATAAATCTATGCTTTAATACTTAAAGCTTGAGTTTCTGCACAAGAACTTCATTTTTTTTAAAATAAAAGGTTAAAATTGCGAGTTTAGATGAAATGATCTCATCCTCAAATTTGAGCTTCGCAAAAGCTCTGAGAGTGCGGAAATGTGGGTAAAGATTGGTCAAAATTCATATAATCTACGCTTTGATGTATTAAGTTTTTGTTTCTGTAGTCGAAGCTCGGGTTCTTTTTAAATCAGGGTTAAAATACTGCACTATACCTAATAAAGTTCAGGGATTTACCATCTATGGTACAACAACTAAAGCTTTCTGCTAACTGCTTGCGGTCTAAGTGTAATTCATGGGGAAAACGAGAAAAACTGCCAATGAAATAGCAAAGAACATTAGAAATAAAATGCCTAGGTGGAGATAACAACAAAATTCTGCTTTTGGCTGCATGCCAAAAAGCAGATCCCTAAAAACAAATATTTTGCTACTAATGTGATCTAGAAACCGAAGAGGCTGCTGACAATTTAATTCGATGGCAGTAGTCTAAAATAGATCTAAGGTAATGGAGAAGCTTTAATTGTAGGATTTAAGTTCCAGGTGATTGATTGGCGGTCAAATCTTTCAAATTATGAATGATTTCTCGGAATAGCTTTAAGTTTGATTGTAGATCTTCCCTGTTGAGCTGATGACGGGTGTCACAAGACCCCTCTTTTGAGTCCTAGTCATATTTGAGTTGTTTGGAATAGTGCAGGCTTGATCAGGAATATATCTCACATACGCAGGCAAACTAAACTTTGCATGTAACTGATTGTATTAACAACATGTCAAAAGATCCCCCAACACATTAAAGAAAATTAGTAGTTGCTGGATGTAATTGATTAGAAGTAATGTAACCGATATACATAAATTAAAGAAGGTAAAAAGGCACGGAGCCTTTTTGATTGGGTGATTCTAACGGTTGCACGACTCTCCCTTGTTTCTCTATTTTAGTTTTTAGAAGTAATGTAACCGATATACATAAATTAAAGAAGGTGATGAGGCACGGAGCCTTTTTGATTGGGTGATTCTAAATTTGCACGACTCTCCCTTGTTTCTCTATTTTAGTTTTTTTCTCTGTCCTGTTTATCTCTTCTTTATTGAGAGCATTTCATTAGTCCTATTGACACGGCAAGTCTGGCTGGAAATTCAGAATCCGTTGTTTCTCCATAAAACACACTAGAAAATCAAACACTCATTTTGCTTGCCTTTTCTGACCAGATTTCATAGTAGATAACCAACAAACTTGTTGACTGTTCAGATCCATGGTGTTTTGTTGTATGTAGTATCATATATGTACTTCGCATTATATGGACATTGTATTTTATTTTTTAATTCCCAAGTCAAATGCTTAGTTTACCTAGTTCTAGTCAACTCTTAATCTTTGACTTTAATGATTTGTTCTTCGAGTCCATGTCTGGTATCATTACTTATCACGGCCGCTCCTTGAAAAGAGGTGGTAACTTGGAGAGAAATGAGGAACTATGTAAGCTTTAGGCTTCTGAATTCTTTGGACTCCTTTGAGTTCGGTTGCTTGTTTGTAGCATAATGGGCCAAGGAGCCTATAATTCCTGGTCTAGACTGTTGTCCCATTTCCAGCGGAGCCTCTCTAGCCTCGATTGTTTTAACTTTTGACGTCCCCATTTTTCAGTTTTTCTTCCCAATGTCTGTGTTCTTTAATACTGAAGTGGCCGAAAATCCTCATCCTCATTGGCTGAGACAGTTGTGGGGGGGTTCTTGAGATTCACCACTTGGTTTGTCTACTTTGAAGTTTGGACTAGCAAAAACAATGACAGTGTTGACACTGGAATGCCGTGTATTTCTAAATCTAAAGGTAGCAGCCACTGTGTTGCTTGTAGGTTGAGCATTATTAGATTTTGGCAAGTTCTTGCTTAGATGTATCTTCATGAAAATTTTGTCATAGGTAGACAAGGCTTCTTCAACCCTTGTGCCATAACAGTTTCATGTTCTTTCAAAAGGCTTCCACCTAGAAACGAATGGGGTTTTGATGATCTTTACCCACACTGAATTGGCTGAGATTGGAATTGTGGCCAAATTAAATTCTGGAAACCACTGGTTTATGTTAGAACTTAGAACCGCATTCATTCTAGAAACACTGTTTTATGTTAGAACCGCATTCATTCTTGAAACACTGTTTGATGTTAGACCGCATTCATTCTGGAAACACTGTTTTATGATAGACCTACATTCATTTTGGAAACCACCGTTCTATAATATACCTGCATTTCCTGAGAACCACGGCATATTGTCTTGGGTCAAATTTCTCTTTTCATGTGTCGTAAAAGACACACGAAAAAAAATTCTGGCAAAAGCCTTACTAGACAATCTTTGCCCCATTTGAGTATTGATCCATTTCTTCTCTGCTTTAGCGCTTGGCCAATGGCCATAGGCCATTAAACTTGCATTTAAGTTTTTGTTCGTTATGATTTAGGATGGCGTTTTTAACCAAGACTCACTTTGTAAATGGGATTTATCATTGATTCTCTCAATAAAAACTTGGTACTTGGAGTGCTGCACTTCTGTTGCAACAGGTCTACTTCGTAGTTTACTTAAATGACTGAGATTTGCTTTACGGAGTAGACCACAATTCACCTGTTGCAGGTCAGCCACAACTTAATGAAAGTGGCATTTTTAGTTGGCTGAACCCAGAAATCACTGTTTTATGATAGACCTACATTCATTTTGGAAACCACCGTTTTATACTAGACCTACATTTTCTGAGAACCGCATCAGATTGTCTAGGTTCATATTTCTCTTTTCTTGTGTCATAAAACTTAAAAGACACATGAAAAAAACTTCTGGCTAAAGCCTTATTAGACAATCTTTGCCTCATTTGAGGATTTGAGGATTGATATGGCTAAACTTCTGAGTTTTTGTTTGTTATGATTTAGGATGGTGTTTTCAACGACTTCAGAACACTTTGCAAATGAGATTTACCATTGATTCTCTCAATAAAGGCTTGGTACTTGGAGTGCTGCACTTCTTTTGCAAATTGCAACAGGTCTACTTTGTATTTTTCCGAAATGACTGTAAGATTTACTTTATGGAGTAGACCACAATTCACCTGTTGCAGGTCAGCCACAACTTAATAAAAGTGGCATTTTTAGTTTGCTGAAATGGTGAAATCAGGAAACCACAGGACTCAGAATGCAAATTGTGTCAAAGTGCAACAATGAGATTGCAGAAAGCAAGGAATACACCAAACTATGCAAAGAATGGGATGGTCAACATAACAACATTGACACTGACATTGATGTATAGTAAATTGACATCAACATCAACCTTGATTGGCATTATTTTCCTAGACCAACATTGTGTGAGTCAGCTGACTTGACTCGACTATTCTGATGCAGAAGTTAAATCCTTGTTGCATCAATATTAGAAGCTAAACAAATGATTTCAATGTAATTGAATCTCCTATCTATCCTAACTGTCCTAACTACTGGCCCGTTCTATCTCTATAAATATTTTCCTATGTATTGTATTTGCACTACTCTCTGGCTAGGGTTTCTCTATCAACATTTCCCTTCGTATTGTATTCACCCTCCTCTCTGGTTTGGGTCCCTTGTACACAGGCTTTCTTTTGTCTTTTTCAAGGAAAACTTGGCCGGATTTCCCCCTCTTCCCCAGAATATCTAGATGAAGGGCAGCCCAACCACCAGCCACAATAGGGGCTGGTAACCCTGTAGGACTTGACCAGCTTTGCACCAAATAGGATCTCTCTTGTACTCGAGTCTTGAGCATTGACATCAATTAGACTTCACATCACAACCCTTTGCAAGGACTGTAGCACATCTCCACTCTCATAGTCCAACAAGTTTATTCTAATACACTCTTGAGCTAGCAGTTTTATTAAAATCCTTTGCAACACTGCATATATGCATTGATACTCTATTTGACATTGTAATATGAGTTGGGCACCTTTGGTGTGACATTGTTTTAATTATCTGGTTATTTATGCTGTGTACATTGTTCTGTAATATAAGTGTGGGTGCATGTCAGCGTGTACTTATTTGCGATGTGTCAGTATGGTATATCACCACACTTTTTGCAAAAAGCATTGTCCCCTTACCTTGGGATTCCCCTGAATGCCTTGTTTGTCCCCTAAGCCCCTACACCTGGGAACTTGATCACTGGCAATGTAAGAGTTGAATATTGTAGGTGTGACTTCCAATATGAAAAACAAGATTGTAAGCATGTTATGTGTTCAACATACCCAGATGATGAGTTTCAGGGAGTTGAATGCCTAATAGCCCTGAAGATTTGTAAGTTTTGCCTCAACTTAAAATGGTCAATCATGCAGTGTTGCATAAACTTTGCAATACCGCAAGAAAAGAATCTCTGCCTCTGAAGGGTCAATAAATTCTGCAACTTCTGCCAACTTGGCATCCAGTGGTTTGTCAAGCTGACTTTAAGAATTGCTCCCTAGCCTGGAAATCAACTTTTGGCCTAGAATATTAGATTATTGATTTGTGATTGAATTAATTATGTTCATTATTTAATTCTGCTGTTATTTTAGGGTCATCATTCTATTGCATTTTGTGAGAATATGGGTTGGACAGTTTGGTTGTGGATGTCTTCACTGGCTGCTACATGTGTTTTATGCTTTTATTTCATTTAGGATTTATTGATATTGGGATGATGATTTTGAATGGAAACTTGCTAACGGTTTTCCTACCTTACAAATACAGATAGCTGGGAAAGTCGTTGGGTGCAATCTGATTGGAAAAAGGATGAAAGCTTGGCTGGAGATTGGGTGCACACAGCAGGGAAATGGAATGGGGATCCAAATGACAAGGGTGTGTACACGTTTTTTATTTTGTTTATACTTAAATTTTATAAAACCAATCATCAAACAGTGGATACCCGGGCCTTTACACATATGCAGTTGTTAGAACTTTGTATTTGCTTCTTAGCAATGCTATGCGTTGTTTGTATATAATCTGGTTTCCAAAAACATTAAGATGCATGAATTTGTAGTATTTATCTTTTTATTGTCCTGACTATGTGTGGTAAAGCAGGCATCCAAACACATACAGACTATAGATTTTTTGCCATCTCAGCTGCGTACCCTGAGTTTAGCAACAAGGATAAGACACTTGTTCTTCAGTTTTCTGTCAAGCATGAACAAAAACTTGATTGTGGTGGTGGCTATGTAAAGTTGTTAAGTGGTGAAATTGACCAGAAGAATTTCAGTGGAGAGACACCTTATAGGTAATATATGGTTTATGGTTTCAAAATTTCAATTTGTGTTATTAAGTGGCTATCAACTTTTGTGTAGATTATGATTTCAGAATTATGAGCTTCTAATGCTGTTTTATGATGCCAATAGCTGGTAACCTCTGTGAACTTGTGATGGCAGTATTATGTTTGGACCAGACATTTGCGGTTACAGCACTAAAAAGGTTCATGCCATTCTGTCATATAAAGGGAAGAACCATCCTATAAAAAAAGATGTTCCTTGTGAAACAGATCAGCTTACTCATGTTTATACTTTCATTCTTCGACCAGATGCTACATATAGCATCCTTGTCGACAACAAGGACAAACAGTCTGGGAGTTTGTATAAGGATTGGGACTTGTTGCCACCAAAAACAATCAAGGACCCTGATGCCAAAAAGGTATGAATCTCTTTCCTGGGATTTTATGTCAAAGGTACCCTAGACTTCAGCAATGTTTATCTAATGGAGGATCTTTATGTATGTGTGCACAGCCTGAGGATTGGGATGATAAGGAATACATTCCTGATCCAGAAGACAAGAAACCTGAGGTATAGTGAAGAATGATAGGTTATTATTTTAACATCTTCAAATTATATCACCTGTGTTTTATGGATACCATTACTTATAGTATATCGTTGCTTGAAAATATTTATAACTTGGATGGTTTCCTGTAATCAATGATTTATGGTTTTTCCTTATGTGTGTGTGCAGGGATATGATGACATTCCAAAGGAAATAACTGATCCAGATGCCACTAAGGTAATCACTGAATCAAGTAATTGTAGTTGATGACATGAGTCTGGCTTTGTTTTGTATGTATCTCTTTGTCCAAGTTGCATTCTGATTCCACTTTGTTTTTTTGGGGTACAATATTTGTTTGTGTATAAACTCATGCTTAATGCATTCCTGGGCCTGCCCTAAAAACCAGGCGAAGACAGCCCTAGAAAAACAGACTTTCCTCTAACAATCTCGTACCGACAATGACTGCCATGACCCAGGGCCATGTCTAATGATCTGATTTATGCTCTGCAGCCAGAGGATTGGAATGACGAGGAGGATGGTGAGTGGACAGCTCCAACTATTGCAAATCCAGAATATAAAGGACCCTGGAAGGCTAAGGTATGTGAAGGGAAACAGTAGTCTATTGATTATTGTTATCTGTGGACTTTGTTGTTAGCCTGTTTATTATTGTTGCTTTTTCAGTCCTTTATCTCTGCCAAGGTTGTAGTTTTTTATTATTTTCTTGTAATTATGGACAGAAAATTAAGAATCCTAACTACAAGGGTAAATGGAAGGCTCCATTGATTGACAATCCTGGTACAGGTTCCTGCTTATCAAAGAATAATTCTGTGTTTCAGTATTTTTTTCAGTGTTTTTGATTCTTCACTGATTTATCATTTTTGTGATCCGAGTCCTGACACAACTTGTCCTCAATTAGATTTCAAGGATGATCCAGAGCTATATGTTTTTCCCAATCTCAAATATCTAGGAATTGAGTTATGGCAGGTATGCATGTATTCATTTATTATTTTGTTACCTTTTTTTCCAAGTTACATTACCCAGGGAAAAACCTCGAGTACCTTCCCTCATTTTAATGAGGTACCCAGGGTAAACCCTATATTTGTCAGGGTAAAAGGTTGATCAACAACAGGGCTCAAAGCCATTACAAATTTACAGCAATATAATACTCATTACGAGGTCAACATTTCTCTTGTGGGCGTTGAACCTGGGTAGGGAGGATAGAAGCATTCCTCCCAACCATCCAAGCTATAGACCCAATTGATTTTTTATGTTACTTTCTCCACTTTCACTAAAGTAATGGATATTTTGCTAGTTTCTTCTTCCACTTAATAAGTGTGTCCTTGCTGTTACCACAGGTCAAGTCAGGAACATTATTTGATAACATTTTAATCAGTGATGATACTGAATATGCCAAGAAGTTAGCAGAGGAAACATGGGCCAAACACAAGGATGTGAGTTGATTGTTTAACTGGAGGCTCCTATCTCTTATCTGTTTTCTTTGCCCTCCTAGTACTGGTAAACAGCATGTCTGATGATTTCATTATTGATTTTTTTTCCAGGCTGAAAAGGAAGCCTTTGACGAGGCAGAGAAAAAGAAAGAAGAGGAGGTAATAGCTATTTTTATTTTACTGTGTTAAGGTCTATTTTTTGTTGGTTTAATTGTCTGTAATGTAAATGACGCTATTGTTTACTCCAAAAATGTTTCAGGAGAAAGAGAAAGAGTCTGATGACGATGAGGAGGATTCAGATGTAAGTTCCATGTTGCTATTGTAAAATTTTAGAATTTACTCTGTAGGAGTTGGTCGTACTTTACATTGAAAGAATATGGAGGTTATGTTGTCAAGCATTGTCAAGGGCTGCGTAAGTAATCATGCCCGTTTGTTCTAAATGGTGAGGAGTGTTTAAAATAGCACCATTTGCCAGATTCAGATGGTCATATTACTCAAAAAACAAAGAGTTTTGATAATAAAGAATACCCTAAATTTCTTTTCTATTTCACAGAATCCTTTGTTGACCCCCTCCTAATACACATTTCCAATTAAAAGGCCCCATATTTTCACTAGATATCCTTGGTATCCATTTTTTTGTTAAAAATTTCATACCCTTTGTACCAACAGTCTGTTGGTCCCAATATATTATCCCCTCTTCACCTACTAATTATCATCATGCGTCCTCTATCCTCTACCTTTGAAAGCTCTTGCAATTTTTCTTGCTCAGGCCATCGTCAGTTTTTCTCAGGTTTCCTCACTCCTCTACTTTTATATTACCATTCTAAGGTCTTTTATTTAGGATAATCAATTTTGTTTTCTTTAAGTTTATGGCTTTTAACAATGCATTACCTAGTTTATTGGTGAATACCTTAATTTTGGTGTCATACCACCTTTACAGAATGTGAAATATTCACGTCTTACGAAAAATGGAAGCATATCTGCTTAAAAATTTGGTTGCACTGATGTGACTTTCTCATTTTTAAAAGTATTCATTTGATTTACCAGTTCATAATTTAAATGATGCTAATGTTTACTCCAAATATGTTTCAGGAGAAGGAGGAAAAATCTGATGACGAGGATGCAGAAGTAAGTTATATGATTCATCATGGAAGTTTAGAGTATACTGTTTAAGAGTCGCTAGTATTTTAGTTTTAGTAACTTGATAAATGCTAAATACAACTTACTTTTACTATCGAGTCTAAAGACTAGAAGATTTCAACTTCAAAATGGAAAATCTTAATGCATACTTTATTTTCCAATAATTACACTGTTATAAGTCATTACCTTGGAACACCTTTTTTTAAAGCAAAATATTCCATTACATAGACCCGATCAAAAATATGTACTCTGGTTTAACAATGGGGAAACTAGACCAGTGAAAGAACTAGAGTTGTTTAAGCATCCAAAAGTTGAGAATGTCCTGAGAGTTTGAAACCAAAAAACAACTATCTGGTGGCGCGTGGCCTTCTAAAACATCTAGAGACTGAAAATGAAAATACCAGAAATGAAAATGAGCAAATGAAGAGTGTACGGAGGCTGTCATCTGGTGTTGGGGGAGTCCGATTCTTCCACAGTGATTAATTCTTTGTTGCTCCTTGATGAGTAGCTTGGATCAGGTGGAGGACCTAGATGAGAATCAATATGCTGCAGTCGACTGCTCATCCCTTTCATTCTGAGTCAAAGGTCATCAAGCATCAATAATATTTCATTGCAAGCTATGTTCTGATCTACCAATACTTGTCCTAGCAGCATCTTGAGATGCCAGTATATGTTCTGATCTACATATACTAGTTAAACCTCCTAACAAAGGAGATACAATGCCCTTTTTGTTATTGAAGGTCCGAAAAGTGGAATGACCATTCCACTAACCTTTTGGCCTATGCATTGCACCTCAAATATTATCATTCCAAAATTGTATTCACTGTAGAACAACTCCAAATAAAGATTTTGAAGTGGTACAAGGATAAAAGGAAGTTGAGGAAATTGATAAAGATGTGAGAATTGCAATGGAAAGTACATGATGAATTTGGAGCATTTGCAAAACCCATTGGTAACTTTCATATCCACCAGCTATGGATGATCGGGGGCCCTCAATTCTAACCACAAGGTTGTTATAGGAGGTTGTCAGTTCCCCATTGACTGATAGGAATTGGAGTACATATGGCTTTATCCATTTGGTGAAGCAAAACAGACTAGGTGCATTGAAAGCTCTGACAATTTTGTGTACGTTCATTTGAAGCTTTGCTTTCTATCAATAATAGTTTTCAAAACTCCAGGTACACTCATGTTTGTGACATACTTTACTTTTTCTTGTTTCCTTTTAATCTTGCAATTTCAACGTACTTGGTATTCTGGCTGAAGAAACATAGTAGTTTATCCTCCCTCCAAAATAGCATTGTATCTCCTAACAAAGAAACAAAAATGAGCACTTGAGTGACTTGATAAATCAGCAAGGGGATTGCCAAATTCTGGATCACTAGACCTGTGAAATTTATTATACAGCAGAGGTTTGAAGAATGTGTGCCTTTTGTTTTCATGATATTGACTATATCTCCTTTGATTGCTTATTGCAGGAATTGGGCGATGAACACAAAGAAGACAAGAAAGAACATGTAAGCTTTCCTTCATGCTACTAAGTAGATTGTTATTATGATATATATGTTGCCTTTTGTTTTCATGAATTTGAATATATCTACTTTGATTGCCTATTGCAGGAATTCGACAATGAGCACAAAGAAGAGGACAAGAAAGAACATGTAAGCTTTCCTTCATGCTACCAAGTAGATCGTTATTATGATATGTTCTTGACATTGATGAATGTTGCAGTTTCACTTTGGTATGGATGATTGCTAACGCAGTAAACTTTCGTCTTTATTTCTCAGGATGAGCTATAGTTGCTTAATACATGCAACATTGCTTTCATGTGGGATTGGTACCTTGAGAAGTTCATTGGCAATTTGGAGTGGTCGTTTTATTCTCTCAAATTTTGCAAGAGTTTACAGATGGCTTCTTTGATGAATGCTTGTTTTGAAACGGCTTTACAGAAAAGAGTAATAATTATTGTAGTCTCCCTTTTTAATGGTCAGCAACAATTTTTCAAGGATTCTTGCAAGAAATGCTTTTATTTTTGAACAGTGGCCAAGTTTACCCAGCAAGTGATCAACGAAATAAAATAAAACTTTTATTTTGCACAACTTTGTCTTTGTTAGCATCATGATGGTTTATTCTGGAATGCATACTGTGATTTATTTCAGTCAGTGGTTCTTCATAAATTAGCTTTAGAAATATTAAGCTGTGGATATTAAATGTCTTTCCTAAATGTTATTCAGTAAAGCTGAGCTGATTATGGTTCCTGTAGGACAGCTGTTTGATAGCAATAGAATCTTCTCAGTTGCAATTATTTGCTGTTCTTGTTAGATGCCTGCTTTAATAAAGTTTAATTTGCCTGGGGAATATTGTAAGAGTGATCACATATTGCAAGAAATGTAGTATATAATTTGCCTTATAGTCGCTGGTTTAAGAAAGCTCACACGGGAGGGTTCACAAACTGTGAAAGAAAAGACATGCATTTGCCACAATTGTTGCATCAATGCAAAGCATGAATGGGCCACTGTATTCATGCATCCTTTATATACAAGCTTTGGCTTCTTGTAACTATGACTCAATGTTTATGAAGTTCAAATAGATTTCAACACAGGCTTTTAGTTTCACTTAGCTTTCAACTTGCTACCATTACAAAAATATCCATGACCGTTTGTCCTGTTTGGCTGCCCTGCCATTTTATTTGCATTGACTAGTGTTGTCCGCCTTTGGCATGTGGTTCCACTGTTACTCTATAAAAGTGCATTGTGGCTTCCTTGCTTCTGCAATACTTGGTGGTTACTGGCAACCTTGCCTTGCAAAATTGATTGGGGTTGTTCATTATTTGTGGCCTGTTTAGGTGCATTTCTCTTTGTTTGATTTGATTGTTATCCATATTGCATATGCAATATAGTTTGGGTCTTATTTAACATTTTGTTTTGGCAATGATGAGAGAATGGTGTTCTGACTTACAGGGATAAGAACCTTGAATATGATATTGATTGATGATGTTGTAAAGGGGATATGCAGACACGTCTAATCGACTTGATATAGTCTTGAATTATAACCACACCAGTTAGCATTGTCAATCACCAGTAACTTTTCTGCGAGGATGATTTAGTGAGCATAAGTAATTTATAATAGCTTGTAATATAGAATTCTCAAGTTTGTTAGAGACGAGGAAACAATTGGAGAGCCATTTCTGGAGATGTTGCGTGGTTCACGGACAATGTTTTGTTTAATGGTGAATTTTTGTGGTGTGCAAAGCTTAAAACTAGTTATTTTCTTAATTATATTGATGTGATTGAAAATTAATTATTATATATATTGTCATCAATTTTAGTATTTTTGGATTGGCAAAATTATAGTTTTGGATTTGTAATGCTGATTTTAAAGGTAAGCAATATTTCGGTGATTTGGGGTTTAATTGGCATTGTTTAGGCCGCCTTGGCAGCGGAGCAACACCAGAGATGAAAAAATATACTCTAGCGTGTGAACTATACTATCCTTTCATGATTTGAAACATTGTGATATTGTTGATATTATCTTTGTTTTCAATTGAGAAAGGAAGCCAAGGTAATCCAAACGATTAATCAATACTTCCCAAACAACTAGAACTTGCACGAGTTTACTGATGCAGAGAAGTTGGAGTTTTACCAATTTTTCGCCGAGTGTTGTTGTTGCGACAAACACCCTCCAAAATTTTGCCTACACTTGAATTTTCGAGCCTACTGTGGATCTTGTGATCGGTTGTTCCATAGTTACTTCTTGGGTAGTAATGATTTGTTACGATTCCAAGCTCTGTTCTTTGATTTCAAGTGTCAAAGACACCTGCTTATACATGCTCAGTCCGTAATGAATTCATGAGCGCATTATTTCATGTAAGATTGAATAGGCCTTGTGCAGTCTGTTAAGAGTGTCTGTGCTATGCTCAACCCATGTCGACAGTTAGTATGCATGTCCATTGATAGTCTCTCACTTTCGATTGTGTTGGTACTTGTATTTTGGTGAGTTTTCAAATTGTCGCTTTTGCACACCTTCTCTTGCAAGTGTCATTTTCATGATTTCAATTGTCACTTTTGCTTGCTTTCACTCTAATTAGTGTCGTTTTCATGTTAGCTTTGCTCTCGCATGTGTCGCTTTCATGGTTGTTCGCATATTTCTAGTTTTGTTCACACTTTTCTTTCCATATCGTGTGTCATTTTTGGGCATGGGAAGTGTTGCTTATCGTATAATCTGGAGTTTTGGATTGTTTCAAGGGGAAATCTTTGTGATAATGAGATGTTCCTATCATGTAGACATGTTTCGCACCCATTTCCAAAGTTTCAAGCATCGTCACACAAGTTTTGCCACTTTTGTCGCAAGGTATATCTTTTGTGTCACATTTGGTAGGAACTGTCGCAGAGTTGTTGCATTGAGGAATGCATGTTGTTCATACGTTCCGAGTGTTCCTTGTCATGTTGTTAAGCGATAAGTGTTTGAACATGCTCATATTCTCTCTTTTTTCTATCTTCATCTCATTGATCCAACACTTATTAGTCCAACTACAAAAACTCCCCGACTAGGCCACTCAGCCTCATTCTACGTAGCTTGAACTGTGCACTGTGTAGTCTCAGCTGTTTAGCAACATCCTTGTCCCTTGGAACTACACAATACAAAGTCTTTGCCTTCTTGGACTGCGCACTGTGTAATCACAATGCTCAATGCAACCTCTAACCTCCAAAATTATGTAATTTCTCTCTCTTGCCTAGTCAGTATTGCACATTGTGCAGTCTTAAGGCTTAGCCCTCAATCCTAAGCTCTTGAACTATGAAATTGTGCAATCACCTAGCCTCCCTACCTTCAAGAACTATGTCTTGGGAAAAATCAAGGCTCAAGCCCCCAACCTAAGTCCTTGAGTTCTTCAACTGTGTAGTCCATCTTTCCAAGCCTCCAGAACTCTGCATTCGGTCTAAAGGCTCAAGCTCTAGAAATATATAAATGGATTCCACTGATATTGTAATGTACTAAATCACTTCTACAAATTGCAAAAACCAATTTTGATTGCACAATCACATACTATGAGACAAAAATTATCAATTGCACAACACAAGATGTATCTGGGGACATCAACTACTTGTTAGGATATTCCGACACATAAGAAATAGTTAAGTATAACTTGGTTTAGCGTAAACTTGGTCTTTAGTATGTAATTTTGTAACTTATAATCTGACGGTAACGATATGTAGTGATTCGATGGTTCATTCTCTCCTCAGTATTATCGACACTTCATCTGTGGCTTAACACTCGATTGGTCCATGATCTCTATTTAAAGAGTTTTTTTTTTTTTTTTTTTAACAAGAATTGGTTAGTCATCAATGTTTTCACTTTTTTTTAGATGACTAAAGATTGGTTCTAAGATTTCTGAAAACAACATTCCTTGAAATATTGTGAGTTTCAGAAATTTCACTGCCTTCATTATTATATCAACTATATCAACTTGATATCAACTTGCCATTATATCAACTATTATATCAACTTGCCATTCCATGGCCACCTTGTCACTCCTACAAACTCCTTATGGGCTTCTACCTATCATTTTCAGCCTCTTTCCCTGCCTATAGCCTCATTCCCTCATTTTTTCCCTGTCAATGAGCTCCACCTTCTCTCTGGAGTTTCCTATAGCTAACTCATTCCCATGTTCCCCAGGCTCCTCAAGCATTGATGGTCTCAAAACTCTCTCTGTAGGCTCTTTAGATAAATCAAGTACATTGGATTTTGGATCTTCAATATAACACTTTTGACAATACTCTATTTTTCACTTGGAGCCTCCAAGCCAATTTTCAGTCAAGATCAGGTCAAAAGACCCTCCCACTAGGTCATTAGGGTTTCACGTGTTGTAAGGTCATCATTGGATGTTTAAGGCACTGCTTTTCTTTTGCTAGAGTTTGGCTTAAATGTAATAGAATGTCAAGACATGGTTATTCAAGAAAAACCTAAAGAGTTTCCAAAGAAGACTATCCTTTCAGTTCAAAGTCTGCAAATGAGGAAAGTGGGCAAAGTTTGGCACCTCTGTAGGAGTGTTGAAAGTTGTGTCAGCAGAAAGTGTTGATGAGGTAGACTATCTACTCCTAAATGAAGACAACTTACAGCAAAGGAAAGGGAAACAATTTGGTCTTAAGGAGAACTAGGGTTTTGAACCTAATGGTCCAGTTTAGTGTAAAAAACAATGATTAATTGAAGAAATGACATGGAGAAGGTACACAAGGCCAAACATGAAGAAAGTCTACCAGAAACATGAAAAAAGTATATCATAGACTATTGATGAGTTTTGGAAAAGGTGAGGTGAATTTGACAGAAATGAATGAACTTGAGAGGGCTATAGAGAACTTAGAAGACAACACTGATGATTGTTGTAAAGCACTTCAGATGCCTAGGGTTTTGGGAAAGTGGCCAGAGAAGGTGAAATGATGAGTTGAACTCCATGATGGAAGCAAAGAGGATTTTGAAGATGTCACTGTGGATCAGATCCCAAACTTGTAAAAAATGAGCTTGCCATGTCTAAATGAGCATAAGATGATGTGGAGCTCCAGGGTGGGAACAAAAGAGGTTTTTTCAGATGCTGCTATATGACCAAATCCTAAAGTTGTCAAAATCAACTTGTCATGCCTGAAGGAGTAAAAGCAGAGCCAAGTTAATGTTTTCAATCACCTGCAAGCAAAAAGTCAAAAAACATTAGTGAGACAGTGAAAGAGACTTAAAACATTAGGAAATGGGTTATCAAAGATAAATTAAATCTACAAGTCTATAAAAGCCCATCTAAACACTTCAAACAAATCATTGTTGCCTTGCAAAAATCATTAGAGCATTCAAGAGAGAAAAACTGGTGAGTTTTCTAAGCAAATTTGGACAAGTTTGCCTGGTGCTGTGCGCCTGGGATCAGGGGTTGCGCCCTTGGAAAAACTCCTCCATACAAATTGTGCTGGCGCTGCGTGCTTGGAAGTGAGCGCTGCGCACTGGGGAAGGTGCTGAGCCCTTACCCTTCAGGTTCAGTGAAGAAAACCTTTGGTGCTGCGCGCTCAGGACTGGCGTTGCGCGCTTAGCCTCGGCGCTGTGTGCTTGGGCAGGAAGGGTTCCTAAAGCCTACAACCACTCAATTCATTCCAAATCTTTTTCAAGCTTCCTCCAAGGTCCTCCAAGGCACTTATAAATGGTAAGTGGATGCTCTAACCACATTTTCAAGCTGCTTGATGATTTGTAATTGAAAGAAGTTGAAACCCTTTGAAGAAACCCTAGGTGTTTAAACTTGGAATCATTGTTTACCATTACTTCATATGCCTGCAAAGAAAATCAGTGATAGACAGAGGGATTACACTGTTTGGAGGTTGTTCATTCACCGAATTTGTCCCTTCACCCATCCCATTCATAACACTCATTGCCTTACACTTGCAAAAAGATTGACATTCCATTGCCCTCCTTCATCTCAATTTGACATCAGCTCGAGGGTGTTTCAAAACAGAGTTTCAAGCATGTCAGATGAGGGAGATAGTGGCAGTGGTGGAGAGGCCCAAATGCCAAGGAGGCATCATCACAAAGGAGGAAAGATCAATAGATTTGAACCCCTCAGTACAAAAGAGTTCGTCATCTCTCTTTACTGTTTCATGTTTCAAGCATGTAGGATGCTTTGATTTTTGTGAAAAGGTGCAATAGGTGCAAAACCACCTTGAGCTAACTAGACTCTTTATCATTAACTTGCATGAAAAACAAGGTAACCTTGCAGGGACCACCTTTGAGTTATCTACAGATGCTATTGCCAATGCCACAGGCGTACCTAGTGTAGGGGAGAAATGGTTCAAGCAAGCCAATCTTGACATGAGTTACTTTGAACCCTACCTAAAGCCTAGGTACAAAGATCACAACAAATCAATTTTTCCTTTCTCACATTTGCTTGATAGATATGCACCTATGATGAGAATTATCATGAAGTATTTCACATGTGAGAGTAGGTTCTCCCATCTTTACTTATATCATAACAGGCTGCTTATGCATTTTACTAGAGTGAGGATGTTGTATATACCCTATTACCTCTACAGAAGCATTGATAAAATGTCTTATATTGTACAAAAGAGAGACTATCCTCAACAAATGCAAAACCTTTTTCATCATTCTCTGATCAAGATAGTTGTTATGCACTAAATATAGCAGAAAGGTATTCCATGGGAGACCTTCATTTCCAATGAGGTGTTCACTTCTCCACAAGCCCATCATCAACAAGACATTCCTTCATCTTCTAACCCTCCCATCCCTACTTCTCCATCACTTCTTGCCGTTCCTACATTTCCACTCACTCACATTCCCTCACCTCATGATGATTCTCCTTCATCACCTTCCCACAACCCTTCACCCTCATCTCATGACACTACAACATCAAACAGTGAAGAAAGTAATGAGACAGATGGTAGTGAGGTAGATGGCAGTGATGAGAGTAGTGAGACAAATGTCACTAAGATGAGTAACATTGAGCCTTTTCCTTTGACCTACCAGAGGGGAAATAGGCATGTGTTTGCTGCTCTTAAGAGGCAAGGGGCCATGTCTTCTACATCAACACAACAACTTGACAAAGGTAAGGAAAAGGTCAATGATGAAGAAAAGGAAGACAAACATGAAACTGAACAAGAGTTTCAGCTAATTCACCTTGACAGTGAGAATGAAGATGAAGAAAAGATCACAAACATGCTGCTCAAATGTAAAGATGCTTATATTAAAGAGCTGCAGGCCAATCTTGGTAGGGCTAAGAATGTCATAAACTTCCTTGAGGCAGAAAACAAACAATTGGAGACAGAGAAGGCCATCAGTGAGGTCAGAGATATCTGAGCTCGGAAAGAGACTGGAAAGGCCAAGGCTAGGCTAGATGAGGCCTGAGGCACTTTTTATGAGGATGAAGAAGAAGAAGAACAACTTCCTAGGAGGAGACCAAGGACAATTGGTTTGAAGAAAGCCTTAGCCAAAGAAAAAGAGCAAGAGACAACATTGGCAAAGCAACTCATTCCAAGTGAGTTGCTTGCCATGGAAATAGATTATGATAGAGAGTCTTGGCTAGAGAGGGCAAATGTGCACTTAGGATCAACTTGAGAAGGGACAAAGGAACATTAACATACAAAAGAAAATGGCAAAGCATTATGCCTTAAGAAACAAGATTGCAAAGGCAGGGCTCAAAAGAACCCTTGCAAAGATTCAAGTCCTAAAAGAGGCAAAAGAGAAAGACAAGCTAGATATCCTTGCTGATGTATCCCTTCAAGCTTCTCAAACATGATCAACAAGTTAAAATCCAATTTTGGCATCATTTTGAGTTTTTGAAAATTTGACTGTTTCGCTTGCAGAAAGAAGGGCCAAGAGCGCAGTGCCACTGGTGCTGTGCTTTTTTTTGGGGCACCCAATGGAGGAAAACTTTACATTTTCATGATCCCTAGGCCAAGTACATAACCCTCACAAAGTTTCAAGTCATTTGGAGTAGCACTGGGCCCTCAAAAGGGCCAAAAACAAGCAAAAAAATCATCTTTCTGCCCTCTTTTCAGCACTGACGCTGCGCCCTGAGCAGTCTTGGGAGGAATGGTTTTTGACTAGGCAAATGGGCACCAATTTGAAAGCTAAAGGCAGATATGGAAACTAGATAGGACAAGGTTTCCAATGAGCGATCATGGATCTCATTTGGATATCAACAATGTTACCTACTTTTTTTTGGTAGCATAAAAGCACCCGATTTTGAAAAGTGGTGATGCAGAATCACCTTTTTTTTTTTGGAGCACATTTTTGACACTAATATTTTTATTTATGAAGTATGAATATTTGTTTTAAAATGTTAGTGATTTTCATGTTAATTTTGAAACGAATTGATGCAGCATCAACTTTTTTTTTTTAGAGCTGTGATTTTCATGCTAATTTTGAAACGTATTGATGGAGCATCAACCTTTTTTTTTTAGAGTGGTGATTTTCATGTTGGTAATAAAACACAAAACTTATATAAAAAAAAAAATAAAAACAATAATAAAAAAACCAATAAAAATGTAAAAAAAAAACAAACAAACAAACAAACAAACACACTTAAAGAAAAAACAAAAATTGACCAAAAAATTAAAAAACATCAAAAATATTTTTTCTAACTTTAAAAAAACCATATAATATATATATATATATATATATATATATATATATATAAATTTAAAAATAATAATAAAAAAAAGAAATTTTAAAATTAACAAAAAAAAAAAACAAAATTTAAAATTGAAAAAGAAAATCAAAATAAAAAAAACTATCATTAGAAAACAAAAAAAATGAAAAAAACCACGTGCAAATAATTAAAAAACAAATATACATAAATTTAGTGTTTTTTTTTAAATGAAACAGTTTATATAGATTTTAAAAATGAAAAACTTAAACTAAAAGATTAAAAAAAACAATTGAATTAAATTAAAATTTAAAAAATTTAATAAATAAATTTTAAATTTTAAATTTTAAAAAATAGTTAATCTATAATATTAAATATAAAAAAAAATAAAAATAAAAATAAACAAATTAAATTTAAAATAAAAAAATTGAATTACAGAAAAATAATTTAAAATTTTTTGAAATTAAATTTAAAAAAAAAATCAAATTAAAAAAAAAATATTAAAAAAATAAAAATAAATAAATAAATAAATAAAAATAAAATCAAATAAAAATAAAATATAAAAAATTAAAAACAAAAAAATAATTAAAAAAATAAGTAAATAAATAAATAAAAAACAAAACAAATTAAAACAAATTAAATTTTAAATATAAAAATTAAATTTAAAAAAAAAAAAAAAAATTGAACGGTTGGGCGGCGCCACCCAGCCTCCCACCTAGGTGGCCGCAGAGGCCAGCCGCTGGGCGGGCGGGGAGGCTGCACGCATCCCCTCGCCCTCTTAGCGGCCGACCTCCACCACCACCTGGGTGGGAGGCCAGCGGCTGGGCGGGTGGGGTGCTGCGTGCAACCTCCCCGCCTGCCCAGCGGCCAGCCTCTGCCGCCACCTGGGCGGGAGGCCGGGTGCCGCCGCCCAACCATACAATTTTTTATTTTTTATTTTTTATTTTTTTCGGTCAAACAATTTAATTTTTTATTTATTTATTTTGTTAATAATTTTTATTAAATTTTGCATTTTTTTTTTAATTTCATAATTTTTCTTTATTATTAAGTTTTATGTTTAGTTTTTTAATTTAATTTTATAAAATTTAATAAATTTTGTATTTTCTTTTAAATTTATTTGAATTTAATATTGTTTTTTAAATGTTTTATTTTTTTATTAATTTTTTTTTTGTTAATTACATAAATTTTTTGTATTTTTTTATTTCAATTAATATTGTGTATTTAAAATTAGATTTTTTTTTTTAATTAAACTTAATTTTTTTTTTAATTATTTTCTTTTATTTAATAATTTTTTTTTTAATTTTTTTTTTTCAAGTTTCCATTTTTAATTGATTTTTAAAGTTTTTTAACTTTTTAGTTTAACAATATTTTTTTTTCTTTTATATTTAAAATTTAATTTTTATTTCAAAATTTATTTGTTTATTCATTTTTTATTAAAATTTAATATTTTTGTTTTTAAATTTAATTTGTTATTTTAATATTAACTTTTTTTTTTTAAATTTAATAAAATCTGATATATATACATATTTTAATTTAAGTTCATATCTATATTTTATTTTTTATAATTTAAATTTAATTTATTTTTTATAATTTATTTGTCTTTTTAATATATATTGTTTTAAATTTAATATTTTTATTGTATTTTATTTTTCATTTTTCATTTTTAATTAATTTTTCATTTTTTTACTTTTAATTTAAATAATGTTTTTTTTTTTTGGTTTTCTCTTAAATTTAATTTTTTGTTTTAATTTTAATTTTTTTTAATAAACATTTTCTTTTTATTTTTTTAAATTTAATTTTTTTTATAATTTCCTTCTTTTTTTAACTCTCTCTCTCTCTCTTTTCTTTCTTTCTTTCTTCTTCTTCTTCTTCTTTATTTTTTATTTAATATTTTTATTTTGTTTTTTATTTTATTTTTTAATTTCTATTTTATTTTTTTAAATTTTAATCTTTAATTTTTTTTCCTTAAATTTTAGGTTTTTTTTAATGTTCGAATTAAAATTTTTATTTTGTTTTTATTTTTATTTTTTTAATCTTCATATATTTTTAAATTTTAAGCTTTTAAATTTTTTGTTTTTTAAATTTATTTTTTTTCTTAAATTTTAGGTTTTTTTTTTAATGTTTGAATTTTAAAAATTAAAAAATGTTGCTTCTATTTTTAAAAATGTCAAAAGTATGACACAATTTTTTTTTTGTTATTCCAACATCAACTGGTTTTGTTTTGAGGGTGTTTTTTCAATCCTTTTTTTAAGAAACAATTTTGTTTTTACCATAATTTTATAAAATGTTGAAATTTGACCTTAAAAAAAAAACGTAGTGCGTTATGGAATACACACTTTTTGTTTTTGGGGTGTTTTTTCATGTTTTTTTAGTCTTTTTGGGTTAGAGTTCTCGTTTTGAGGTCAGGTTACCTATTTCATCGGTAACAGTGTTCATCGGCAAGGCCTCCAAATCTCAGCTGCAAAAAGAGAAATTTTCCTAGTTTTGGCGCTGCGCCCTTGGCTTGGCGTGTTGCGCCCTTGAACCTTGGTACTACGCCCTTGCTTGAAAGTCAACAAAAGACACTTGGAGTTATTGAAAAAGATATTTTGGGGTTTTGAAGGCAAATCACTCCAAAGTTAGCTAAGTTCTGTTAGAATTTATTTTTGCATTTATTAAGTTAGGATATTTCTGCCTTGGGCCTTGCATGGTATCATAGGACAAAATGACATTTATGTGTAATTAGTGGCTTCTAAAACCATAGCTAGGGTTTTGATTTTCCTTTGCAAGTTAAATACTGCATGGAGGCTTCATTGTTTTTGTTGGTTGTTTTATAGAGATGAATACATAGACTTGGAGTTTTGAAGAAACTGGCTTTGGAGCTTTGTAATTGTTTTGGATTGAATGCTATGGAGCAAGCACTTTCATAGGATTCCTGAACTTTGTTGAATGGTGATGTGTTTCTAATCTAGTATTTGTTTCCTTATGTTTTACATTTTGTCCATCTTTTCTCTTGCAGTAGAACAAAATGTTTAGGTTAAGACATGTTGTTTAGAGGCACCTTAACTTTGTCTGCTTTCTATTGTTTAAATGTTTTCCTCTACTAGGTTTGCTTGAAGAAATTAAGAGTTCCCTATTTCTCCATTTCCATCTAGTTTGTTTCCTTGAGATTAAATCAGTGGAGTATGGCTAAAGAAGTTTATGGTTTGCCTTGTCCTTTGGTTTTTCTTGAAATGTTGTTCTCAAGGATTTCTTTGAAGTGTACTAATTAGGGTTTAGGCTAAAGAAGTTTATGGTTTGTCCTGTCCTTTAGTCTATCTTGAAATGGTTACTTTGAAGGTCTTTATAGTTTGATTAAGGAATTTAGGAGTTCCCTGCTCTTTAATCATTACTTATGTGCTATCTTGAATGTTTTCTTTCTCTGAAGGTAGATAGCTAGAGAGGTTAGGAGTTCCCTGCTCTCTAGGGTTTGTTGGATAGTTGTTTTAAAGTTTACTTGATAGAGCTAGGTCAAAGAAGTTTATGGTTGCCCTGTCCTTTGATTCTTTCTTAATGCATAGTACTCTTATAGACTGTTCCTGTTATAGTTTATGTTAAAGGATTCTTAACTGCCCTTTAAAACTACTACATTCACAACTTGATGTTCATGTCACACTGACTAAACCTATTTAGATCCATTTGGCTTTGTTAAATTTGCCCTATGAAACACCCTTGACCTATTGTAGTACTTTTCAAGACCTTTTGCAGACTCCATAGCCTAATGGTCTAAATCTCTCTCACTCTATCTGTTCTGCTTAACAAGCAACATAACCAAACGAAACAAACAAATAAACCCTATCATTATAACTAGCATATAATCAAAACCCTAAAATCAATCAAGTTTACATCTTTTATACAAATATAGAGAGATCTCTCTATGAGTCCAAGAAGGCTAGGTCCTAGGGCTCCAAAGCTGGTTTGATGTTACCCTTGTACATTTGGTCTTGCCAATCTGACAAATTACGGGGACCTAACATAATGGCGACTCTGCTGGGGATCTGAGTAAGTAACAACTTAAATATTCCTTAAGAACTCACTAATTCCCTATCAAAACTTAGATAAATCAAGTGTTAACCAAGAGTGATATCTGGTTGATTCATCATACTACCACCATGGTGACCATACTGGAGAACACTTATTTAAAAGCTTAGTGTTACATAAAGAACTCAGAAAATCTAAAAACATCTTTAGATTGGTATTTAGTTGTTGATGGTGGACAAGTACATCCTCAAAACAGTAAGCATCATCCACCTAGTGACTCCACTAGTCTTCAATAGCGCTGTTGACCCCACTATTTCTCACAGACTTCCCTTGGAATGTATCAATAAGTCATAATAGTGTAAAGCCCAGTTACATACTGTGTGAACTTAGTACCCTTACAAATAGGTCTGTTTTTCAAAACTCTCGTAAACTTTCAGCCTCTCTGTATTTTGGGTTTGAAATCTGACTTCACAAAGAATCAACACCAGATCTCACCTTGACCCAAACCCTCCTACCATAGTTGATGACCCAGAAATAATCTTATGGAAAACTTCTAAGGCTGAAAACTCAACTATTGTTAGACCAATCCACAAAGCAAGTTTTGTCTCTGAAAACCTTACATCCTTGCAAGATACCTAATTTGACTTAAATCATAGAAGAAACCTATTCAAAATTAAGTCTCAGAATTGGATAGACCAGACAGACCTTGAGCCTACAAATTTGCAGCAAAGTCCTAGTAGAGAAGCCTCTCCTTCCACTTCCCCTGATTTTCAGCTTCTCCGACACTTTGACTCATTTCAATATAAATCAGCTCAATCTTAGCTAGCTTGTCCAAGTACATTTGCTACCCCCACTCATACACCCACTTTGAAAACCACTCCATTTCATCCTCCACCTCCACTCATAAACCCTCCTTTTGTAAATCCTTCTTAGATTCCATTACCTCTCATCATGGCAGCATGGTATGCCCCCCTGGTACTACCACAACCTTTACTTCCTATGCCTCAAGACTACCAATCTAAAATCTCTCACTTTACTGGAGCTGATTCTACCACTGCCCAACAACATGTAGATAAGATGAATGCTGCTTTTGACTACCAAGAAATAGAAGAGGAGACTATAAAAATGAGAATGTTTGCCCAAAGCTTAGGAGGAGAAGCAAAGAAATGGTTCAAAAACTTAACTCCTAACAACATTCATGACCTCCCTTTCCTCTATCAAACATTTATAAAAAAGTGGGAGACTAAGAAAAATCCTCTTCAAATCCTATCAGAGTATGATAACCTTAAGAGAAATGTTGGGGAAAGTGTCCAAGACTACTGCACTAGGTTCAATAGTGTATATAATGCACTCCCTCCCCACATGAAACCCCCACAAGGCTTAGGCTTAGTGAAATTTCCAGATGGGTTTGATCCAAACATATCTTATCAATTAAGAGAAAGAGATCTCCTCACCTTAGAAGACATGCAAAGAGGAGCTGTCAGTGTAGAAGCCAATCTAATTGCTAAAAGGGCTAGATTAAGAGCATAAAAGAAAGTTACATACAAAGAAGAAACTATGGCCTCCACATCTGGTGCTAAAATTGACAATCTAGTTAGGGTAATGGAAAGGATGATGGAGAAAATCAATTCGAATGAAAGAGCACCCTCTAGGGAAAACCAAACAAATCCAAGAAATCCACGAAATAGAAATAGAAATCAAAACTTCAGAAAAGATCCTCCTCAAATCAGACAAAGAGAAAATGACCAACAAATCAGGCCTCCTTTCCAAGAAAATTATGTAGATGAATATGAAAGAGAGACTGAAGAGCCGAAAGAAAACCATGTGAACCTAATAAGCTTTGATAGTAAGGATGTTGTTTTTCCTACAGAAGAAGAACAAGGTCTGTTTTCCTCAAACCAAACTGAAAGAACATATGAGGATTCTGAAGAGTACAAACTAGGATTTGAAAATGCTATCATGGAGGTTCATAGGCAGTATGACCTTCGAAGTAGGAAAACTCGGGACACCCCCATGAGGAACAAACTAGAAATTTCTGCTAAAAAGACACCTGAAAACATTTTTAAAAAGACAATAGAAAATTCCAACATAATGGCTAAGACTCCTAATAAGAGAAAAGACAAAACCAACCAACATAATGGTGACCAAAGCTGCCCTAGTACACCAACTAGTGGCCCTGAAAAAACTTCTTTACCTGACATTCCTAATAAAACTTAGCAAACTAAAGTTGTTGAAAAGACTAAATATGATAAAACTGATGTAAATATACCAAGAACACAAGCACCATTCAGTATTGAAGGTGAGATTGCCAAGATCAAAATAGCCATACATCTTACTGAACTAGTGACTCAAGATGTATATAGATCCCAAGTTTTGAAGGCTTTGAACATAGGAAATGACACCGACACTCTAAATTTGACTGATGACAAGTGAAAATTGCTGTTTGGACCAGAAGTAGAGGGAAAATTCCAAGAGGGATTTGTCCCTCCATTCTATGTTATTTTGAACATTCATGACAAAATCTTACACAATGCTATGCTAGACTCTGGTGCTTCACACAACCTCATGCCAAAAGTAGTGATGGAAAGATTAGGCCTCGAAATAACCAAACCTTACAAAGAATTACATTCTTTTGATTCAAGTAGATTTAAATGCCCGGGTCTGATCAAAGATCTGTGTGTCAATTTGGCACAAATACCAACTAAGAGCCTAGTCATGGAAATTGTAGTGGCCCGAATTCCCCCGAAGTATGACATGTTTTTAGTTAGATCATCGGGAGCCAAACTCTAAGGAAACCTCCAAATGAACATGACATATGCTACCATTCCAGTCTTTAACCAAACAAGAAGACTATACAAAGAATCTCACATGCAATACATGGTAAGTAGTCAAGATAGGTCAACCAACACCCCTCTCTATTTTATCCATTCAGACATTGACCCATTTATCTTGTACAATGAAGATGAAATTAATGAAAAAGTAAATGAAAAGGAGGAAGAACAAAACCTTTCAGAACAGTCAAACCAAACACCAAATGAAGAACATAACAGTCAAAACCCTTGTAGCCATAAACAACAACATAATGGAAAATCTGAACTTGGAACTCTTTGGAACATGAGCTTTGATGGCTCTTGTGGCAAAACTGGTTTAGGAGAAGGTGTTTGGATACAAAACACCAATGAAGGTCACTCCTACAAACTGGATTTTCAATATACAAACAATATTGCAGAGTATGAATCTCTTCTCCTAAGATTACACTTGTTAAAAAACATAGGAGCTAAGAGATTTCTGTTCTAGGAGATTCCGAGCTAATCATTAGGAAAATCAAAGGAGAATAGTCAGCCAAGAATCTTAGGCTAAGAGAATATAGGAATGCTTCCTTAGACCTCCTGAAGAAATTTGAGAAATATGAACTTACCTATATCCCAAGAGCTCAAAACAGCCTTGCCAATGAACTAGCCTTTGCTGCCAGCACTTGCCAATTACCTCATGCAAATGAACAATACATGGTAAAAGTCAAAAGCAGACCCACAGTACCTGATAACATAAATTATTGGCAAGTGTTTGAAGGGGGAAAACATATTGAAGACTTTCTGCAATCCAAGAATGAATTTTAAATACCAAAACTAAGCTTAGATCATGAAGAAGATTGCTCTAATGAAGAACAAACACATAAAACTGAGCCATTTTCTCCTGCTGATATAAATAGGCTAGAATGCCTTCATAAGGAATAATTTTGTAGGGATCGAGATCAAAAATACCTTGAGGTATTGCAATGCAAAGATAATCTATTGCCAAAAGGTCTTGTCTCCTTAGAAGAGCTGTTTGATTTCAATGATATCGCTAGGAAGCCAAAAATGGAATCCACTGAAACTGATGTAGAAGAATGCAACATAGGCAGTGAAGAATAACCCAAGATGATAAAGCTATCCAGAACTCTGCCACCTCACATAAAACATAAATACATTGAGCTGCTCAAAGAATTTAAAGATGTGTTTTCATGGGGCTATGAGGACTTGAAGTCCTATGATACAAACATCATTCAGCATAAGATTCATCTCAAGGAAAACGGGAAACCATTCAAGCAGAAATTGAGAAGGATAAACCCTGTCTTAGTGCCTCTAGTTGAGAAATAAAGAAGATGTATGATGCTTGAATCATAGTCCCACTCAGGTACTCAGAATGGGTTTCAAACCTTGTGTCAGTAAGAAAGAAAACATGGGAGATTAGGCTATGCATAGACTTTAGAAACTTAAACAAAGCCTCCCTGAAAGACAAATACCCTTTACCTAAGATGGATCATATACTGCAAAGGGTATTAGGCTCTAAAAGAATATCATTTCTTGATGGTTTTTTAGGGTATAACCAGGTGCTAGTACACCCAGATGATCAACAAAAAACCGCTTTCACTACACCTTGGGGCACCTTCATGTATGTCAAAATGTCTTTTGGGTTAATGAATGCGGGGGCTACTTTTCAAAGAGCCATGGACATTTCTTTTTCCGAAGATATAGGTTACTTCATTGTGATATACCTTGATGACATCAATGTCTATTCTAAAAACGATGAAGAACACCTAGTTCACTTGAGAAAGGTTTTTGAAAAGTGTAGAAAGTATGGCTTATCTTTAAATCCTAAGAAAACTCTGTTTGGTATTTAAGAAGGAAAAATCTTAGGCCACATCATATCTGAAGAAGGGATTAAGATAGACCCAAAAAGGATTGAGGGTATATTGCAGATTAGCCACCCTAGGAACATTAAAGAGCCGCAATCTTTCATTGGAAAGATCAACTTCTTAAAAAGGTTCATACCAAACCTTGCAGAACTCCTAAGAAACATTACAAACATACTGAAAAGAGAAATAGGAGTGAAGTGGACCACATAAGAAAAACAGTCATTTGAACTGGTAAAACAAGCACTTACCCAAACACCAGTTCTAATTAGCACTGACTTTACTAAGGACTTCTTCATCTTCTCATTTGCATCAGAACACACAATTGTTGCAGTACTGCTATAAAAGAACACAATGGGACAAGAACAACCCATAGCTCTCTTTAGCAAAGCACTAAGAGATGCACCTCTGAAATATAACATCATGGAAAAACAAGCCTTTGCCTTAATCAAAGCATTAAAAGATTTCAGAGTTTACGTCTTGCATTCACATGTCATTGCTTTTTTTCCACATACAGTTGTTAGGGACATACTGAATCAAGATCCTGATGGTAAAATTGATAAGTGGATTGCTGTCATCTTAGAATATGATCTAGAAATCGGGCTCACTAAACTGATCAAAGGACAAGGACTTGCCAAACTCATGGCTGAAGCAAACTTTCAAGCACTAGACATAAACATGATACATTCCTTGGATGAACAAGAGGAACTGACGATTCCACCCATTGAATAAGAATTTCTAAACTCACTCTTGTATGCTGATATATTATATGTGATTTTTAATTTAAATGTTCCTCCTGCTTTGTTCAAAAAAAAATCTAGGTTCTTGAAACTAAAGGTTGTAAATTTTTGCATTCTAGATAAAGCTTTGTATTGGAAAAATTATGTTGGTATCTTGCTTAAATGTTTGCTTGAAGATGAAGCAGATAGAATCATGCATGAGTTTCATGAAGGAGAGTGTGGAGGTCATCTCTACTGGAAAACCACTACTAACAAAATCCTTAGAGATGGTTTCTATTGGCTCACTCTTTTCCCTGATATCCACAAGCTAGTAATTTCTTGCCATAAATGCCAAATATTTGATGGAAAGAGAAAACTATTGCCTTTTCCTTTGCACCCTATCAGTGTTGAAACTCCTTTTCAACAATGGGGTTTGGATTTCATTAGAGAAATTCACCCTGCCTCATCTGCCCAACACAAGTGGATCTTCACTGCCACTGACTATTTCACCAAATGGATAGAAGCCATCCCTTCAAGGAATGCCACTGATTTAGTAATCATCAAATTCCTTGAAACCAATATTCTGTCCAGATTTGGTTGTTCGAGAAAGATCATCACTGATAATGCTGCTGCATTCAAGTCCAAGAGAATGGTAGACTTTTTCCACAAGTATCACATCACATTAGAGCATTTTACAGATTATTACCCTCAAGGTAATGGGTTGGCTGAGTCCTCTAACGAAAGTTTGGTGAACATCATCAATAAGTTGTTGGAGGAGAACAAAAAATCATGGCACAGCAAACTGGTGCATGCACTATGGGTTGACATATTAACAAACAAAAAATCAATTAACATGTCTCCCTATCAACTAGTGTATGGCATGGATGCAGTTTTACCAACATCCTTGGGAGTCCCAGTGATGAAGCTTCTCCAAGAGGTACAATCAGAAGATAATGATATACAAAGGAGGCTGAACCAAACCATTCATTTGCCACAATCAAGGGAAAAAGTTTACAACAGAACACAAGCAGTGAAGAGAACATCAAGAAGATATTGACAAAAGGACCAAGGGAAATGATTTCCAGATTGGAGATAAAGTGCTGAAGTGGGATTCAAGAAGAGAGGACAAAGGTAAACATGGAAAATTTGAAAAGTTATGGAAGGGTTCTTACATCATCCATTCAGTTAGAGGTAACAATGCATTCTTCCTACAAGAGTTGGTTGAGAGAGAGTTATTTGGAGGTCCTGTCAATGGCAGGATACTCAAGTATTATTTTTGTTAAAATTCTTAGTTTTAAGCCTCATTCATTGTACATAACATTCTTTGAGTAAGAGATCAGAAAAATGAAATACAAAAACAAAGAAAAGAAGAAAAAGATGGCAGGTTTAAAGAAAAGGTACAGCCCCATACCAAAAAAGAATATGTCTGAAAGTGTGCAAGTCAAAATGCCACTGCTTTGAAGAAAAAAAAGTCTTGTTCAGTAATTTAGCCTAATCATGATTGAACATGTTTTAAATTTATGCTGATAGGTTAATGAAAGAAGATTGGCCAAACAATGTAAACTTGGCTTATCAGTTATTAGATTAGGAAAAGATATTTGGTTTCAATGCTCAAATCTGAACCAAAAGAGAAAGAGAGGGATCAATAACAAATTCCAAATTATTGGTGTAGAAATTTGCTGAATAATGAATAATTATCCACCGAGATTATCCCGATCACATATCAATTCGAATTCATATGCAACACATAATCTCTTCCACTCAGATCATCACACATGCGGAAATAAAACAAGCGGTATGCGATCAAACAATCATCAAAACATCACACACATTACACAGTATGTATGGGGAAAGCTTATAGCTAAAAACCCCTCAGCTATTGTGTATATTATAATGGAGAGAACATGTAACAATCTCAGTACAATACTCCTCACAAGTACTCAGTACTGTCTCATAAAGTTACACACAAACTAGCTTGGTTTTGAACAGGCCACAGGTTCAAAACACATCCACTAATTGCCTGCCTCTATTGCGCAATCAAGGCTGGTCTAATAAGAGATCCAAGGTTCGAATCTCCTTGGCTTGGTAGCGCAATCATCATTGGAAATTCCTCCAAGTGTGGTGCAAATCTCATGCACAACTGATGTCACAACTGATAGCTATCTCAACCCTTTCATCTACCTCTTTCACTGGTCTCCACTGAACTATCCATGCACTGTAGTGAACTGATGTGTTCTTGAGTTGAATCATGAGTTAATAATTAGTGAATTAAATAATATTTAATTCACTCCACTCATTACTAGTTGATTAGCTAGTTAAACTAATCTCAACCAGTTCAACTAAGTTAAACTGAACACAACTCCACCAATTGTCTCATCAACTCCACCAAACTTCTGCCACTGAAGTCCTAACTGAATTCAACCATGCATGAGCTCCCCAAACCCCTAGGAATAGCGTAATTCCTCTGTCAGATGCATGAGCCACTTCCAAGGCTCGAACTGAAGTGCTCCAAGAGAGTAAACTGAAGTTTAGAGTCCAAATATTATTAAGGGTAAATAATATTTGGCTTCCCTATTTTAAGGAGAGGCAGTCTAAAAATAGACTTCGACCTATAGGTCCAAAAAATAGAGTCCCATCTATTTTTACCAACATGACCAATGCTCCAAGAATCTCATACTACAATCCCCGGACCATGCTCCATATGTCTAAAAATAGACATAGTCTAAAAATAGATTTTGCGCCAAAAATAGCTTGCGGGCCCACTTAGTGAAGGCGACTTCATTTCACTAAGCTCCATCATCTTATTGCATTTCCAAATTATTAGCCCTCAAATTTCTTGTTTTACTTGTGCAAAAATAAACTATGTGTGCAGCTTGTCCAAAATGCCACAACCCATGACAAATCAGATTGCTTAACCTTGGTTTAATCATGTTTTAAATTTCATGTTGGTAGATTAGAGAATGAAGATCTGTCAAACTGTTTAAACTTGATAGACAAGTAGATTAGGTAGAGAATAAAAAGAGCTCATTAGTCTAATCCGAGCTCTTGGAAGTGATAAGGGTAGAAATAGATAGTTTTATGCTTTCAAAAGAAAAAATGATGTCAAGGGTTTGCCAATCCAAATGCACCCAAGTGAAGAAAAAATGTTAAGAAAGGTATGATGGGTATGTAGAATTGATATTGAAGCAATCATGTTTTTTCAGAATTTGAGATCATAGCTTCAGAGAATAGGAGTAAATCAACAAGTAAAGGGAGAGGGATCTGCCAAGTACAAGTAAGGGACTAATCATCAAAATCCAGAGATCTGAACTCTGAGGTTCTGGACACCTCCTGAAAAGGAGATGCCCTCCCCAAGTGGAGCCACTGTTAGTCATCAGTATTTTTCACTATCTTTAGATGACTAAAGATTGGTTCTAAGATTTCTGAAAACAACATTCCTTGAAATATTGTGAGTTTCAAAAATCTCACTGCCTTCATTATCCTTATAGAAACTTTTTCACTATTATATCAACTTGCCATTCCATGGCCACCCTGTCACTCCTACAAACTCCTTATGGGCTTCTACCTATCATTTTTAGCCTCTTTCCCTACCTATAGCCTCATTTTTTCCCTATCAATGAACTCCGCCTTCCCTCTAGGGTTTCCTATAGCTAACTCATTCCCATGTTCCCCAGTTTCCTCAAGCATTGATGGTATCAAAACTATCTCTATAGGCTCTTTAGATAAATCAAGTACATTGGATTTTGGATCTTCGATAAAACACTTTTGACAATACTCTGTTTTTCACTTGAAGCCTCCAAGCCAATTTTCAGTCAAGATTAGGTCAAAGGGCCCTCTCACTAGGTCATTAGGGTTTCACATGTTGTAAGGTCATCATTGGATGTTTTAGGCATTGTTTTTCCTTTGCTAGAATCTAGCTCAGATGTAATAGAGTGTCAAGACATGGTTATTCAAGAAAAACCTAAAGAGTTTCCAAAGAAGACTATCCTTTCAGTTCAAAGTCTGCAAATGAGAAAAGTGGGCAAATTTTGGCACTTCTGCAGGAGTGTTGAAAGTTGTGTCAGTGAAAAGTGTTGATGAGGTAGACTATCTACTCCTAAATGAAGACAGCTTACAACAAAGGAAAGGGAAACAATTTGGTCTTAAGGAGAACTAGGGTTTTGAACTTAATGGTTTAGTTGAGTGCCAAAAACAGTGATCAGTTACATAAATGACACGGAGAAGGTACACAAGGCCAAACATGAAGAAAGTCTATCAGAAACATGAAGAAAGTCTATCAGAGACTATTAATGAGATTTAAAAAAGGTGAGGTGAATTAGACATAAATGAATGAACTTAAAAGGGCTATAGAGAACTTACAAGACAACACTAATGATTGTTGTAAAGCACTTCAGACGCTTAGGGTTTTGGGAAAGTGGCTAGAGAAGGTGAAATGATGAGTTGAACTCCATGATGGAAGCAAAGAGGATTTTGAAGATGTCACTGTGGATTAGATCCCAAACTTGTAAAAAATGAGCTTGCCATGTCTGAATGAGCAAAATATTATGTTGAGCTCCAAGGTGGGAACAAAAGAGGTTTTTGGAGATGCTGCTATATGACCAAATCCTAAATTTGTCAAAATCAACTTGTCATGCCTCAAGGAGTAAAAGTAGATCCAAGTTAATGTTTTCAATCACCTGCAAGCAAAAAGTCAAAAAACATTAGTGAGAAAGTGAAAGAGACTTAAAACATTAGGAAATGGGTTATCAAAGATAAATTAAAATCTACAAGTCTATAAAATCCCATTTAAACACTTCAAACAAATCATTTTTGCCTTGCAAAAATCATTAGAGCATTCAAGAGAGAAAAACTGGTGAGTTTTATAACCAAATTTGGACAAGTTTTCCTGGCGCTGCGTGCTTGGGATCGGGCGTTGCGCCCTTGGAAAAATTCTTCCATACAAATTACACTGGCATTGCACGTTGGGGAAGGCGCTGTGCCCTTACCCGACAGGCCAAGTGAAGAAAACCTTTAGCGCTGCGTGCTCAGGACCGCCGCTGCATGCTTAGCCTTGATGCTGCGCCCTTAGCCTTGGCGCTGCACGCTTGGGAAGGAAGGGTTCCTAAACCCTACAACCACTCAATTCATTCCAAATCTCTTTCAAGCTTCCTCCAAGGTCCTCCAAGGCACTGATAAATGGTAAGTGGATGCCCTAACCACATTTTCAAGCTGTTTAATGATTTGTAATTGAAAGAAGTTGAAACCCTAAGAAGAAACCCTAGTTGTTTAAACTTGGAATCAACCATTACTTCATCTGCCTGTAAAGAAAATCAATGATAGACAGAGGGATTACATTGTTTCGAGGTTGTTTATTCACCTAAGCTGTCCCTACACCCATCCTATTCATAATACTCAGTCCCTTCACTTGCAAAAAAATTGACATTCCATTGCCCTCCTTCATCTCAATTTGACATCAGCCCGAGGGTGTTTCAAAACCGAGTTTTAAGCATGTCAGATGAGGGAGACAGTGGCAGTGGTGGAGAGGCCCAAATTCCAAGGACGCATGATCACAAAGGAGGAAATATCAATAGATTTGAACCCCTGAGTACAAAATAGCTCATGTCATCTCCCCTTACTGTTTCATGTTTCAAGCATGTAGGATGCTTTGAATTTTGTGAAAAGGTGTAGCAGGTGCAAAACCACCCTAAGCTAACTAGACTCTTTATCATTAACTTGCATGAAAACCAAGTTAACTTTGCAAGGGTCACCTTTGAGTTATCTACAGATGCTATTGCCAATGCCACAAACATACCTAGTGTAGGGGAGAAATGGTTCAAGAAAGCCAATATTGACATGAGTTACTTTGAACCCTACCTAAAGCCCAGGTACAAATACCACAACAAATCCATCTTTCCTTTCTCACATTTGCTTGATAGATATGCACCTATGATGAGAATTATCATGAATTATTTCACATGTGAGGGTAGGTTCTCCCGTATTTACTCATACCGCATCAGGCTTCTTATGCATTTACTAGAGTGAGGATGCTGCATATACCCTATTACCTCTACAGAAACATTGATAGAATTTCCTATATTGTTAAAAAAAGAGACTATTCTCAGCAGATGAAAATCCTTTTTCATCATTCTCTGATCAAGATGGTTGTTATGCACCAACTACAACAGAAGGGTATTCCATGGGAGACCTTCATTTCCCATGAGGTGTTCACTTCTCCACAAGCCCATCATCAGCAAGACATTACTTCATATTCTAACCCTCCTATCCCTACTTCTCCATCACTTCCCGCTGTTCCTACATCTCCACTCACTCACATTCCCTCACCTCATGATGATCCTCCTTCATCACCCTCCCACAACCCTTCACCCTCATCTCATGACACCACAACATTAAACATTGAAGAGAGTAATGAGGCAGATGGCAGTGAGGAAGATGGCAATGATGAGAGAAGTGAGACAAATTTCACTAAGATGAGTAACATTGAGCTTTTTCCTTTGACCTACTAGAGGGGAAATAGGCATGTGTTTGCTGCCCTTAAGAGGCAAGCGACCATGCCTTCTACATCAACAAAACAACTTGACAAAGGTAAGGAAAATGTCATTGATGAAGAAGAGGAAGACAAGCATGAAACTGAACAAGAGTTTCAACTAATTCACCTTGATAGTGAGAATGGGGATGAAGAAAGGATCACAAACATGCTGCTAAAAAACAAAGATGCTCAGATTAAAGTGTTGGAAGCTAATCTTGGTGGTGCTAAGAATTTCATAAAATTCCTTGAGGCAGAAAACAAGCAATTGGAGACGGAGAAGGTCATCAGTGAGGTAAGAGCTATCAGAGCTCGGAAAGAGGCTGGAAAGGCTAGATGAGGCCTTGGGCACTTTTGATGAGGATGAAGAAGAGGAAGAACAACTTCCTAGGAGGAGGCCAAGGACAATTGGTTTGAAGAAAGCCTTAGCCAAAGAAAGAGAGCAAGGGACAACATTAGCAGAGCAGCTCACTCCAAGTGAGCTGCTTGCCATGGAAATAGATTATGATAGGGAGTCTTGGCTAGAGATGGAAAATTTACACTTAGAGGATCAATTTGAGAAGGCACAAAGGAACATTAACATACAAAAGAATATGGACAAAAATTATGCCTTAAGAAACAAGATTGCAAGGGCCAAGCTCAAAAGAGCCCTTGCAAAGATTCAAATCCTAAAAGAGGAAAAGGAGAAATAAAAGCTGGATATCCTTGTTTATGTATCCCTTCAAGCTTCCCAAACATGATCAGCAAGTTAAAATCCAATTTTGGCATCTTTTTGAGATTTTGAAATTTTGACTGTTTTGCTTGCAAAAAGAAGGGCCAAGCGCGCAACACCACCGACGCTGCGCTTTTTTTTGGGGAACCCAATGGAGGAAAAATTTACATTTTCATGATACTTAGGCCAAGGACATCACCCTCACAAAGTTTCAAGTCATTTGAAGCAGAATTGGTCCCTCAAAAGGGCAAAAAACAAGCAAAAAATCACCTTTCTCCCCTCTTTTCAGCACCGGCGCTATGCCCTGAGCAGTCTTGGGAGAAATGGTTTTTGATTAGGAAAATGGGAACCAATATTAAAACTAAAGGCAGATATGGAAACTAGACAGGACATGCTTTCCAATGAGCTATCATGGATCTCATTTGGACACCGGGAAGGCCTCCAAATATTAGCTGTAAAAAGAGAAATTTTCCTAGTTTTGGCATTGCGCCCTTGGCTTGGCACTGTGCCCTTGAACCTTGGCACTGCGCCCTTTCCAAAAAGTCAAAAAAAGACACTTGGAGTTATTGAAAAATATATTTTGGGGGTTTTGAAGGCAAATCACTCTAGAGTTAGTTGAGGAGTTATGTTCAAATTATTTTTGCATTTATTAAGTTAGGATATTTCTGCCTTGGGCCTTGCATGGTCTCATAGGACAAAATGACATTTATGTGTAATTAATGGCTTCTAAAACCTTGGCTAGGGTTTTGATCCTCCTTTTCAAGTTAAATACTGCATGGAGGCTTCATTGTTTTTGTTGGTTGTTTTATGGAGATGAATACATAGACTTGGAGTTTTGAAGAAATTGGCTATGGAGCTTTGTGACTATTTTGGATTGAATGCCATGGAGCAAGCACTTTCATAGGATTCCTAAAATTTGTTGAATGGTCATGTGTTTATAATCTTGTATTTGTTTCCTTATGTTTTACATTTTGTCCATTTTTTCTCTTGCAGTAGAACAAAAAGTTTAGGTTAAAACATGTTTTTTAGAGACACCTTAACTCTGTCTGCTTTTTATTGTTTAAATGTTTTCCTACACTAGGTTTGCTTGAAGAAATTAGGAGTTTCCTGTTTCTCCATGTCCATCTAGTTTGTTTCCTTGAGATTAAATCAATAGAGTATGGCTAAAGAAGTTTATGGTTTGCCCTATCCTTTGGTTTTGCTTGAAATGTTGTTCTCAAGGATTTCTTTGAAGTGTACTAATTAGGGTTTAGGCTAAAGAAGTTTATGGTTTGCCCTGTGCTTTAGTTTATCTTGAAATGGTTACTTTGAAGGTATTTATAGTTTTATCAAGGAATTTAGGAGTTCCCTTCTCTTTAATCATTACTTATGAGCTATCTTGAATGTTTGATTTCTCTGAAGGTAGATAGCTGGAGAGGTTAGGAGTTCCCTACTCTCTAGGGTTTGTTGGATAGTTGTTTTAAAGTTCACTTGATAGAGCTAGGTCAAAGAAGTTTATGGTGCGCCCCGTCCTTTGATTATTTCTTGATGCATAGTACTCTTATAGGCTCTTCTTGTTATAGTTTATGTTAAAGGATTCTTAATTGCCCTTTAAACCTACTACATTCATAACTTGATGTTCATGTCACACTCACTAAACATATTTAGATCCATTTGGCTTTGTTAAACTTCCCCTATGAAACACCCTTGAACTATTGTAGTACTTTTCAAGACCTTTTGCAGACTCCATAGCCCAATGGTCTGAATTTCTCTCACTCTATCAGTTTTGCTTGATAAACAACCCAACCAAACAAAACAAACAAGCAAACCCTATCATTATAACTAGCCTAGAATCAAAATCCTAAAATCAATCAAGTTTACATCTTTTATACAAATATAGAGAGAGCCCTCTTTGAGTCCAGGAAGGCTAGGTCCTATTGCTCCAAAGTTGGTTTGATGTTACCCTTGTACATTTGGTCTTGCCAATCTGACAAATTATCGAGACGTAACAAAGAGCATGGAGGGTCGTTTGTCTGGTTACTGTTTATGAGAGAAAATTATGTAAATTTTATTTATTTATATTAATAAACTCCATGAATTGGCCGCGTTGGCTCAAGCCGTGGATTGTTTCCCTCTTCGAGGGTTTTAACCACACCAAATACTGGTGTACTGATCTGTGATCTGTTTGTGAGCAGTGACATTTGGTGTTTTATCTAAAGAACTTACCCTGTAAATTCCTACATGGTATTAAAGTTGTTTGGGTGCCAGATCTGTTGTTGATCCAAATCCGAAGCAGGTTTTGACTGCATGTGACTTTCGTTTTCCAAATTTACTGTTTCTGACCACTTTCGAGTCGAGAGAACTGCTTTGTTGATTTTGGAGCCTCTGTTCCAGTGATGAACCCTTTTTGTTTCATACAAAAAAGTTTCTGATTTCCCTAGCTATGCCATTTTAGATCTGGAGGTATAAAATAATTTTCTTTTCATAGATATATTTACTTATCCCTTTGTTTATTTTGCTTTATAGTCATATTTTTATTACTGGATCAACACCATCTTCTCTCTGTATTCTCTTTTCTCCATGCTCTATGCGATATGTTATTTTCTCTGTGCTCTATGCGATCTGGTAAACCAGAAACATAAAGACGTGATTTTTCTCCTATGCATGTTCTTTTTTTGCAACTTTATGCGATTTCGAGAAATCAGAAATAACGAGAAAAATATTTAGTTTCCGGTCGGACTAACCAGAAATATAGCATAAAGTCAGAAGGCTTGCATTTTTTGTTCTTGTTTTCATGATTGTTTTTTTACAAGAAAAAAGAGCACGTGCAAAAAAAGAAAAAGAAAAAAAGAAAAGAAAACTTCCCTATTTTCAACAATTACTAAATCTTTTAACTAGCTCATTTGGTCTAAAGTTACTTTATGATAATAGAGGTCTTGGGTTCAAATCTCTTTGTTAAGTTATTTTTTTCTAAATTTTTTTTTGTCAAGTTATTTTTTCTAAAAATAATTTTTTGTCAAGTTTTTTTTATAAAGGGTTTTTTGTAAGTTATTTAAAAAAACACATGTAACTTATGTTTTAAAGTTACTTTATGTAATAATGTTTCTCACCCATTATAAAAGTGAGCCACTTACAGTTTAAAGTCACTTTATATTTTATTTAAGTTATAGTCTACTTAGTCATTAGTTCATAAAGTAACATTGTAAAAGTGATTTGCACTTATTTATAAAAGTGAGTCACATAAAGTAGTATTTAAAAAAAAATGAGTTTATTATATTAAGTTTGGAAATGGGGTTTTTTTTTTTAAAGTAAAATTTCGTCATCAACTTTCAACCTATCACGTGACTACTTGGATTCTACTTCAACATTTCTTAAAAAAAGCATAGCTTCATTTGGAAGTCGTTTTCAAAGCCGTTTTTCTTAACCGGCCTATTTTTTCGAGATCTTTCCATTGGAGCAGTTAGTTTCAACTTTTACAGCTTCAATTTTTAAAAATGGAAAATGCATGCCCAGTTATTTTAAACACCAATTATTTTCAATGGCTATTCTACATGGTAGACTTACTTAGAAATAAAGAGCTTTATATAATAGTCTCAAGACTAAAATCTAAACCGACTGATGAAGATAAAAATGCTAAATGGTAAAATAAACAAGATCAAACATGAAGTTTGATAGGAATGTCCATTGCTTAAGATCTCAGATTTCATATCCAATAAATTGACTCCCCTGATGAAGCTATGAAAAAGCTAAATATTGTTTTTGGCATTCAAAATGAAAACAGATCCCACCAGCTTGAAAATTTGCTACTTACTTTGGACCCCAATAATTTCTCCTCTATTGAATATTTTTTGTCCAAATTCAAGACCCTCAGACTTCTCCTAGAAGGTTGTAAGGTCAAAAATGAAGATGATAGTTTTATCTATTCCATTCTTACTAAGTTAGGCTTTGCATACTCTGTATTTTTTTCCACCTTCCATTCCAGTAGAGAAGTCCTCATTTCTCAAGGAACACCCTACAAGTCCCCTTCTTTTGATGTCTTTTGCGATTATTTGATAAGAGGACAAGAAAAAATCTTACACCCTGGTCTTATTAATACTGGAAACTCTTCCAAGAAAACCTTATCATCCCAAAAACAACCAAATCCAAAGAATCTTAAGAAGCAACATCCTAAAAAGAATGGTCCTAAATCAAACAAGGGTCTTAAGCAATCTCAGCCGCAAACTGAAAAAGCAACTCAAAAAATTGATAAGGCAAATAAAAATAAAGGGAAGAAGACATATATACATTGCAACTTTTGTAATCGTGATGGCCACTTAAGAGTCAAAATGTTTTAAGAAGATGAAAGTCTTGGAAGCAACAATGAAGAAGCACAACATCCATTTGGAGAACTCTTCAACTTCATCTTCGGGAATGACACTTTTTGCATGTGATTTTCAAGCATCAAAATCTGGTTATGCATTGAATGTATCTTCCTCTTCTCATTCTCATGAGTGGCTTATTGATTCTGGAGCCTCTTACTACATGGAAAAAAAATAAAGCCATGTTTTTTTCTTTAAATGATTGTAACACCAAAAATATTTATGTTGGTGATGATAGATCTCTTAGTCTTGTAGGGTCTAGAACCATTCATCTAGATAATGGCCAATTTAGTGATGTATTATGTGTTCTTACCTTGTCCTGTAACCTTCTATCTATTTATTGGATAACTCATTAAGGTGAAGGGAAAACCGTAGAATTCTCACGTCATGATGTTGTAATTAAGGACCTAAGAGATCCTAGATATATTTTAGCTACTGACATTGCTGGTAATTCCACAAGGTTGTGTAAGTTTGAAAACTTTGGGTCATCATGCTTTCCCTTCGTTTTTGTTGCTCATAATGATGAAGTGATCAAACTTTGAAATGAGTGATTTGGTCACTTAAACTATCACTCTCTTCAAACTCTATGTAAAGAAAATATGGTGACAGGTCATCCTATGGTATCTTGCCAAGATGGTGTTTTTTCTGGTTGTGTACTCGGAAAACATCACCGGGATAGCTTTGACAAATGTGCCTCTTGGCACGCTTTAGCCCCTTTGCAACTTGTGCACAATGATTTATGTGGTCCACTTCTAGTTGTTTCTTTCTCTGGCTACAAGTACTTCTTAACTTTAATGATTATTTTTCTAGACACACTTAGGTATAATTCTTAAAACTCAAGAGTGAAGTTTCTAACATGTTCTTGGCCTTTAAGGCCTTTGTTGAGAAACAATATGGACATCAAATTCTTCAGTTAAGATCTGACAATGGAGGAGAATATGTTAACAAAAAAATTATCAATTTTTTCACTGAGCATGGCATTCAATTGCAACATACTGTACCGTATACTCCACAAAAAAATGGTGTAGTTGAAAGGAAGATTCAAACTATAAAAGAAATGGCTAATTGTATTCTTCAATCTAAAAGACTGTGTCTTAATTTTTGGGCATAAGTAATTAACTGTGAAAATTACATAATAAATTACACGCCTACTAAGGTTTTAAGGAATATCACTCCAGAAGAAGCCTAGAGCTCAATCAAACCAGATGTAAGTCACTTTCATGTTTTTGGAAGTGAAGCTTGGGCCCATATTCCAGATGAGAAACATAAAGCCTTAGAACCTAAGAGTAAAAAATGCATTTTTGTTGGATATTCTGAAGATGTCAAAGGATATACAATTATTCAACCCAAATCCAAAAATTTAATCATTAGAAGAGATGTAAAATTTGATGAAAATATATCGGCCTGCGAGCCTAGTTCGGTGGGTGTGCCACCTTTGGACTGCGAGCCTGATTAGACATATTTGCCACCTCTCTCTCTCTCTTCTACTTCTGACGAAATTCCTTCTACTTCAGATGATGACAATCCTCCTCCACCTCCTAAGGATCTTCCTTCAGCTCCCGAACTTCCAAAATGGGTCTTCCCTACTTGGGATGTAGCAGGTTCTCTTGTAGGTGACCCGGAAAATCAACGTCGTACATGTTCTTAATTCGACATAGCCTTTTATTTATTGGCTCAAGTTACAAAAAATTATGATCCAAATACCTTTGAAGAAGTTTCAGGTCATCCAGATTGGGATGCAACTATGAATGAATAATATCGTTCCTTATCGGAAAACGATACTTGGGATCTTGTTCCTCTTCTAAAGGGAAGAAAACTTGTCAGATGCAAATGGGTTTACAAAACAAAGTTTGGACCAGATGGAAAAGTGGATAAACACAAAGATTGTCTTGTTGCTAAGGATTTTCACAAGTTGAAGACATTGACTATACTGAAACCTTCTCCCCTGTTGCGAAAATCAATTCTATTTTCCTTGTTTTTTCCCTTGCTGCATTCTTTAAATGGGAAGTCCATTAGATCGATGTTAAATCTGTCTTCTTACATGGGAACTTGCATGAAGAAATATACATGGAACAACCCCCTGGATTTATCTAAAAAGACTCTAGCCTTGTTTGTCGCCTTAAGAAGTCTCTTTATGGTCTCAAACAAGCCCCTTGGGCTTGGTATTCCAAAATGGATAGCTTTCTCTTAGATAATGGATTTTCTAGATGTGATTCTGACAACATTGTCTACACCAAGAAAGTGGGTAAGTCATTTATCATCCTTGTTCTTTATGTTGGTGATCTTATCCTTACTGCTAGTGATCCCAACCATGTAAACCATGTGAAGTATAGCCTCAAAATAAAGTTTGTAATGACATACTTAGAACACTTTCATTATTTCCTTGGTCTTCAATTCTTGCAATCCAAAGAATTTATTACCCTTTCTCAGTCCAAGTATGACTATGATCTTCTATGCCACTTTCACATGGAAGACAATAAGCCATCCCATTCTCCCTTTCAGTCCGGAGTCAAGCTTTCAGTCACTTGTACTTCCACTGAGGTTGATGCTACCTTATATCGTCAACTTGTTGGTAAACTTATGTATCTAACCCATACCCATCCAGACCTTTCATTTGTCGTTGGTCTTGTTGCTCGGTTTATGCACAAACCTCATGAAAGTCACTAGAAAGAAGCTAATAAAATACTTTGATATGTTCGAGGTACAATTCAGTTCAGGATACATTATAGTGCAGGAGCATCTACATTATTGGTTGGTTTCATTGATTTTGATTGGGCTAGTGACCCTGATGATCAAAAGTCTACTGCAGGTTATGTATCCACTCTTGGTTTAGGACCTATTACATGGTCTTGTCAGAAACAAAATGCCACCTCTCTTTCTTCGACAGAAGCATAATATCATGGTGTTGTTGAATCCAACAAGGAAGTCTTGTGGTTTCGTCATATCCTATATAAATTTGGTCTTCATCAACAACATCCAGCTACACTTTGGTGTGATAATCAGAGTGCCATTAAACTATGCAAAAACCCAGTTCAACATCAGTGCAACAAACACATTGAGCTACCCATGCATTTCATCAGAAAGCTAATTCATGATCGCGTTCTTGAAGTGCACTATTGTTCAACTAATGATCAAGTTATTGATATATTTACAAAGGCTCTCAAAGAAGTGAAGTTTACCAAACTTCGATCTGTGCTCGGAGTTCAGGAAATTTATCATTAAGGGGGGGATAGGCTCTAATTTCTCCTTCCTTCTCCTATTGTGTCACTTTTTTAAATCCTTCAATCCTATCCCAAGTTGTTCTTAAGGGGGGATGTTAGGATATTCAGGCACATAGGAAATAGTTAAGTATAACTTGGTCAAACGTAAAGTTAGGTAAAGTGTGTTTTTTTAGTATGTACTTTTGTAGCTTATAATCTGATGGTCACGATATGTAGTGATTCGACAATTCATTCTGTCTTTGCTTTATTGACACTTGATATGTGGCTTAACACCCGATTGGTCCATGATCTTTAATTAAAGAGCACGGAGGGCCATTTTTCTGGTGACTGTTTATAAGAGAATCTTATTTAAATTTTATTTCTTTATATTAATAGTGTAGCCCCCCTTATTGTTATTATTGTACCCCTGTAACCCCCATATTGTTATTATTGTGCCCTTACATTATTATTGTTAGGTCGGCTAGGATTATATTGTGGCCCCACTAGGATTATATTGTGGCCCCATGGACTCCTATATATAGAAGGAGGTTTTGTTAATTTGTATCATCCAAGAATTGTTCATTTATGTAATGTATTGGAGGTTTCCCCCTCGAAGTGGCTTATTTCTAAGGCGTTGATATATCTTTTCTTCTATTTTTGGAGCTGGTTACACAACATTTGGTATCAGAGCTTTGGATTCTAGGGTTTCGCTGCTCCAAACAGGTCATCGTGGCATTTTCGCTATAACTTTTTTTCTACGAAGTTTCAGAAGCTGAAATTTTTAGGGTGCGAATCTGAAATCCTGAGGAAGATTTTCTAAAAATTTCAGAGCTTGGTTCGCAATATTTTCGGAGATATCATCTGTGGAAGTTAGGCCTTTTTTCAAGCTCCTAAACAGGTCATCGTGGCATTTTCGCTATAAAAATTTTTCTACGAAGGTTCAGAATCTGAAATTTGTATGGTGCGAAGCTGAAATCCTGAGGAAATTTGTCAAAAAATTTCAGATCTTGGTTCGCAATATTTTTGGAGATATGATCTGTGGAAGGTAGTGCTTTTTCAGGCTCCTGAATTTCATCTCAAAGAGGTGATCGTGGGAAAAGTTCAATAACTCTCTCTCTGGGCAGTGGATTTGAGTGCCGTAAAAATTGGTCGCAAGTACACGGACTTTAGTTTCTTGGCTATCAATTTCAGAGACAAATGACAAAACAGTGACACGTGGCAAGTCGTACAAGTTCTCTCTACTGAACCAGTCCAGAATTAGGTCATTGTGGGAGATTGGACACAACTTTGTCTTGGGGAATCCAAATTAGATCAGACCTGTGGAATTTGAAAGAAGCTTCAGAGGGCTACTACAGGGCTGAATTTCAGATATTGAAGATTTTCAATTATAGAGATAATTTAATTTCAATATCTAGCTCCTCAAAAGCAAGAGAAAGGTGTGTATTTGGTTTTTAAAATTGCATAACGTTTGTTTGAAAAAGCAATTGAAGTGATTCCAAGTGCATATTTTAGAATTTTTATCAGTATTGGGTTCTATAATGCCTCCAAAAAATAATTCCATACCCATTAATCCCTCAAAAAGCTATTCTATGACGCATGAAGAGGAAGAGTTGCAGTATGAGATATCAAAATTACGGTACCAAGTGCAACAAGTTTCAATCTTACGAAGAGAAATTGAAGATGAAATATATGGTTTAAAAGCAGAAATGGAGGCTAAGTTGGATGGTTTTAAGGATCAAATAATAGAAAATATGGATGATAAATTAGTGGAAGATCACATCGAGCATCAACAACAAGTTCTCCAACTCTCAAAGGATAACCCAACTTTGGTGTAGAATCTAATGAAACAACAGGAAGATCAACATGACATCGAAAGAAGTTATGAAGTAGTCATAGAAACAAGAAATCGACAAGTACGATCAATTTCAGAGTATCTCAGCAAGTGGAAGAACTTTCCTGTAAAATATTTCACATGGGAGGATGAGAATTTTATACAGAAGCATCAAGAAATAATCAAGCGTTGAGGACAACACTTGTTTGAAGGAGAAGGGCATGTTAAGTCCCTATATTAATAGTGTAGCCCCTTATTATGTTAGTGTAGCCCCCCTTATTGTTATTATTGTACCCCTGTAACCCCCATATTGTTATTATTGTGCCCTTACATTATTATTGTTAGGTCGGCTAGGATTACATTGGGCCCCACTAGGATTATATTGTGGCCCATGGACTCCTATATATAGAAGGAGGTTTTGTTCATTTGTATCATCCAAGAATTGTTCATTTATGTAATGTATTGGAGGTTTCCCCCTCGAAGTGGCTCATTTATAAGGCGTTGATATATCTTTTCTTCTCTTTTTGGAGTTGGTTACACAACAAGAATCTTATTTAAATTTTATTTCTTTATATTAATAAATTTCCTGAAGTGGACGTGTTAGCTCAGGACATGGATTGTTTCCATGTTTGAGGGTTTTAACCACATCAAATACTGGTGTACTGATCTGTGATATGTTTGTGAGTGGTGACCTTTGGTGTTTGATCTAAGAAACTTACCCTGTAAATTCCTACACTACTCAAAACCCTGCTATTTGTATATTGCATAAATTCAAGATCATGAAACAATATAATGTTATTTCCCTTCCTGAGAAACCTCTACCCTCTGTTCACTATCTCACTCTTTTCTAGGAAAAATCGGTTCAATACTTAACCAATTATCTGCCTTTGTATGACCAGCTCTGCTTGCGCATTATCGGAGGACTTTTGCCACTATTAAATAGGAAATTCCCAAGAATTTATTGTGCAATTCCTTCAAGGCATATTAGTGACCTCATGCATGACCTATACAATTTTCTAATTATATAACTTATAGTTATCTTCCCTTTAACCCCAATGTCAATTGGGCCTTCCTTAGAATTTATATGTAACAACTATTTATAACGAATTATCAATTAACTGATTGACCACTACTTGTGAATTAAATTTAATTTAATTCACTAGACATATCACTATCTTATCTCTCAGTTAGAACTAGTTAAACTAATTTTAACTCAAATAATTGAGTTAACTCATTACAACTCACAAATAACTGTAACTGGACCCCATAAACTTAGAGTGGACTCTATGTGCCTTCAGTTTGACCTCCAACTCAAATTAACTGAGCTAACTAAGTCTTCCTGACTATGTTAACACATACAAGTTGTCATGTGATAGAATTGAAATTTTACTTCTAATTTAATTAAGGAAAAAACAAATCATAATCCCCCATGGAGTGCCATTTCAACACTCCCTCTCAACAAGAAAGAGATTATCTGCTACCCTGATCCTGTCTCTGTGGAACTCGAATTTTCTTTTTGACAGTTCCTTCATCAATATTCCTGCATCCCGCTCCTTCGTGGGAATGTAATCTAATGACATAATCCACCTCTGCACATAATCTCTGAGATGGTGATACCAGATATCAATATGCTTATACTTGTCATGAAAAACTAGATTAACTAAGAGTTTGATGCAACTCTAGTTATTAAAATATATCACCCTCGGATCCATCTATAGACCAAAAAAACCAAAAAGTATCTTCCTCATCCAGTTGGCCTCACATGCTGCCTGATTGGCCGCCATGTACTCTGCCTCTGCTGAAATGAGTGCAACTGATCTATGTTTCCTGTTGTACCAGGAAACTGCCGTTGATCCTATGTTGAATATTCCCCCTTATGTTCTCTTCCTGTAGGATGGAATCCATACCTAATCTGCATTGGTAAAGCCTTGAATCTTCACTCCCTTTGTCTGTTTATACCATAGCCCATACTTTGTAGTGCCTCTGAGGTATCTCAACACATGCTTTCCTGCTTTCCAAAAGCATAATTTGACTAAGCTGGTTAACAAAGTGGCATATGTATCGTCATGTGTTCACCAAATACATGAGTGAAGCCACAAGCTTCCTATAAATGGTAACATCCACTAATTTTCCTGAAGTAGCATCCTCCTTTCTCCAGTTTCCTGCTAGAGGAGTCCCCATGGGTTTGCTTCCCTCCACGTGGAACTCCCTGAGGATCTCGTTCGCATAATTTCCTTGAGATACAAATAGCTCCCCATCTCTTTGCCATATTTCCAATCCCAGGAAATAATGCAAGAGCCCCATGTCCCATCTCAAATTATCTTGTAAGATCCTCTTTGAAAGACTTGATGAGATTCTCATTACCTACCAGTATCAGAGAATCGACATAAAGTACAATAATAAAAATATTACCTTCTACCACAATATGATAAAGGTTTGCATTCGCTTCACTCTTGGTGAAGCCCAATCCAATGAAATAGTTGTCGATCATGGTGTACCAAGGACAAGGTGCTTGCTTCAGCCCATACATTTCTCTCTTAAGTTTGCACACATGTGACTCCCTGTATAATGTCTCAAAACCTTATGGATACTCAATGTACACCTCTTCCTCAATCAACCTATTGAGGAAGGTTGTATTTACATCCATCTGATGTATTTTCCATCCCATTTGTGCTGAGAGTGAAAGTACGGATCTAATTGATGAGTACCTTGTGACTGGTGCAAAAGTATCATCATAATCAATCCCCTCCACCTGAGAGAATCCTCTAGCCAAAAAAATGGCCTTGTGCTTCTCCACACTCCCATATTCTGCATGCTTCACCTTATAGATCCACATGGATCGTACAAATGACTTCCTCTCTGGTCTTGGGACAACTTCCCATGCATTATTTCTGATAATGGATTCATACTCCTCAACCATGGTATCAACCCAAACTGGCTATTGCATTGCTTCCTTGAAAGAGGATGGTTCTCTCTCTATACCTTCGCTCATAAGAGCCATGTATCTAGTGTACCGCTTTGCAGACCTTCTCTTCCCGTGCTGTGATGTGGGTGCTCCCACATTCTCTCCCACATCTAGCAACAACCTGTCAGCTTCTCTGGTGTGATTCCTTCCATCTCGCGATGTCTCTTCATGAGTGGGTGCCTCCACTCCCTGTACCTTCGTTTGTAGCTGCTCCACATCTTGAGGTTATTCTTTTGGATCCAAGAGCTCCTCAACTACATGCAACTGAAGCTCCCTCTCAAGGGAAATTTGCATGGCTTTCTCTTCATCGAATCTCATATCTCTTCTTACCACTGTCATCCTGTGTGCTGGAAAGTACACCCGATAGTTGTGAGGTGTATCAATGTACTCCACAAATATCTTCAACTCAGTTATTGGCTCTTTCTTCTCCCTGGAATATTTGGTCACATGGAAATAAATTAATGAACCAAAAATTTTAAAATGTGACACTTCTAGTTTCTTACTTGAAAAAACTTACTCTGGTGTAATCATCCCAAGTATCCGACAAGGACTTCTGTTTTGCACAAATACTATTGTATTGCATGCTTCCACCCATAGATGCAACTTTAGGCCCTAATCATGCAACATAGCTCTTGTTGATTCCAAAATAGTTCTGGTCATCCTTTTTGCAACCACATTCGGTTGTGGCTTATGAGGTGTTATAAATTCTCTTTTAATTCCTCATAAGGCACACAAGTTCTTGAAGGTGTTAGAGACACATTCTTTGCCATTGTCACTCCTCAGATCCTTCACATTCTTCCTTGTATCTTTCTTGACAAGGGCCTTGAACTCACAAAACTTGGAGAATGTATGTTTTTTCTAACGTATGAAGAAAATCCAACACTTTCTTGAAAAATCATCTACAAAAATGATTTATCGTGGAAGTTGTCGAGAATGATCCACACATGTCTGAGTGAACTCTCTCAAGGATCTCTTTTTCTCGGCTTTCCTTATCATGAAATGTGGCTTTGGTATACTTCCCCAATGCACACCCTTTGCATGTATCTCGTTGCACAATTGCATCCTTTGGAAGTCCTGTAGAAATCTGTTGCATGATCTTCAAAGCGCCATGGTGTAGATTGCCCAATCTCTTGTGCCATAACTCATCGATGTATCAACTCTCCACATTGTCTACTTTTGTGCTCAAGGAAACACATTCTTCTACATCTAATTTGTAGCAGTTCTTTACTTGAACCCCAATATTTTTTTCCTGTCTCGTGGCTTTGTGACGAAGGAACACCTTTCCTTCACTAAATCTCATATCATAGCCATAGTCTTCTAACATAGCAACAGAAACCGAATTCTTCTTTAAATTAGGAACATACATGCCATCTTTTAATGTGAAAGGATTACCTGACTCCCTATGAAAGGTAACTGTACCTAGACTGGTAGCACTATACCTCTCGTCATCTCCCATCTTGATGTTCATCTAGAGATCCTTATCCTCCAAGCTACTAAAGAATTCTTTGTTGTCGGTCATATGGAATGAGGCATCGTTGTCGAGATACCACATGCATCCCATTATAGTGTTATACATGCATGCAATGAGAGTAAAATAAATATCGAAATGTGAAGCTAGAGCTTCACCTACTGCTTCAAATACAAGCTCCTTCTTTCTTTCCTTTTGTGGAAATTTCATGGCATAGTTCCCATACTTGCCATCGTGAAAAAAATTGATCTTGGACAAATATCTCTTGCCCTATTCGCCTTGTGACTTATTTCCCTTGGCTTATTTCCTTTTTCGACTAATGCAAAATATTCTTCTTTGTATGTGCAAGAGGTCTCATATCTAGTGCTCCTCCTTATCTCTTCTTGTACCAAGTCGGACCACAATCGCTCCCACTCTGGTAAATTCTCCCTCCCATTCACTGAGTCTTGGTAGCTATGCCAGCTCTAGGGAAGGCCTAGAAGTGCTAGGCTCACCAAATCTTCTTGGGATATTGCCACACCAACACTTCCAAGCTCATCTTGACATTGAGTGAACTTCATCAAGTATTTTGGTATCGTCTCACCCTCCTCCATCAAGATATTTCTGAGCTTGTCCTTCAGAACCAACTTCCTTTGGTTGCTGATGTCCTAAAACATATCTGTTAAGGCCTTCCACATAGCACATGGAGTTTCCTTTCCATGGAGATTTGAGACAATATGATCTCAAACTCTTTCTAACAGGATCCTTCTCACCTTTGCTACATTTCTTCCATGCATCAAGAAATTGAGAATCCGCTGTTGCGGGCTAGGGGATATCATTGTATATGAATTCCTTCAGTTTGTTGTCCTCTAGCACTACCTCCATCCCATCCTTCCATGCTATGTAATTTTAATTTCCATCAAGGGCATATTCAAGTCTTAAGCCATTGAAATACATCCTGATCTACTGTTGGTCCTGAAGCAAAATCTGCAAATTCGATTCACCTGTTCAAAAAAAAATCTGGTTCTTCTCTTCTATAGTGATTCCTACACTGATACCATGTAAAAATATCTAAATGGATTCAAATAATCTTGTAATGTACTAAAAAAAAATGTTGAATCACTTCTACAAATTGCGGAAACCAATTTCAATCGCATAATCACATAACAAGTAAGAGAAATAAATTATCAATTGCACAACACAAGATGTATATGAGGAAAGAAATTGCTCAAAACCTTGATATCTGTATATTTCATAAAGTCAAGATCATGAAACAATACAATGCTATTTCCCTTCTTGAGAATCATCTACACTCTACTGGCCATCTCACTCTGATCTAGGAAAAATCGGTCCAATACTTAACCAATTCTCTACCTCTTTCTGACCAGCCCTACTTGCACATTCTTGGAGGAATTGTGGCCCTATTAAATCGGAAATTCCCAAGAATTTATTGCACAATTCCTTCAAGCATCCCGATGACCTCATGCATGACCTATACAATTTTCTAATTATACAACTTGTAGTTATCTTCCCTTTAACCCCAATTTCAACAAGGCCTTCCTTAGAACTGACATGCAACAAATATTTATAGAAAATTATCATTTAACTAATTGACCACTACTTGTGAATAAAATCAGATTTAATTCACTGAACATATCACTAGCTCATCTCTCAGTTAGAACTAGTTAAACTGATTTTAACTCAAATAATTGAGTTAACTAATTACAACTCATTAATAACTGTAACTGGACCCCCTAAAACTTAGAGTGGAATCTACATGCCTCCATTTTGACCTCCAACTCGAAATAAATGAGCTAACTAAGTCTTCCCGACTCAGTTAACACTTACAGGTTTTCATGTGATGGAATTACAATTTTACTTCTAATTTAATTAAGGGAAAATCAAATCAGAAGCCCCCTTGGGGTGCTATTTCTTGGTTCTATTTCAACACAAGCCCCCAAACTGAGTCCTTTAGTCCCTAAATTTTACAATGCCTTGGCCTTTGTTCTTCCAGAACTGCATAGTGGGAATATTCAAGCCTCAATCCCCAACCTTGAGCTCTTAAGCCCATCCACTGCGAAATCTCTTGAACCTGGACATCTTGAACTGTGCGTTGCACAATATCAAGCCTCAGTACCAGAACTTAGCCTTTGGAACTGTGCAATCCGTTAGCTAGTCACCAATTCCAACCCCAACATGTGATGTCAACTTTTCATGAATGGTTTTCAATTGCAGGTTCTCTATTTTATCATGATAGGATGGTGGTGGTGGAAAAGGAGAAGGGGACCATGGTAGAAGACACATATGTAGATAAATGGATAAGATTATCATCAAGCAAGAAGACAAAGGAAAAACCGATTACAATAGAAGATCAAATATAAGGATCACTTGAAGTCTCCATCTGATTCACAACCCTTTGGAGGGTGGATATGAAGAAAAAAGCATATATCTCATGAAGATGAAGAATTTCACATCTCTTATTGAAGGCAAAGCAACAACAAAGAGTGGCTTGACATTGTAATATCATCATGCAATACATGTCATCAATTTCATGTCATGTCACGAGTCATCATTTTCCACATCATTTGTGGATTATGTAACTTCGATATTTGAAAATGTAATGTAAAGTCAAAGTCCAAGACTGATCCATGTAATGTGAAAAGTCATGTGGGAGTCAAAAGGTTGCAGAGAAGTCAAACAATCATGAGTGTAGTCCAAGAGTCATATGGGAAGTAAATGATCACCCTATTTGTTATATATATGCCCTCATTATACATGTAAAGGAATTTTCACCTTGGCTCCCCCTACCAGGCATTAGAGAGGAACATAGATTTTTTAGGGGAGCAAGTGACTACTCTAATGCTCCACTATTGGGGCTATTTGTGTTCATTATCTTGATGTATCTTGGAACTTTTAATTAGTTCAGAAGCTCTTTGAGTTAGCACACTTTCATGAATATGTCATGAATATTGTAATATCGTTCTTTGAATGTTTGCAATGTATGTTGTTTTGCATATGTACTAAGGAAATTCAACTATTTTGGTGGCTTTGGTACTTATCTTGTTAATTTTGTGTTGTATTTTATTCAACAATCGTTTCTTCCTTGTGAACTATTTTTCTAGTTCATCAACGATTCATTCTTATGTATGTGCTTGTGTGCCTTTTCTAGATTAGTACTATTACTTGTCTTTAAAGGCCCCACTTTTCTCCCCCCTTTCGGTAGAAGGACCTTGATAATTTGCATAGTTGAACATTTCACAAGGCATACTCACTTTTTGATCCAAATATACATGTGTATTACTCTCTTATACTAAAGTTTGTATCCAAAGAAAATATACAACAGTACATGGAAGTCACACCAATACACCGGATGGGGCTCCTACTCCAAACGATGTGAGGAATAATTAGGAATTCACATCGAGGAGACCCCCTTAGTTGAAATATTTCCAACATCATCAACAAGCCACTATGATTTCTTATGGGAAATATTTATAGGATTGTATATTACAAGTAGCACAACATGATGATAGGTATACAGATCTTAGGCACAAGTTGCAACAAAAGAATACATGTGAGCAGGATGTGGACTATTATATTATGACAAATGGTTTGGTGAGATTCAAAGACAAGATATATGTATTGGGTGATAGTGAGCTCAAGAAGCTTATATTGAGGGAGTTTCATGTCAAGCCATATTCAAGTCACCCAAAAAATCATAAGACGTTGACAACAATGAAGAAGTACTATTATTGGTCGAATCTAAACAAGGAAGTGGAAAAGTTTGTGGATAGACGTTTGGACTGCCAACAGGTGAAGGTAGAGTGCAAGCGTCTAGGTGGTTTGCTATAGCTTATTATAATTCCAGAGTGGAAATGGGAGGTAATTTCCATGGATTTCATTACAGTTCTTCTAAGGACATCAAGGCAACATGATTCTATCACGGTTGTGGTCAATGTATTGAGCAAGGTAGCTCACTTAATTCCAATGAAGACTAATTATTAATCTAGTGATGTGGCACATTTATTCATTAGGGATATCATGAGATTACATGGTATTTAAAATAATATTGTGTCATAAAGGGATTCTAATTTCACTTCCATGTTTTGGAAGGAGTTTTTTGCAGGTTTGGGGACATAGTTGGCCTTCAGTACAACTTATCATCCATGCATGCATGCATGTACGCATAAGTGAATATGCATGGAAAATTTTAAGAACCCCCCTAATTTTTTTTTTATAATAAATAGGCGAATATCCATGATACATATGAAAAAAGGAAGGCGATTTTATCAATAATATAATATGTATATTTATTTTTTTTGGCGAATCTCTCACGATATTATATTATCTTATAAAAACATGGCGAATCTTTCACTGAATTATAAAATATTGTAAGATATTGGCGAATATTTCACTAAATAATAAAGACTTTGTAAAGGGCTAACAAAGTTCATAATGAGTACTTGTTCTTCACTTCAACACCCTTCAAGAATTCGTCCAGACCAACTTTAATGCCTCTACAAATTATGTAGGGAATTTTGGTCTAACATAGTCATTGGAGAAACTCTCACATTGTCACATATGACCAACAGAGTTTTGTACAAGATACATGAGTTCTCGTGCATAATATTACCCCAAAAACCCTTTGCACTTGTCTCAGAACAAAGTGATTCCAAGTGACTCAGATTTGCTTTAGGATAGGCTAGTCTTCTGCATGCCCTCAGAACAAAATGGATTTTTCCACAAGTGTGAACGTCTAGCTTCAAAGAGTAATTCGACCTATCTTATATAAATTCGTTGGAACTCTTAAACTTCAAAACTTTGACTTGTTTAAACAATTTTCTTTTGCTATACCTCATAACATACTTGCATGCCCCAACCTTGAATCACAAAAAGAACAATGAACAAAACCCCTCATCCAAATCTCAGAAAGGTGTTAGCCTGCCTTAGGATATTAAGATGTGTGTTCTTATTTGCCTCAAACAAATTCGTAGATCCTCTAAACCTTGGACGACTTGCCTCAAAATTTCCAGATAGAATCCTTCCCTTGAAACAAAGGCCTAGGAGAAACAAAGGCTTACGAATTTTATGTACCAATGGAACCACTACCGTCAAAACTCTCCATTGTAATTTTTGGGTTGAAATACAAAGAGAAAATTAAAATTAATCAACATTGCACAACTCCCTTCATAGAAAATAGTCAAATAAAAAATATAATGATATAAAAAGTCTCAAACATTCACAAAAATAAGAGTTTCTTGCATAAAACACTAACATTTATGTTTGGTACTCACTTTTGGGAAGATGAAACTGTAACAAGGAGCTTTCATAGAAAAAGGCTCAAAAACAAGATTCAGTAAGTGAATTTCTTGAAAATGAGCCCCATTTCACTTCTCTTACTGATTAAAATAGAGAAAGACCCAACAACGGGATAAATTCTATTTATGAAACCCCATATTGATCCCAAAATATGAAATGTTGAATATTTATCTTCCTAAATTTACTTAAACTGAAAGTCCTAAGTTTAGACAATGTATAGAAAATCCCTAAGTCACTATGAAATGTCTACAACTAATTTAGCATATTCAAGCAAAGGCTTGAAACTATTACAAAGACCCACAATGCAACACTCAGTGCCAGAGAATCAATGCACATCTCATATTCCTAGATTGTAGAAAAATCAAAGACCTGATTTGGGATAATTCAATAACAAAAATTCATTAATACTTGGGTTGATAAATCACAGATACTCTTAGATTCATTTTTATGGAAGACAAACAGTATACTTTTAGATTCATATTTAGATATCAAATAAAGTTGAAAGTAGAATGTAGTGTAATGACCTTGGGATTAATTTGTTGATACAATACTATTTCAAATTCGCACTAATTTACGGAAAGGAGAATAGAATGGTTGGAACAGAAGTTGGATGACTAATTTTTAGGGGTGAAACAACCCTATTTCATGAGCACCAATGACTGAGAAATATGAATAAATGAAAAACAAAAAAGAGTGGCCTTACTTAAATAGGAAAGAGAGGGCTTACAAGAACTTACATTCAGCTCCTTCTTGAATGTGCATTCATCATTTCTAGATCCCCTTCCAATGTTATCAAGGAACAATTTTTTTTGCAACCCATGCTTATGAGAAAGGAATAGGAAAGAAATGGCTCAGATATCTGAATAACCATATTGAGCAGAAGCCGTAACAAAACTAAAAATCAACTCTACTTGCAGCAAGAATAGTTGACAAAAAAACAATATTATATGTTTATATGCTCTTCAATGCCACAAAAATGCTTATAAGATATTTGTATTAATAAATTCCATAACCTATGCTCTTATATTCTCATTTTCTATTAAATTCTTGTAAATGGAATGTTTGAAATGATGTTGAACTCATATCTCTATGATATGAGTATAACAATACGCATAATTATAGAGTTTGAAGACTCTGTGAAGAAAATCCCTCGCAGATGCAACATCTAGAACCTCCACATGTAATAATTTCAACATTGGTTACCCTGAAATAAGCCATCCTATTTTGTGTGGGTTGTCGCTGAAATGAAATTTATCATCTAAGTACAAATATTGGACCTCACTATTGCAACCTTATTACTTTCAAAATATCATCAATGACTGATAATCTTCCCAGTATTTTAAAACCATGACGATTGAAGTGACTCTCAGAGCCAAAGCCATAGCCATAGCCATATGAAAATGAAATACCACGACGGAATGAAAAATAGGAGTGCAACCTAAAATTGACATCTTTAAGCATGTTATAATATACAATTTATTTCCCAGATAAAAATTTCAACATAACAGGGTTCATCGCCAATATTATCGAAGGAATCAATCCTTTTCCATTTTCTCAAGAGGGTCGGACAAGCATAAGTTTACATTAAACATTGGCCAGCCTAAAAGAAAAAAAATCATATTATTTATTTTGAAAAGTAACTAGGTTCTATCTTCATAATGACATATGTAAATGTTATTTTATGTAATTGATGTAAATAAAAATAAAATATTTTTGTAATGCTTGTCTCATGTTTTTCAAGAGCAAGGAATTTTATTTTTAGTAATGACTCCTATTTTTACTTTAGGATTGGTCATAAAGTCAAAGAGATTCAATGTCATATATCAAAAACCCTTCTTGGGGATGTTACATTTGTATAAGAGTCAATCATCAATGTAAGTGTCAAATATCCCTCCAAGACAAGCAAAAACATCTCCCTCCATGTCGGCTTCGAGATGAAATTAATTATCTCCTCCAATAGACATGTCGCCTCACCCTCTTCATGTGGGCTAATTTGAGGGGGAAACCACTATAAATAGGCAAGCTCAACCTCAGTTCAGACCACCAAAAAATTCAGAAGTGCAAGTCTGCAGTTAGAAGCGTGAAAGGGTAAAAGGAAAAGCTTACTAACCAACGAAGTAACAAGAAGGAAGAGAAAAGTTCTTAAGGAAATTTTTGGGTCTATTTTAAGGGCTAAAAACTCCATACATTCAAGGAATATGTTGCAGCAAGGTTGAGGAGAATTATGTTGTAGCAATGGAATCTGAGGAGAACTACAGTCCTTCTAGGGAGCTGAAGTGGAAGAAGGGGTAGTTAAGAAGGTCTTGAATTAAGGTCAAGGATTATAGAGTGATTTGAAGAAGGCCGAAGGTCTGGAGAAAAAGGTAGCCAAGGTTGATGAATAATCCAAGAAGGAGGAAGGAGCAAAAGGTTGATCTCGTGTCTTGGTCTTGTAGTGGAAACTAGGTCAAGGGTCTTGGTCTTGGTTTTCATCAATTGGAATCTCTATAAGAAGAAGAATTTGTTCGGATTTTCCTCTCAAGTAGGAGAGGTTTTGAGCCTAGCTGACAGCCTATATTCTGTATCTATTGTCTCTCTATGGTTTATACGAGACAAATGAATCTCCTTGCCAAATGCTATAATGCCATTGCATGGTGCATCTAAGGGAACACATACGAAGTTAATTGGAGCATTTAAGTTATTATGCACATTTGCTGCAAGTTAAAACTTTTCACATGGTAAATAACATATTTCTTGCATACCAAAAGACAGAAGGTAACGACTAAATTTTTACCAACCACTCAAGCTACATCCAATTCATAGTATTGTGCCAAACGTTTCTTCCAATTGTTAGGCATTGGATTTCATATGTTACCTTAATGTGATCAAATGCTTACTCAGGATGTTATTTCAATGACACATGGATCAAAGCCTGAAGGATCAATGGTACCTTGATGCTACCTAAATTGACAAAGGCCACAATCTTGATGTAACGTGGATTGAGGTTCTTCCTCATAGCGGACCTCCAATCCGAAAAACATTTTTAGTGTATGCCCATGTTTCTAATGTGTTGAATCATGCTCTTTCCAAGGAAAATTTCCTTCGTTGGATACTCTTATATGCACACCTATATGTCAATGGAAGGGAATACAAGGCCTACACTGCCTCCTAATATATCTCAAGTTTTTTTTCCAACAATCTAGGAAAATTGGACACCAATTGATATCAATCCAAGGTAGGCTGCATAACCTCTTCCTATGTTAGGAAAATCTCTATCCCAATGGATAATTGCATGTGCTCATCCCTATCTAATCTACAAATATGCAAATCATGCATTCTAATATTTTTTCAAGAATGAAAAAAGGGTTGGGTGCCTTTGCCTCCCATCAATGGAGATTGTCCACACAAATCTTGATGCTATGAGGTTCTACGCTAGTGCTTGCGAGTTTGGCAAAGGTATTTGCTATCGTGAATGAAGAATATAAGTACCTTTTTATCATTATATGACTCTTGTTTTTCAAATAGATCATAGATTTATTCTAGAAAATATGCAAAAAATCTAGTTCTAGATATCCTTTGGATACCACAAAAACATGTTAACACTACTAAATTTAAGGAGATGGTAGATTTTGGGAATATTTTAGAATAAGAAATGACCAGAAAATTCAATGTCAATTTTTTAATCAGATTCTAAAATATTATGGAAATATACAATCATAAATATAGACACAAACAAGTTAAATATCATAAAAGACAAAATGTCAAAAAGCATCATATTGTGGCTATAATTTTCAAGCAATTATTGGGACTCAATGACATGACAACTATACTCCTAGGGTCTGTCCTCTTTCGGGATATGTAGGGGCACACTAATTTATTCTTACCAATAAAATTTCTTTCAGCGAGATCCAGAGAGAATGACATGAGAAGAGGCATGGGTTTCCTGGGAAACTATGAAATATCATGATAATTAATCATAAACAGTTTAATCTCCCAATTATGACTAGAACATAAATGCCTAAGTACTGAAGTTTTAGTGGCTAAAAATCAAATATGAAGGGATGAAGAGTAGGAAACTTTGTTGTATTCCTTGCTCTTGCCATCCTAAGAGACGATATAAATTGGAGTCTTGAATTTTTAAGTCCAAGTTTTAGAATTACCCATCAGTTTTAGTATGACTCATGTTCGTTCTCGTTACAAATTTTGTTAATCTTGTAGCTATTTACTGGGTTCTGTAATTTAGGGGAAATCCTACTCAATTTGGTATCCATATAATCATAAATACGAATGCACACTTACAACAATAATCCTAAAATAATGTCAAAATAGATGCATAAATTGAGATGGTGAGTCTAGAAAGTATAGCCATAATCATTCTTTCTGAATATACTTTTCTTGGCATCCACATGGGATTCAAACTATGTATGCCCCTCCACTCTCTAGAATGTATTCATCTTGATCAGAAGTCAAATATGCTGAAAGCCAAAATGTCAAAAAGCACCATACTGTGGCTACAATTTTCAAGTAATGCTTGGGACTCAATGGCATGACAGTTATTCTCCTAGGGTTTGTCCTCTCTCAGGACATGTAGAGGCACACTATTTTGTTCTTACCAATCACCTTTTTTCGGAGAGATTGAGAGATAATGACATGAGAAGAGGCATGGGTTTCCTGGGAAACTATGAAATATCATGATAATTAATCCTAGACAGTTTAATATCCTAGTTATGACAAGAACATAAATGCCTAAGAAGTACTGAAATTTTAGTGTCTGAAAATTGAATATCAAGAGATGAAGGGTAGGAAACTTTGTTTTATTCCTTGCTCTTGCCCTCCTAAGAGAATATATACATTGGAGTCTCGAATTTTTAAGGCCAGGTTTTAGAATTACCCAGAAGTTTTAGCATGACTCAATTTCATTCTCATTACAATTTTTGTTAATGATGTGGCTGCTTACTGGGTTCTTTAATTCAGGGGAAATCCTACTCAATTAGGTAGCCATATAATCATAAATATGAATGCACACTTACAACAATAATCCTAAAATAATGTCAAAATCGATGCAGAAGCTGAGATGCTAAGTTTGGAATGTATGCCCATAATAATTATTTCTATATATACTTTTCTTTACATCCACATGGGATTCAAACTATGTATGCCCCTCCACTCTCTAGAATGTCTTCATCCTGATCAGAATTCTACATTTCAGTTGGATCTCCATTGCTAGAATCCACTTTAAGAGAATATATTAAACATGTTAGCAAGTCCACTCTATACAATTCTAGCATTTTTTCAAGTGTTTTTTCAAACTCTACAACATATTTCACCTGCATGAGAAATGAACACATGTTCCACTTGGTGGTAATCCAATTATACTCCTAGTGAAATATGGTAATCATGCTTTGATCCCCTATTTTTCTAAATTCTAGGAAAACTGACTGCAACTATTCAGTACTGTAGAAACAGGTGAAGATAAATACAAAAAATAGAAATATTTTGTAATAAAATTACCTATCCACCTATATCGAAATCACGACCAAGTTCCATATTCTCCCCTTGGACTAGGCCATGCAAACTAGTATATTAAGCACAAACAAGATAATTAGAAAAGTAAAGTTTTCTATGATAATTTTTAGATCTAACACTTATATTCTCAATATGGAATATTGGACAAAGAAAAAGAAAATAAAATTTAATGCAAAATAGCTATAACATAAAAAACTCAAACCTCAAATAAGCTCCTCTTCTAGTCGTAAGTGTTGTTTTGCTACGATTACAAGATATGATTTCATTTATTTTTTCGATTCAATTACATGAAGTTGTTCCCTCAACCTTTGTTGTTAGTTGAGAAGTTCAGTTCACACTAAATCTCCTCCAAGAGTTGTGTAGCCAAGCCCCATGAGGAATGGGCATTCTCTGAACGACATTATCAAGGTTGCATGACTCCCATGATAATGACAGAGAGAGAGAGAGGGAGACTCTTCTCCCTCTTCCACTGCTACTTAAGCTTCACACTCCTAACAAAATAATGCATCTGAAGTTTTGAACCCATTAAAATAGGGATCTTGGTCCATCATCATCATTATCTATAGCTTATTACTATGAATTTTTTCACGAGGGGAAAGCTTTCTCACAGAAACCCGGCGTATTTCCCGTAATTCTCTCGGATGGTACGCGCGGTAAACCGTTCGGCGGACTTTCGGCGCCTAACCCCAAAGGACTCAAGATCGAACCCGTGACCTCCCTCAACGAAGAGGCCCACGTATTGGCTCACTACCACTTGAGCTAACCCTTGGGGCTAGCTTATTACTATGAATTTTAACATATTATTATCTAGAATTATGCCCACATATTGTTATTCTCAGTAAATATTATTATCCCTAAATATTTTTATATATCTTCATGCCTGAAAGATCCCTAATAATATTTTATGGGAAATCCCTCCAACAAACTTATGCTCCTGACTCAATCAATATAGGACTGCAATTGATAGATACATGCTTGTATCATAGAGAGATTGGAACATGTAATAGATTATGTATCACTTATTTAATTGAACACACTCATGTGCTTTGAGGCACAAAGAAGTATCTTTTGTAACTTTATTAATTGGTGTTTTGAGTGATATTTATCTTAAATTATCTATGTTGTATGGTGGTCTAAGCATAATATATCCAATGTTTCGTCATCTTGTATAGACTGATGTCTCAGAGTAAGTTACAGGAAATGAGCTATAAATAAATTAAGTTTAAGTTATTTAAAATATATTGCCAATTACATAAAGGGATGATAGAAACCTACATGATTTACTCAATTTACTTGATCTTAATCTCAAGAGAATGTATTAATATAGTGTCGTGAGAGAAGAGAAATTCTGATAAGAAGCTGAATTTATTGACCTATTTGAAATGGATCTACGCCATATACTTATATTGGCTATATTGATGCAATATCTCATACATATTCATTTTTGGATATGATGAGCAGGTGATTCGTAACCATCCACATGCATTGGATTTGTATGAAATAAAACTAGTAGGAATGGGGAAGTTTTCTAAGGAAGAAATTTATGCTTTGCACAATAAGGTCAATTCAATCTTGATGAAGAGTTCGTAAACAACTAGGAGAAAAAGTGAAGGAGTTCATGATGAAAAGTCAATAACTGCATATAAATGGCTAAATGTAGGTAAGGAACTTTCATGGATTTGTTACAAAATGGATTTCATGATTATGTATTGAGCCTTTTTGAGAAAAAAAAACTCTCAAACGAATGCTAACAAACCCCTAATGCTAGAAAAACCAGTGACCTGTCATTTGCTAGGAGAGGATTGATTCCACAATTCTAGAATTGTATGACTATAAAAGCTAGATATGTCTTTTAATGTTGTTTAAGAGAAGGATATAGCTTAGAGTCAGAGAGTTAAATATATAATAATTACCATATTAATTCTGCATTGGTGTGCTTGTCTATTCCTTGTTGTGTTGCATTGTCTGGAGCTGCCTCCCTGTTGTGTTGCATTGTCTGGAGCTGCCATACTTGAGATTGGAGACACTGCATTTCAACACTCAGATTTTCCATTTTAACAAAGACAACGCCTTATTTTCTCTGGATAGACAGCTAAGCTTTTTGAATTTGAAGTCATTTAAAACAAATTTATAGACTTTGAAGCTTACCATATCTATGACAGTTTGACTGGAGAGAAATTCAAAAAACCCCATAGCTGGCAATGACAAAGAAAGAATTATATGAGTGTTGTTTGTCTTGGGTAGTTGTAAGGAAGTTAATAAATGTTTTCAGTGTGCTTAGAGCACATTTAGGGCATTGTAAACATTTCCATAACTCCTCTTGAGTAGTATAAAGGAAGGATGATATTTGTTTTGTTCATCATTTCAATCATTTTTTTTAAACAATAACAGAGTAGATTATATTATCAAGAAAGTGTTGAAGCCCAAAAGAGGTACATCCATAGTTTTATGAGAATGTGAAGCCTTTGATTCTAATTAGTCGAAACAAATCAATACAAAACTTCAGATTCTGTAAAGCCCTTAAGAAAAATGAGTTAGAATGTGAAGCCTTTTATTCTAATTAGTCAAAACAAATCAATACAAAACTTCAGCTTAACAACGAACTTCCTCTCTCGTTAATGTTTACCACCTTGGGAGCCCAAATCTCTTCATATTTGGCAGCAAATAGCATGGCAGTCAACCCCACTAGTTGAAGATCCTTTCTCGTAATAGTGTAGCATGGCAGTCAACCCCACTAGTTGAACATCCTTTCTCGTAATAGTGTACACCACAGAAATAAATCTATCAATCAGGTTAATCATGAGAAAAAGCGTCTCATGCATCAACTCAAATTTTAGATGCACCTGTAAGCACAAATTGTTTGTGTCAGAAATTTATTAATGGAAAGGTAAAAAAGGCTTAATATTACAGAAATATATAGACATCGATATGTATTATTCGAGTACATCAATCAGCCAGTCAATAAGTATTCCCTGCATCTTCTTGTTGATATCAACTTGGCTTAACATGCAGTTTGATGAGAGATTGTTGCATGCCTGAAATACAACAAACACAGGGGACCAAAATAGAAACAAATTAGACATACAACTATTTATTCAGAATTGAATCTACACTATAGACATGGATCAAGGCTCGCATCAATGCTTGGCCTAAATTCGTCATTCATAAATTATAATCTTCCCTGATGCTTGAGTGGATTAATTCTCCAGTGGAGATATTCATGTATGGCAGACACACTGCTCACATGTAATATGCAGTGAACAGCTAGTGTCCGATTAAATTGTTTAAATGGAGTGTATTTTTCCAAGACAAGATGATGTTATTTCAAATAGTAACAAAAACAGTTTGCAAGGCTCCCATGACAACTCTGTATACCAATAAAAATAGTAATTGTCTTGAACATGTTCAACTACAACAAGTTGATTTTCATTATCAGCTTCGTCAATGTTGGGCAAGTCCCCTTCCTCTTCCATGAAATCCCGCTCAATGGCTCCAGATGCAAGCTTTTTAATCGAAACCATTGGATGGAAATTGGAGCTATGTATTAGATAAACCGTTCACTTGCTTTTGCAAAAGAACAGAATAAAACTCTGTGAATAAAAAGCACCACCTACACACGCTAAAATAAGGCCAGTGGACCAAATGCTCCTAACCTCACTTCTGGCAGTCAGTGTTGATGTAAAAGCTTGTTGAAGCCTTGTCTTCCTTTTTGATGCATCAGTGATTGGCATTCTTCTTGAGACACCCTTAGATACAGGTGGGAAGAACCTAGACTTGGATGTATTTGAAGCAGCTTTGCCTGAGATGTCAACATTTGAAGGCCTTGGTGGTCTCCCTGAAGATGAAGTAAATTTTCCAGAGAGACCAGTAGTAGGCGGCCTCCTAGAAGCTGAAGTGTGTTTACTTGAGAGGTCAGTAGTAGAATCCCTCCCTGAAGTTGAAATTTTTTTACCAGAGAGACCAGTAGTAGAAGGCCTACGTTGTATCCTTGAACTCGATGGATCTTTACTTGAGACCTCAACATTCGAAACCTTGAAGGCTTGCGTTGTATCCTTGAACTCGATGGATCATTACTTGAGACCTCAACATTCGAAACCCTGGGAATTTTGACTGAAACTGACTCATGTGTATGTGAGAGTCCAACATTGGAAATCCCAGGTGCTTTTCCTGAATCTGGTACATGCTTGGATTTTGAAACCAATGTTGATCTCATGCTTCCCTTTTCATCTTTGTTCCTCTGTTGCCCCAGTGGCTGAATGGCAGCAAAACAAAACCAACAGAAGTAAAATAAATACATGTAAACCATCCCAACTAAATAGGCAAGCAAAGATCCCTATTATTGACCTCAATATATCCACATGCAGTTAGCGATTTGAAACAGAGGCCAACATATAAATCCTAGTAGTAGTGAACCCAATCATTCACCTCATGCTACATACTAACATCTGGGGACTGATATAGATAAATCAAATAGTTGTTTCATACTAACATCTGGGGACTGATATAGATAAATCAGACAGCTGTTTACAAATTTAGTCACACACAATTTATGGATGATGTACATACCATGGACGATGACTTTGTTGTAGCACTCGTATTCTTGACATCAACACCAAACCTCCTACACACCCAATTCTAATTGTTAACTCTAATTGGTAAAAACCCCAAAATATTTGCGAAAGACCAGAGCATCCTATTGGGAAGCTGAATCTACCTCAACATTTTCTTATCAGCAAGCTAATTCTACAGGCTGATTCTATTACAAACCCTATATATCTCATAATCTAACCCTTATTAGGGTTTTTAGTTTCAGGGGAAACATCTAGCCCTAGGGTTTTGACTTTCAATCCCTAGGATTCATTTTTACTTCAATCCTTGCTAAGATTTTACCACACACCCTAGATTCTTTCTGAAAACCCTAGAGATCATGAGCTAGAGCTTCACAAGAGGGAAAAAACAGATAGAATTAAGGTTTTCATTTTTCTAGGGTTTTTCCAATCCAAGTTCTATCTAGGGTTTACAAACCCTAGATACCAAGACTTTAAAAAATGTAAAGTCTACAAACCCTAAATTATTGCCATGCAAACTATGTTGCAAATGCTAATGCATTTCATCTCAGGATATAATATGCATCATGCCATTATTATCTCTAGTAATTATGCAGATCCTTTATCCAATACAAGTTGGACACATATAACAATCATACATACCTCATAGACAAAGACCATGTACCTTTATCTTCCATGATTACCGGAAGTTGCTTCATTCAAACTGTGTTTTGTTTTAAAGCATTATGTCCTTCATTTCTAACCATGGCTTTATGTCACAATATGCCTTCTTCATGCTTTCGAAGGATTACTGTCATTGTTGAACTTAGCAAGGCATTGCTTGATATACTTCTCATTTTCCAAAAGAGATCATTGCTACTTCTGTCAAATCGACAGCTTCCTTTTTCTTTAGACTTGGTCATGCATATAAAACTTGAATTATAGTCGAATACACAAGGTTTACTATTGAACCACTATATCAACCATAAGTCACTGTGGAGATAGAGCCTCAGTAAAATAGCAAGATTACTTAAAATTCCAAGGTGTGAGACATCCACTAAATGCAAGATAAATTGAGATTACGTATCACAGATGCGAGACAATTTACATCGCAGTCACATTGTAATATATGCATGTTGATGCACTGTAATTCGAGGCACAAATTCATGAAGCGATTTTAAATGTGTATATATTGAGTCCACCATCGCAATGTCTCTTATTTTATGAGCCATAGGATCGAGCCAAGATATATTATATTTCCCACTGAACTGCGAGTGAGCTATAGGTGTGTGTTTATGTTCATGGCACTTAACGAGCCATACAATCCTCAAACCATATATATTTACAACCAAGCTTCTCTGATTTAGTGATTCCAGGACACTCCTATATATTATTCGCGTTACAGGCCATAATATTGATGTCACAAAAGAATTATATCTGATGCCATATAATTAAGTTCAATGCTTGTCAAAATTTAAATTGATTCATTGAATATGCAAGCCACTATGCGAGTAGTGTGATTCATAGATGTAACAATTTATACCAAAACATTGCAGATGTATAGTGTGTTTCAAAAAGCGAACCATTGATCCACTGTGAGTCGATGTTCAGGATGTCCAACAAACCAAATTTGAGCCTTATGCGAGAAAATACGATCACTATAACAATCTTTTATAATGCAACAATACCATTGAGCTTGATTGTGATGCCAAACATTTGTCATGAATGAGCGAGCCCCAAAATGAAGCAGAGTGTGAGTTGTATCAAGATTGAGCCACTGTTTATTGCTTTGAGCCTTAGCAAAAAAAACACCAGACGTTGATTCAAAAGCCAATTGAGTGTTTTTTAGCCTTTCTTTTTCCAAACCTTGCTTTGATACCATGTTGAAATTCTAGTGTTGCAATGACTAGAATAGTTTTTCACAATTGATAACTACTTCTATTGATGCAAACTTTTCCTTCTTTATACTTTAATCAACAAGTAGCTATACATGAAAAACTTCAACCATTATTTCTTCAACAAGAGTCTTAAATAGAGAGCACAATAGACAATAAACAATAAGAGACGAGACAAATATTAGGCTCACATCCAGGGCAAAACCCACAAGGAGGAAACCCTAGGTTCTTTCCTTGTGAGAGAGAGATTTTGTCCATCAAAGTTACATCAAAATGTTCCAATAAATCCAAATTACTCTTCAATGAGAAATATTAATCATAGTCTGTCCATGTAATGAGAAGGATCAACTCCAAATTTCTTGTAATAGACTGCTCAATAAGGCCAAATTTAGGGCCTACAATCACTGTGATAGAAGACAGAGAATAGCATTATAGCTACCACAGAAGTATCAACGAACCATGCATAGGAACTCGGCAGTTAAGAAATCTCGGTTAAAGTAGCAACAATTTCAATCAACGAAATATCCAAATCTAGGAAGTTTTCGACCTTCAAGTGACATAAATTAGTAGCCCAAACAAAAGTAAGAATTCCCAAGACTAATTCGGTCAACTTCAATTCCAAGAATAAGGTCAAAGTAGATCAAAGAAACCGTTTCCTCTTCTTTGCACGTGTGGTGTATCTCCTCCAATTTCAAATCAAAATACTTAATGAATTGGTTGGTTGAAAAGAGTGCCAATGAGCTCATATATATAGGCATCATGTGTGGGCTAATTAACCCTAATGGGTCCGACATGCAGGTCTTCTTGGAGCCGACTTGTAGGGCTTAATTGGGGCGACTTGTAGGTGTCCGCAAATTGATTTCTTCTTCATATTTGCAATGAAAAATGCTGACCATAGCTACATTATTTTCAATAAGTTTCACATGGTACTTGAAACTCCAAGGTACCCCCAGATGCTGAACACTATGCCAAGAAGGCTTGGTTTTGGACTTACAAAAAATGTGTCCAAATGGACCCATAACACCCCCAAGTCAGCCTAAAGACTGTTTGATGGGCGTTGCTTGTTCCAAAGCCCGAATGATGATGCTTATCCTTAAGATGATAGGGGAGGGCTTCCACATCACTCTTTGACCCCAACACTTTACTATATTGGCACCACATCACCCCTCTAGCCCTTTAGAGACTAATGTAGGGCCCCTTGGTGATGATGTCTTGGTATGGAGGCACTTTGGAGGAGTATGCATAGACATGGAGCTACTTTTTGGAGACGTAGTCTTGCTGTGCAACGTTTTGGCCTGCATCCTAAGAAAGATTTTTAAAAAATCCTAAGTAAAGATTTTATCGAATCATGTTTACAGCTTGTTAAACTTTAGTATTTTGAGTGCCCTAAGGGTTTTTATAGTGCCGAATCCATTTCCACTATCAAAAATGGATTCCAAAAACTCCAACTACATGATTTCTTGAATTTTACTTGCCCAGATTCCGGCAAAAAATCGCTGTCCGGCTATTTCGTTGCCTGGGTAGACAACTCCCCTTTTTGGAGAATGGAACACTCATTAGCCTATTTGTCACTTGTGGCATTTGGAGGTCCTTCTCATGATGACATCATAGTGGAGGCGGATTTTTCTCCCACATGTATAGGCTCTTTTAGCATTATTTGTTATGTTTTTGAGTTATTGAGGTTGGCTTGTAACCTCAAACTTGTGAAATACTCAAAGTAAACTTGTAATTACGGTTTTTTCTTCTACTTTTGTAAAAATAAGTGTGGTAAGCCTCATATAAATAGAGACTCCCCTTATTTCATTTCATCAAAACACATTTTACCACTCTTCCCTTCCAAAGAGTGTACATTAGTCCTTTTTTTCTACTTGGGAAAAATGTGATCATTTTAGTGGTGTGAATTCTCCTGGAAATGGTCTTTTATATTGAGATGGTCTTTATCTTCTAGATTTTACATATTGTATTTGTGCTACTAGGGTTTATATTTTCTATCGTGACTAAATGCTAATATCATTATGAAATCTTGCTCCATTATATTATGCAAAATTGTTCTCTTGAAAACTATAAGGAAACTTCCATTATGCATTCCTAATATTTAATTTCTCCCGTCAGAAAGAAAATAGATAGGGTTTTAAAAGTGGATGCCCTATTCATCCCTACCTACTCCATCAAAACCTTTCCATGGAATTTTAGCCCCTAGAAGACTCAATTAAGCCCATTTAGGATAAGGCACAATCATTATTGCATTGATCATCCAAAAAATCCATTAAATTTCCTCTTATTTTCCTTGTTCCTAGACGTTTAAGGTTCACTACTAGGGTTTTAGGGAAGAATGTTTGCATAAACGTGAATTTGTGTTGGATGTTTGTGGCTAATAAATTAGAAATTGCATCAATAAATCACATAAAAGAAAAATCTAGCATTGTCCACAGTTAAATCCTTTCTTATTAGGGATGTCGTCATAATAATTTGTTGCTTATGCATACTTTTTAGCCATATTACTCCATTGGTACCCTAACCCTAGGTGTTTATTGGAAGGCCTTTATTCCCTTTTGTTGATTATCCTTGATAGGAATTTTCCTTTATTGTTATATGACATTGTGCACCTTACCATTGCAAATCATTAAAACCCTAACTTATAACAGTCATATCTTTGATCTAGAAATTTGAGTACTTGAACTATGGCATAGAATATCTAGGCCTTTCTAGGCTTTGTTGATGTTCTATCCCATATTATAGACCTCTTACATATCACCTTGAGACATAGTAGTTATTTATCCTTTAGGTGAGTTAGGAAAATCTCCCTTGTGGTCAAATACCACTAAAGAGCGGGAGAAAGGTTACTGAGGTGACGATGGCAACCCTTTCTGTTGTTGCCATAAGGTATGGTTCCACATAATGGGGCTTTGCACTAGGCCTACTATATTTTGTGGCAACAAGTCCCATGTACCTCAACTATGAAGAAGAATGAGTTCAATGCTTCTGAGTTCAAAACTACCTATGTAGCTCCACTTGTTCATAATCATATATCAATACTTCTCCTTCTCAAGTTTCAACATGCACCTAGTAGTTTTGTTCTTAAGTAGGAAGGTTATCCAACGATTTTTTCCACTAGTTCAAGCACTCCATTTCAAGGTTACCAAGGTTGTTGTATGAGGCCATGCTCCCAAGCCAAAACTACAAGCAAGAGAACATAGGGAGCACCCGTGAGACCACACTCCCTATCATTGTCCAAGCAACCTAGTCCCTAACATACTTTTTCAAACTCCCTATGCTACCCAAGCTTCCACCATGCCCATCAATCCCACTCATGTACACCTATGGAAATTATGAAAAGGTATTCTTTTTTTAAAAGGTGGGGCCCTTGGGTTGGTTTAGGATTTAGGGCAAATGGAAGGGGAAAATAAAAACACTTCACCCTCACTATTTTCCTCATTTCCTTCATCTTTGTGTGTACTTGAGTTTAGAATAGGTAGCTTGGAAGTGGATGAAGATGAACACACTTATGGAAGCATGTGACAAAACTTGAGGGCAGGATTGGGGGTGGAACCACTATATTTTTATATAGGTATGGTTGTCAACAAGAAAAAACATACATCAATTCATTTACCCATGTGAAGATGCATATTTGTGGGGTATTAGAGAAAGATACTAATAAAGACGCCATTGGAATCTCAATTTTCCCGAGGGTATCATAGGAAGAGAGAAAAATACATCAAAAGATAGAGGAAGTCGTATAAAGAAAGCATAGTAAACAACAAAAGGTTGAATGTGACACATCATATAAAATTGGTAGCACCACATCAACATCCCCTCATGCTAATGGAACCATAGGGCATGCAAAGGGTACATCTAGAAGATCAATAACAAGTTTCCTTGATATTAGTGGTAGGGATAAGGTGGATGCAAAATTGGTACAACTTCTCTATGTATATGGTATGCCATTCAATATTCTTTACTTCCCCCTATTGGCATGATATGGCTCGAGCCATCCACAAATCTCCCCACGGATGCAAGAGCCCGAAGTATGAGAAAGCTAACATTGTGTTACTAAATAGGGTAAGAGAAAAAATCCAAAGAGCTTTATCACAAATTACAAATGTGTTATTAGCTAGGGGGTATCCATATCTTTGATGGTAGGATAAATGTTAGAAACAAACTTGCGATAAATGTTCTTAGTGTTTCAGCTATTAATGTGATGTTTCTTCATTGCGGGACTCTCGTCAATTACTATGTTTGGTCAAAATATTTTAGACCAAATAAAAACCACTAATCATGTCAGTCCTTCTAATGTGATTCAAGTAATTACTAATAACGTAGCAAATTGCAAAGGAGCAAGAAAATTCATTAAGTGAGTGCATCATTGCATATTTTGGTGGGTGTTTGGTGCACACATTGAACCTTTCGATGCATGATATTGTCAAGCATAGACAATATGGATAAATTAATGACTTCTAAAAGAGAGGGAATAAAATCATCAAATTTATCACCAAGCATACAAGGGCCCATTTATTTTATGATACTTACTCTAAGTTGTAACTACTTAAGATTGCAAAGACTAGAATTGGTAGTTATTTGCTCACCTTCAAGCGCCACTGGGGGGAGACAAGTTTTGGGAATTATGGTGATGATTGATGAGTGGGATGACTTGAATTTGATAGAGATTGTCCTAATGCAATGTGGGACATAGATTAGGCATTTTGTAAACATAACTCTTAGTCATGTTGGCAATTGACAGATAACCTATTTCATTCCATAAATTAATCGTCTACTTTATATTATATGGTTTCAAAATTAGTATGTTTGTAATTTCTATATGGTTTATGTTCAAATGACTAATCATTAATATATTACAAATAGCATTTCTAACTTCTTCATAACAAAGGATTCATCTACAAGTAGCACAAATATGCATGTTTCATAAATTTTACAGACAATTTGGCATTTTGCATGTTTTTTTGGAATATAAATGCATTATAATATATAATAGTATATATATCATAAGAAACTCTCCCAAGACACTTTTCTCCTAGGGATTATTAGGAAATAGTGTTTACCCACTCCTACTCCCACACTCTGGCAACGTTGTTCCATTTTCTACATGAAAATGTTCCTACCAAGACCCGAACTACATAAAGCTCAAAAATTAATTTGAACATCGTTGGAAGGGGTGTAGCCCCCCTACTACAACAAATTCAAAGAAAATTTCCTCTTGACAATGAAGAATCGATGAGACATAAATGTCCTTTATCTATTTTGTAGTTTAATACGCTTTTGTACTTTATCCTTGTCCCTTTCTAAATGACTTAGTATAACTTGATCACTCAACCAATTTAATGTATTTTATCAGAGACTTGGCCAACTTTGCTCACTTTGAACAATTTTTTAATCTCTACATAGATGATACAATGAAGTGTACCAAGTGAAAATAGCAATTCTCTATTTACTTGCATACTTGTATCTTACTTCTTCTCTTGTGTGTGAGCCCTTGCAATTAGTCCAACAATGCATCAATTTGTTTCATAAATTAGCAATCCAAACACAGGGGAATGAATCAAACAGAGACTTAAGAATCAAATTTGTGGGTGGCATTATCTCTTATCCCATCACAAAGGATGTTGGAGTCTCAATTGTTTCTGCAGTGGCACATAAACCATACAACCTTCTATCTCCATAGCTTGCTTCTTACCATCTATATATTAAACCTAACTTCTTCAACCAACTAAATGCCTCTTACTTAATGCATTTGAGAATGCAAACACTGATTTTTTTGTCCACTCTCTGCAGCATCCTCTTCATGAATCACTATTGCAAAAACACATGTTATGTTACTGTACTTTCAGTCCCCAACTTTGTGTTGTTCGTCTACAGTCCAATTGTCTCCTACCTTTATTTACTGGCTGAGAGATTCTCTAATTTTTAGCTGCAATCAACAGTCCCCATTGTTCCTGCAGTGGTACAGAAACCTTACAACATTCTATCTTCATAGCTTCCTTCTATCTTTGCATTAACCCCAACTTCCTCAATCAACTACATGCCTTATACATAATACGCTTGGGAATGCAAACACAATTTTATTTTCCACTCTACTATATATCAAATCCATACTCTCCAGCATCCTCATGATGAATCACTATTGCAAACACACATGTTATGTTACTGTACTTACTGTCCCCAACTTTGCGCTGTCTATCTACCAGTCCAAGCGTCTCCTGTCATCTATGACTGGCTGGGACATTCTCTACTTTTTAGCTGTGATCAACAGTCTCAATTGTTCCTACAATTGTATCTTACTGGTGCTAGTCCATAGGCAGAGGTAGTCTCTAGTCAACTGTTATGAGTGCCAAAATCATTGTTTATAAATCACATGTCCAGTCTACAGCCTTGGATGTTACCAATCTCTGATATTTCCTATGCTCTTAAATGAATTGGATAAGATTGATGCCTTATAGTAAAGCTCTGGGATTGTAGAGAGCACTCTAGTGAGACGTCTGGTAACCCCCTTCATTCTCTGATTTTCAAATACAATATTTCAACAAGTCCAAGATGGACTGTATATACATGGTCCAAGTGTTCATACCGAGTCATACAATTATCAAGCACAACCTAACGTTACCCTTTTCTTCAAGAAACTAATCATAAGCATGCAATGGCTTGGCAGTTCTTTCATGATGCTCAACTAATATAAATTTTTGTTTTGTTCATGTTATATATTCTTCCTCGGTGGTTTTCACATATTCTCATAGGCCATTCTGAAAGGCCTTCAAGTAAAGTTTGTTCTGCCAACATAATTTATTCAACCTGCAATTAATTTTAACAAAATATTTAAGTGCTTGACAAGGAGACTTCTTTAACCATGACTAATAGGTACTTAACAAAAGGGGATTGACAGGACAGGCCCTACATAACAGTGATTGTCATTCTTTCAGAGATGTTTGTGACCACCATTCGAATCCTCTTTTGTCATATGGCCTATTGAGTCTCCCATGGCTTCTACGTCTACCTTCTCATCATATACATCACTTGCAACAAAATTAATAATAACTACAGTGAGAAGAGGATGAGCATGCAATGGTCTTTTGGATAAGTGCATAGATAACACAAACAAATAAATAATTCTACTCTTTCAATTCTCACCTGGCGATAGTCGTTACACAGTTGATACCATTATTGAGTCACAAAGTAGGGAAACAATTAGTTGATACCATTATTGAGTCACAAAGTAGGGAAACAATCAGAATATTTGGACATATGTACATCATTGCATGAATATTTAAATACGTGTCTGAACCAATTGCCCAATCTAAGCATAGTTTCTTTTTATTCAATGCCTTTTATTATTAGAAGTGGACGACTCATATGAAAATGAAAATCAATGTCATAACTTGTGCCCATTCCATGGCTCCATTGTCCCCGGCTTAATGTGACAAAAAGACAGGAGGCAGAGGATTACTGACAAACGTGTAATCCAGATCCAATCACAGTACCTTATAAGTACTAATAATTCAGTAGGGCGGAGGAGTGACTCCAAAGACAGATTCCTGTCATGAAATCCCCCTAATTTGACAAACTATTAAATGTATACAGTGAAAATAAAATAGGAGAAACTCATGCCTAGTAAGTTGGATTTTTAGTACCTCAGTAAGTGTCGAGAAAAGAGTCATTAATGGCAGCAGCAAGAAATATATGCAATGTTACAGGATTCGTCGAACATAACGCATAAATTCGGCGAACCTCAAAAAAATGTTCAGTTTCGGCTCAAGTTCGCTCATGTTGGTTCGTGTCTCCTTTGATCTTTGCCGAGTACTTTAATCTTTTCACGAATATTGCACCCACTGGGGATCCCTATTATGTGCACTAAGATTGAGTTTGTGTTATCCTTATTTCTGACAATCGGTGACTTCTGTTTATTCTTGGATCCGGCGAGTCGGCCTCTGGGTTTCTGTGGCAAGGTTTCATGCTCTACCCACGCTTCTTCACACTTCTTCAGATGGTGAGGTGATTGATGACCTGTGTTATTGCTCAAAAACGTTCGACTTGTTTATATTATTTCATGTAAAATTAAAACTAAAAAATGGGACGCGAATTTCAGATTGCCCTCGATTTGCAAATCAAGAAATCCAACGATTGCAACAAAAACCAACTTCAAAACCTTTAAATCCTTTATAGAGGCGAATTTCAACCCTGCCCTCGATCTGCGAACCAGGAAATCCGACGATTGCAACCAAAACCAACTTCAAAACTTGTAAATCCCGGCGATTGTAACCAAATGCATTGATTCCAACCTCCAAACCAGGCGAATCGAGCCTTTGCCATGAAAATCGAGGGCGAATCGAGCCTTTGCAAGGAAAATCTAGGGCGAATCTGACCTCTGCAATTTTTATCCGCTTTAAATTTTTGGGCTAAAATATAATAATTATTTATTTTTTAAATAAAATTTGGGCTAACTATATAAAATGGGTAAAATGGGTGCAATATAAAAAATTCGCCTCCCTAAACTATAAAATTCCTTAAATTTCGCCTTCGGGCTAAAATTCGCCCCTAAAATTATCCATGGTTGATATGGTAATAGGGTTCTAGATGACATGTTGAACGATGTATGTCATGCACTAGTAGAAGATATAGGAAGAGTATATTCCACTTGTTGAGTTTGCTTACAATAATGGGTATCAAGAGTCACTGGAATGATTCTATTTGAATCACTCTATGGGTGAAGTTGTAATACTCCCATCAGTTGGAGTGATCTAGTGAACAGGGTACTGTTTGGACTATAAATGTTGGCGGAGACGGAACAAGAAATGCAGGTAATCAAAAAGAATCTAAAGGCAGCAAAAGATAGGCAGAAAACTTATGTGGATCAGCATGGGGCATTTAAGGAGTTTGATGTTTGGGAACATGTGTATTTTCGCATCAAGATGAAGAATATCTCCTTGAGTATTGGATCATGTGCCAAGTTGGCACCGTGATATTGCAGAATTTTAATATCCTTGAGAGGATTGAACCAAAGGATTTACATGTTAGACTCCTGTATTTTTACAGTATCACCAGATAACTACCTATTCCTTATATGTTTTATGCTGAAAATCATATTCCATGACTATCATTTATTTTCAGAAAGGAAAGGAGATCCTAGGTGACAAAGGGGTCATATAAGTCCATCCACCATTTGATTCGGTTCAAAGAGGTTTTTTTTTTTCTTTTTCTTTTTCTTTTTCTGATTTAGTATGATGGAAAGCCAAATCTCATTGCCTTCATTATTTTTCATTTAAACTCTCCATTACCTTTCATTTTACCTATTTATGACACTCCCATGCTCTGAAATCCCATTTTAACCCCTAAAACCCCATATATAAAACCTTTTCCACTTCTTAAACCCCTTTCCCTATGCTTAAACCCTTTCCCTATACTAAAACCCCATTCACATTTCAAAAACCCTTTCCCTTTACTCATTCCTTTTCATTAAAAAAAATGTAAAACCCACTTTTACATTGTTTTTAAATAAATTTAATCTATCGGGCCCTACTATAGGTCAATTTGGGCACCATTCCCATTGACTTGGTTAACTGGACATCATCCCCAAGACCGATGAATAGGGTCTATCATCCCCTATCATTTTAGTTGCTATATGCCCTAAGACAAAGAACAAGAACAAATCATCTATGACTTCCATCTGCAAGGTTTACAAGATTTGAAGTTTATATTACAACACCTATGAGCTCACCAATGTAGTATCTCAAGGGGATAAGTGCGTTTCATATGCAAGTACCTCCATTCAAAGGTGTTATGCAAAGCACTTCCCGACACTCAAAGGTGCGTTGGCCATTTGGGAGTAAAATTATCATTGTTCCGGAATCTCCACTTGGATAGTGTCTTCTAGAAGAGTGCATATGTGTCAAACCTCGAATCCATGTGTCCATTTGATACCTCTAAGACTAGGAACAAGTCTTGCCTATTATTAGAAAGTCATTGGTTGTAAAACTAACTTCAGCTCCTCTATAAATTGAGCACAGATCCTAGTGCTTGGAGGGAATAATTTGAGTAGAGAAATGCTGGTGGAATTTCAATTGAGGAGTTGATTTGTCTAACATGCTGCTGGAGAGATGTGCGTTGTGATGAGGCTGGGATGCTGCTAGAGATGGTGACATCGAATCAATCACTGGGTTGTAATCTCCCCTTCTATTTATTAATAAATATTGCTGCTTACTTTCCCACATATGTATCTGTATAAGCTTTCGTCTTTCATATTATGAATTCTTATTTGATGTATATGGTTCGTGTTTCATTGATTTAATTGAATGACTTGAATATACATATATATATTGCTTTCTCTTTGCTGTTTAGTGCTAATTATTGCAGGAAATATTTTGGCGATCTAACTTGGATTTGAAGCTACAAAAAGAGCGACAAAAGGAGAATTGGAAGCGCTTGGAATCTAAGTAAGTTTCTTGATCTGTTTTGTGTGTCTATTTACTGTTAGGAAAAGTATTTGCAAAGTCTTTAAGCTGTTGTTCTAGATGAGCACCACATCTAGGGAAGAATGTTTTATCCGTAATCCATAATTCCGCATAACAAATTGGCGACTCCGTTTGGGGAGTTTACCCTTCATCCTTGGTGTATTTGCCTCTGTTTATCTCTGTTTATTTACCCAGTAGCATTTACTCTAAAAGATTATGCTTTTTGAAATAAAAATTTGCATTAGAAGTGTGTTAAACAATTGAGTTTTCTGTTCTCTGCTGTGCCCAACGCACTGTTGAACAGGACACAATGCTTTGCATAACACTGTGATATGAAAATGAAAATATTTTTATCTGCTGTTCAAAGTATCCATTTCCATTTAGTTAAGTGTGCAAAGTGTTTGTCATGTCTTGAAAATTAAAGAAAGTGTTTTTGGTAACAATTTTTGAGTTTATGTGTGAGGGAATGTTAATTAAAATTACTGTTTAACATCTTAAATCAGAAATACACAGCAACATACCTTCACCATAACAACACAACAACATGTTGAGGCAGTTCACTCCTCCTAGGCTACATCAGCCGGGTCCAAGGCTGCCAATGGGCATGTCCTTGCTCTATTAAGTTGCTCAAATTGGTTTTACAGTGAGAAATAAGCCTAAACAGGCTGAAAAATTGTGAAATTGAATTCAAAAGACAGAAATAACATAAGAATGGTTTTTATTTCACCTCAAACAGTGAAGTGTAGCCCAATGCAACTCCATTTCCCTCATGGCCCTAATGGCTCTCCAAGCTTCCTTGAAGAAAAAATGGCTGAATAAAACCTATGTTAGCTCTGAAACCTATCCCAATGACTCTAGAATGCTTAGAATACCCAAAATTGACCACAAATTCATCCAAATTGGTCCAATATTGGAGAAGTTATGACCTCCACAATTTTCTGCTCAATGTCCCTTGGAAACTCCACAAAATTTGGATGAACTCCAGTTAGGCGTGCTAGAAATGGAACAAGTTCCGGAATTGGTGGAATGCGCCAAGTTAGGTGGTAACTGTCAACGGTAACATTTAAATTCAAATGATGTGGTCACATGTGAGGTCGAACCCGCCGGCGGAATAAACGATAACCATAATGTAGCATTAACCGCGTGGATAAAGTGCTGGTCACATTTCCGTTTGAGCCGCTGAGTGTAACAGTTAGATAACCTGCCAGAGGTAAGGCCTGGTTATGGAGTATGGTAAAATGCTGAGGGGGCTAGCCATACGTTTCCACTGGTTTGAATAGCTCAAGCACTCGGTTCTGCATGATGGTCACAGGGTCTTCCCCCTTAAGCCTTGGGGCTTAACTCCTTTGCTCCACTGGCTTCAACAAACAACACGACGACCCGACTAACCCATACTCGTTTAGGTCGGGTCAACCTCCGCTCGTTTAAATAAATGAATCGCCCGCTATTTGATCACCCATTTTCATTCACACCTGCACGATGACCCATAAACTGCTGACCCGAATGCGTTCAAGGTGACCCGACTCCGTTCAGGTTGGGTCGGGTCTGCCCACCAAAATGTTTTTTCAACAAGACTTGAACCTTGGGTCTGGGGCACGTGGCAACCTCTAGGCAGGCCATGTGGCACCCTCTGATAGGGCCCCCAAAAAACATATAAAAAATAAAATTTTGCCACATAATTTTTTTGAAAATGACAAATTTTTGTGTTCAAAAGTCTTGTTTTGAAGGTTATTGGGAAATTGAAAACTTCAATATCTTTCTCATACGACATCTTATTTGAGTCCCGTTTGCTGCGCTAGAATCACAGCAATGAGGCCTATCCGCTCGTTCAGTTTGCAACCAATTCTGAGCAGTTCCAATTTTGAGCATTTTTTTTCTCTTGGACATGATCACCTGATCACACCTCCCCATTAGGAAGATTTTGGACCCAAAAAGTCTTCAATTACCTGTTAAGAAGATGAGGGTACAAATCCCTCACCTTTTCCACCTCCATCCATTTTTCCTTACTCGGTTTGCTGCCTTTAAGATCAACCCAAACATAATCAAAATTTCCCCTCCTCGAAGTGCGAGTCATTATGTAATATTCCCAAATTTGCACATCACATTTGGAATATTAGAGTCCTTGATTTTATTCATGAATTAAGTAAATAAAAGGGTGGAGGGACCCACAATCCTCAATAAGAATAAAATATCCACTTTGTGTGTGTGAATGTGGATTAATTTAGACTAGATCTGCAAAAAGAGGTAGTTGAGCAACTACTAATGTGAATGAGATTGGAGATCATGTCTCATTTAATGAGAGAGATCAAGGAGGGTTGATTCAATCAACTAAGATCTTGAAGATATCAAACAAAGGGTCATTGAACATTAATGATCAAGTGGTGGAGGATCATGTGCAAATGAAGCACACATGATGGAAGAGGTGTACATTGCACCTAGACTATTTGGTTGATTTGGTCAAACAATGCAGTCCCACTTGGAGGATCTTGTCCACATGATTCTGTGCAGTTGAGATTAGGGCCAAGGCTTGGGATGGCTCAATCATTATAAAGGAGATGAAGGCAAAGGTGGAAGGCATCTGGGATTATTTTGATGTATGATCTTTTAGATCTGGAATTGTCAAGTGACATTCCACTGCAATCTTGGGCTATTTAGTAGAGATTGCAGGTGCTGTTTAGCACAGGGTGTTCCCGGGTGGGAATCCCTCCTCTTTCTTTGAGTGATATATAAGGAAGAGGTTTTTACTTCATTATACATCAGGCTTTAATTTCCATTTCCATTTCCTACTTTTTGTAGAACATTCATATTCAAAAAACTGCGTTTTTTCTGAAGATCAGTTTGGAAGGTGGTAGTTGTCTTCGGTACTTCAGCTAGGGAACAAGGTGAGGGATTATTCCCATCACTTGGGCTTATATTGCAGCACTCCCAGAGCCACATTGTATATCTGGCATCAGGCCAAAAGTTATTGAACTCCTAGCAGCAGTATTCTCTCCAAGAATAACGCTGTCCATATTGCAGATCTGAAAGGAGGAAGGAAGTTGCTAATATTTCAACTAGCAATCCAGTGGAGGATCATTAATTCACATTAACATTAGTCTTACCATTAGATTGGATCTTATTGCAGCATTTTTCAGCAGGCAGAAGGCCTCTCTTTCCCTCACAGCGCAGATTTCAGTGGAAGTTGTGTTGCAACAGCTGCAATCATCTTTTGGAGGATTGAGAAGCTAGATCTAGAGCTCCTAGCTCATAGATATGAGGAAGGGATCAACCCTTCAAGCATATATCTGATATGAGCACATATTTCAGCCATCTATTCTTCAGATCTAGCTTCAGATCTGTATTTCCCAGTAGATCAAGGATCAAACCCTGGGGAGGTGATTTTTCCAAAGTTGCAGATCTGGAAAATCCTTTCTAGGTTATCTTGGGAATCCATCACAATGGCCAGATATTGAATCTTGGCATCATCAGAGCTCTAGTTTTGACTAGATCGGCATTTCTCTTTTTATCTTGCAACTCCATGTTTATATTCTGCTGAAGAGACAACACAGTATTTGCTGTAGAGCCTCAAAAATTACGCTGTACCTGCTTCACACATGTTTTCTAGGTGATATTAGCTCATCTTTTTGGTTAGATCTACCTATATCTTGTACTTGTGTAACTGATTCATCTCCAATATAATAAAATGGCTCAAATCTTTTTGCATATTCTGATTTTTACTTAGATTTATTGTCTATCTTGCTGTAAGTTCTTATATTGAGTGAAGTATTGCTACATGTTCCCGTTTTGGGATATTACACCTTCTGTCAAGGATAACATACCCTTTCAGCTCATCCAAAAATTCTGGTGAGAAATCCTCTATGGATGGCAGCTGAATGTCACTTTCATAATCAACAATTGAAGGAGGTTCATACGTGTTGAAAATGGCAACAAGAAACAGTGAAGGAGGCCTCCTGAAACATCTTTCCCGATCCTAGTTGGAAAGTGATCACCTAAACTAGGTGGGGACCACACATGTGATTTTTGTCGAAAAGTCTATTTTTAGACTATGTCTATTTTTATACATATGGATCATGGTCTATGAGTTGCAGGATGCTATTTATGGATGATTGGTCGAGTTGGTAAAAATAGATGGACCTCTATTTTTAGACATTGGGCGGTTTCTATTTTTATACTGCCGGGCTAAAAATAGAACAATCAAATATTATTAACCCTTAATAATATTTGGACTATAAACATTATCTTATCCTCTTGGAGCACTTCAGTTTGATGCTTGGATGTGGCACATGCAGCTGACAGAAGGAAATACGATTTTCCTAGGGGTTATTTGAGCTATTGCATGGTTGACTTCAGTTAGAACTCATGTGGCAGAGTTTGGTGGAGTTGATGAGACAGTTGGTGGAGTTGTGTTCGGTTTAACTTAGTTGAACTAGTTGTATTTAGTCTAACTAACAAATACACTAGTGATGAGTGGTGTGAATTAATTATTAATTAATTCACTAATTATGAACTCATAAATCAACTAAACAATACATTAGTTAACTGCAACGCATGGACAGTTCAGTGGAGACCAGTGTTAGAGGTGGGTGAAAGGGTGGAGTCTACTATTAGTTGTGACTATACTTGTGCATGAGATTTTCACACACATTGATTGAGATTTCCAATGAGGATTGCATAGTATAAGCTAATGGGATTTGAACTTGGATCTAATTCATTATCATCTTGGATTTCGCAGTAGAGGCAGGCAAACAGTGGAGGAGATTTGAACCTGTGACTTGTTCAGATCTAAGATAGTTTGTGTGTAACAATTGGAGATAGTGCTGAGAGCTTGTGAGGAGTTTGTGCTATGTATTTTTACATGTTATCTATCATTATAATATACAGATAATTGGGGTTTTTCAGCTGTAATCTTTCCCCATTACATACTGTGTTATATGTGTGCTTGATTATGTTTTAATGTGCGCATGCGACTACTTCTATTTCCGCAAATTGATGATAAATTGTAGAAGAGGTTATGTATTATGCATGAAGCTTAAATAGTGTGTAATCAGGATAATCTCGGTGAATAATTCAGCTATTATTCAAATTTCTACATGGTATCAGAGCGAAATTGATCATCGGATCTATTACAGTGATTACAATTTATTTTGGTAGACAGAGTCTGTAAGCGGGCCAGGTAGCCTCTGGATCCATCCTTTCTTTGAAAGGTGATATATCCAGTAAATTCCCCTACAGTCGATCTCTGTGCTAGAAATACCTTGTTCTCACAGATCAGAAGCGGTTGAGTTTTGAGCTGGTGGAATTCGAATTTGCAGCAGTGTTTTCTTGGTGTTGAAGTCAAAATGTCTTATCAAGGATTGCGATTGGAGTATGCTCTTGAAGGTAGCTCGAATTATATTGCATGGAGAGATAGGATGGAGGTGGTGTTAGATGATAATGGGCTGAAGGAGTTCATAGATGCTGAAGTTCCAAAGCCTACTGATGCTGCTCAAGTTGAGGCTTGGCAAAAGAAGACAGCAAGGTGTCGAAGGATTCTGTTGGAGGGCGTGAAGGATCACATAGTATCCAGCCTGCATGGTAAGGCTTCTCCATTTTTGATGTGGAAAGCCTTGACAGATTTATTCCAAAGCAAGAGTGACCAGAGGAAGTTGGCGCTCAAGGATAAACTCAGGAAAAAAAATATGGAGAAGAATGACACTATTTCGGTATACTTGAAAAAGTTTGTCCATTGCAGGGATGAGCTTGGGAGTGTAGGAGTTAGTGTGGATGATGAGGACTTGGTGAGCTTGGCTCTCCTTGGTCTTCCGAAGAGTTGGCATTCCTATGAGGATTCTGTCAATGGTCGGGAGAAATTTCCAGGATGGGAGCGACTTTGGTCGGATCTTGTGCAAGAGGAGATAAGGCGGAGTACCAGGGATGGATCTTCATCAAAGGCATCTGATGAAGAAAATTGTGCTTTGGCTGCCAAAGAAAGGAAAGGGAAGGGCAAGAAGAATGCTTCTCAATCCGGTGCGGATGGTAAAGAGCGTGACATGTCCAAAGTGAAGTGTTTTCACTGTCACGAGCATGGGCATTACACCACGAATTGTCCACAGAAGAAGAAGAACAAGCAGGCTGCTGGAGCTGCAGCTGGTGAGGCTCTTGCCTCGCAATTTGAGCTAGACTTCTCATTGATCGCATGCATGGTGTCTAGTGCATTGGGATCGGGGTGGTATTTTGATAGTGGCGCTTCCTTTCACATGACGGGAGATGTGAATCTTTTCAGCGACTTGGTGGAGAAAGATCTCCAGTTGCATGTTGAGTTGGGCAACAATGGACGATACAATGCGATCGGAATTGGTACCATAACCTTTTAGAGGGAGTCAGGTAAACTCATTATTTTACAAGATGTAGTGCATGTTCCAGGTTTAAAGAAGAATTTGATCTCAATCGCAATGTTAGAGGATAAAGGGTATGAAGTTGTCTTCAGTGAAGGAAAAGTTTTCCTTCGGCACAAGGCAACAGGACAAGTCAAGAAGGTTGGGATTTGAGCAAAGAATCTCTACAGACTTGAAGTAGATGGGATGTCTACGGAGCTTCCTACTGTTGGGAAGTGCAAGAAAGACATGCAATTGATGCTTGAGAGGGAGCAAGTTTTGCATGCAGGTAAGAGTGAACCTCGGGATGTGGAGCAACCACAAGATGAGGATCATGGAGTGGAAGAAACCACTCATGCAGAGAAATTTCGTGCCAGATGGGCAGAGGGAGTGCATGCAGCTATACCACTAGGTGAGAGGTGGGGTGACATGCATGATTAATCCCAAGAGGAGATTTCTGGGCAGGATTCATGAGATGGTGTGGATCTCATGAGTTGAACCTGGCTACGAGGTGCCCACAGCGCAGCAGTAGCAGATCAGTTGGATTGATGCAGGCAGATCAAAGTGACAGTGTCGGATACTGGAGCACGGATCAGAGTTGACAGCAAGTGCAGAGTGCATGGGTGCAAGAGTTCAACAACGCAGTGGTTCCTGATGACATGTGCAGTTGGTACCAGCAGAAGTCGAAGACTTTGATGATAGATGCATCAGACTGATTGATTTGTTTGGAGCCTATTCAGTTTCGGAAGAGTTGCAGAGCATATGCATTGAGTTGCATGGCGCTTGTGAAGGTTGCAGGGCAAATGCATGGAGTTGCATGTCGCATGCAAAGACAGTCCTTTCTTGTTGAGAGGGAGTGTTGAAGATTGCAACAAGAAACAGTGAAGGAGGCATCCTGAAACATCTTTCCTAATCCTAGTTGGAAAGTGATCACCAAAACTAGGTGGAGGCCACACAGGTGATTTTTGTCGCAAAGTCTATTTTTAGACTATGTCTATTTTTAGACATATGGATCATGGTCTATGAGTTGAAGGATGCTATTTATGGATGATTGGTCAAGTTGGTAAAAATATATGGACCTCTATTTTTAGACATTGGGCGGTTTCTATTTTTAGACTGCCGGGCTAAAAATAGAACAGTCAAATATTATTAACCCTTAATAATATTTAGACTTTAAACATTATCTTATCCTCTTGGAGCACTTCAGTTTGATGCTTGGATGTGGCACATGCAGCTGACAGAAGGAAATACGCTTTTCCTAAGGGTTAGTTGAGCTATTGCATGGTTGACTTCGGTTAGAACTCATGTGGCAGAGTTTGGTGGAGTTGATGAGACAGTTGGTGGAGTTGTGTTCGGTTTAACTTAGTTGAACTAGTTGTATTTAGTCTAACTAAAAAATACACCAGTGATGAGTGGTGTGAATTAATTATTAATTAATTCACTAATTATTAACTCATAAATCAACTAAAGAACACATCAGTTAACTGCAATGCATGGACAGTTCAGTGGAGACCAGTGTTAGAGGTGGGTGAAAGGGTGAGTCTACTATCAGTTGTGACTATAGATGTGCATGAGATTTGCACACAAATTGATTGAGATTTCCAATGAGGATTGTGCAGTACAAGCCAGTGGGATTTAAACTTGGATCTCATCATTATTCATCTTGGATTGCGCAGTAGAGGCAGGCAGACTTGTGGAGGAGATTTGAACCTGTGACTTGTTCATCTTCCGTGCTAGTTTGTGTGTAGCATGTGAGATAGTGCTGAGAGATGTGAGAGCTTTGTGCTATGTATTGTTACATTTTCTCTATCATTATAATATACAGATAGTTGGGGGTTTTTAGCTGTATGCTTTCCCCATTACATACTGTGTTATATGTGTGCTTGATTATGTTTTAATGTGCGCATGCGACTGCTTCTATTTCCGCAAATTGATGATCAATTGTAGAAGAGGTTATGTATTTTGCATGAAGCTTAAATAGTGTGTAATCAGGATAATCTCAGTGAATAATTCAGCTATTATTCAAAATTTCTACAATAGAAATGTAAATTTTCCACATTCACAACGGAATACATTTGCATATATGAAGGAAAATCTAGTTGAAAATCATTATTTCCAATTTGTTTAAGGATCTTGAATGGACCATAACGAATAGGCTTCATCTTTTTACCTTCTCCTTGCATTCTTTCCTTACTAATATGCAGCCATACCTCATCTCCTTCTTGAAACTTATGATCAACTCTGTGTTTGTCATGCCTCTCCTTGTACTTGCCTTGACTTTTTTCAAGTTGTTCTTGAACCTGCTGATGTATGAGCTGAATTCTTTCAATGAACATGTGAGCTTTGTCAATGTCACTATGCCCATCAATGGCAACATCCTTCTCAAGAATGAAATCTAAAGGTGACTTAGGCAAATACCCAAAGCAAGCTTCAAAAGGTGAAGTATTTGTAGAAGAGTGCTTGGCCCGGTTGTAAGCATGTTGAATATAATGCAAGTGCTCATCCCAAAGCTTGGGATGCTTGCTGCAATAACCTCTCAAAAGATGTACAATGGTTCTATTCACTACCTATGTTTTTCCATCTGTTTGCGGATGGAAAGCAATACTCTTCTTCAACTTGGTGTCCATCATCTTCCATAGATTGGACCAAAAATTCCCAACAAATCTGGAATCCCTGTCACTAACAATAGAAGTAGGCAAGCCATAATGAACCCATACATGTTGAAAATATAAATCAACAGTTTGTTCAACAGTTATATATTTCTTACATGGCATAAGAATACACATCTTGTTGAATCTATCAACTACTACATAAAGATAATCATGCTGCTTTCTAGATAATGGTAGACCTCCAACAAAATCCATAGAAACACTTTCCCATGGTCTAGAAGGTACCGGAAATGGCGTATATAAACCAAGCTTCCTATTGCTAGGCTTGCTTGTAGCACATAATGAACAACCTCTAATGAAACGTGAAACACTATCTACCATGCGAGGCCAATAACAATACCTCTGTAAATGTGCCACTGTTTTTCTTACCCCGAAATGTCCAACTATGAGAGAAGAATGAGCTTCTCTCATGATGCTTAGTCTCCCCCCTGTGGTATACATAACTTGCCCATATGAAACAAAAAATTATTATGAAAATGATAATCATTCTCCTCAACATGATTCCCTTCACTCAAGTTAGCATACACATCCTTAAAATCAACATCTGATGCATATTGTTCTATGTAGCTTTCATGTACAATAGAATCATTCTTAAGTAAAGTAGTAGCACTAATAATAGGCCTTGAAAGCATATCAGAAACTTTATTGAAAATACCTTTCTTGTACCTTATTACCAAGTGAAATTGTTGTAGGAAACCCATCCATCTGAAATGTCATGACTGCTGTAATTTACTTTGCGACTGCAAGTACTGTAAAGGTTGATGGTCAGTATGAACAACTTTTTCTTTGCCCATCAAATAGTATTTCCACTTTTTGACGCTTTTTACCAATGCATACAACTCCTTATCATATGTAGGATAATTCACAACAACACCATTAAATGTCTTAGAATGAAATGCGATAGGCTTACCATGTTGTAAGAGAACTACACCCATGGCGTAATCACTAGCATCGGTCTGAATCTCAAATGGTTGTCTCAAGTCCTGTAATGCAAGGACTGGAGCTGAACTTATCTTCTCTTTCAAATACTCAAAAGCTTTCTATTGCTTGCCTCCCCAATGGAAAGCACGCTTCACACTTGTCACTGCATGCATAGGGGCTGCTATGGCAAAGAAGTTAGAAATAAACTTCCTCCAATACTGAGCTGCACCCAAAAAACTTCTTACCTCTGTAATGGATTTGGGAGAAGGCCAATTCACAATGGCTTCTACCTTAGAAGGATCAATTCTCAAAGCACCTCCTCCTACTATGTGTCCCAAATAAACCAAAGAAGTCTTTCCAAATTCACACTTTGAAATTTTAAGAAATAACTGATTTTTCTTCAAAATATCAAGTACTTTCTTAACATGCATGACATGCTCTTCTCTAGTCTTGCTGAAAATTAAGATGTCATCTAAGTAGACAATAACGAAATCATCAAGAAAAGGATGTAAGACATCATCCATTACCCACATGAAAGTTGCAGGTGCATTGCATAAACCAAACGACATAACAAGCCACTCAAAGAGTCCCTGTTTGGTTTTAAATGCTGTCTTCCAAATGTCACTTTCTACAATTATAACTTGATGATAACCACTACGTAAGTCTAACTTAGTGAAATATTTAGCATCTTTCAGCTGATCTAACAAATCATCTATCCTTGGGAGTGGGTAACGATTCTTTACTGTTATCTTGTTCAATGCCCTGAAGTCCACACACATGCGCCAAGTTCCATCTTTCTTTGGAATCAACACTATCGGTGACCCACATGGCGAAGTGCTTGGTCTTATGAATCCTTTGTCCAACAAGTCTTTAATTTTCCTCTTGATTTCAACATTCTCCATGATAGACATGCAGTACATGCCTATGTTAGGAAGAGGACAATCTTGATGTAACTGGATTTCATGCTGAATCTCCCTTTTAGGAGGTAAACCTGTCGGTTCCTGAAACATCTCATGATGTGCATCAACTACATCATATAAATTTGATTTAAGCTTGGAATCACAATTTTCAAATGACTCATGATTCACATCAACCTTGGGCTTAACCATAATAAGTACAAAACTCTTACTAGAATTCACTAGCCTTTTTACCTGTCCCGCATTTACCATCGCTATATTTGCCTTCTTGCGATGTGCTCTGACAATGAACTCCTTGCCATATTTAAAGAGATGATACTTATTTTCATGGCGATGGAAGATCGCTTTCTTGTCAAATAAGTAAGGACTTCCCAAAACAATTCCTGATATATCAAGCGGTACTACATCAAGTTCAACTGTGTCAATAAAGTGTGCAGTAATCGTGAATTGCAATATGCACTTTTTTTCATGTTTTTTGAGAGTTTTTGGGCTAGAGTTCTCGTTTTGAGGTCAGGTTACCTATTTCATCGGTAACAGTGTTCCAAAACAATTCCTGATATATCAAGCAGTACTACATCAAGTTCAACTGTGTCAATAAAGTGTGCAGTAATTGCAAATCGCAATATGCACTTTCTTGAGACTTGTAAGTTTTCATCATTGCATATCCACCCAAGTGAATAAGGCTTTGGATGTGGAATGGTCTCAAGTTTAAGCTGTTTGACCAAGTATTCTGATATGAGATTTTCTTGTGACCCACTGTCAAATAGTGTGTCAATTTTTGTATGTTTTGAGACTACCCTCACATGGAACAATTCAATTCTTTCTTCCTCATTTGGAGTTTGTACATGACAATTTGAAGTACTAGTGCTTGGCTTAGTTTCAGTTTCCTTTCCCTTCATACTTTCAAACCCATGGCTGCAATTTTGGTTTCGTCACCTAAATCATCACCTAACTCTTGTGGTGTAGTTGTAGTATCTGCATTTTTCTTCTTTCCTTTGCTTTTGTTAAACTGAGTTCTTTTTTTTGGATGTAATTTCCAACAATTTTTCTCTTCATGGCCTTCTCTTGAACAATGTTTACATATCACTTTCTCACCCTCTTGTTTGACAGATGCATTCTTTTTTTCTTTTCCCTTAAGGGTTTTATCTTTGTTTTTCCCCTTAAAAGGCTTGTTTCTACCCTCATCAAAAATGTTTTTCCCTCTAGCCTATAAATGCGTAGCTTGTACAAAAACTTCATCTAGACTAGTAGGATTGAACATAAGGATAGTATGTCTAAGGTAGCTATGCAAACCACCTATATATTTCAGCAAAGTATCTTGAATTTGTAAGTCTACACCTAATAAGAGTGCTCTTCTCCTAAACTCTTGGGTGTAGTCTTGTACATTTTTTCCCTTAAGCTGTCTGAAGTTTTTCTAGTTCATGATAGCCTTTTGTAAATGAGCTAATGGATGAAATTGATTTTTAATTGCAGTAATAAATTCAGCCCATGATAAAATGATCTTACCATGTTTTTTAATTTCATCCTTGGTCTTGGCTTCCCACCATACCAATGCTGCTCCATCCATTCTCAAAGAGGCTAACTGTATCTTGGTGTCGTCATCATGAAGGTTCTGTATCCTCAAGTAAACTTCCGACTGTCTTATACAATTGTCAAGTTTCTCTTCATTGACTTCACCGTTAAACATAGGAAACTCAAATTTAACATCAAGATTTAAAAATGGAATTTTACCAGTAGTTTTAGACTTGTGAGATTGATTCACCAAAGTTGAGGATGACGATGTAGAGGAAGAGGATGAAGATGGGGATGGTGGATCACCATTTCCTCCGTGTCCTTTCTTTGACTTGTCATCACTTTTCTTTCCTCTTGAAGAACCCTCTCCTTATTTCTGGTTTTTTGACCCTTCTCCAACAAGCCTATCATTCCTTTCTCGGTAGAGTATCCTCACCATCTCCTTCATGTCCAAGAAAGCCTTTTGGAACACCCGTTCCTCTTGTTTGGTGATCAGGTGATCATGTCCTAATTGGAGAAAATGATAAAAAATTTATTTGCTCAGAATTGGTTGAAACCAGAACGATAGGAAAGGTCTCGTCAAAAAGATCCTCTAGCCGTGAACAACACTCAAATACGATGCTGTATGAGAAAGATATTCAAGTTTTAAGTTTCTCAATTTCAGGGAAAAGCCCAATTTGACTCAGTTTGACTTTGAATAAAAAATTATTAAAAAATGAATATTCCACAGAATATTCTGAGAATATTCCACAAAATATTCTGTGCGAGCCATTCAAAGGGTGCCACGTGGCCTGCCCGGAGGCCGCCATGTGGCCCCAAGACTTCAAACAATGCATATGCAAAATTTTATGGCATGGATAGGTTTTGAACCCGTGTCTGGATGCTGCCAGCTAGGCGGCCCGACTAGACGCTCTACACGGTGACTCTTAACAGTATTGGGTCCAAATTTCTATTTGAATTTTTATTTAAGATGAGGCGGGGCCGAAAGGGGGCCAGCCCCCTATCAATGAAACCTGGAGCGAAGACCAAGCCCTAACTCCAACCGGTGGATAAAATTACGGTTTATTTAAAATATGTTCACATGACCCTTATGTTTGAAATTTAATGTTACGGTTTTTCTAACTGTCCACTCCGACGGTTTCAACACGTTCCCATGTGGCCACATTAACCTGAAATTTAATTTCATATTAAAATATCTAACCAAAATTGGCGCATTTCACCAAATTACGGCGGAAATGCTATTTTAACTGGAGTTAACTCCAGTTCTCCACAATTAGTGGAGGTTTTTTAGGCTAGATTGGGAAAAAGTGGTTTTTCTCATAACTTTTGTGGGGGAAGACCATTTGGAGAAAATGTTTTTTTGATTTTGGGTAATTTGAGCATTCCAGAGCCAATGGTGCAGGTTGCAGAGCCAACAGAGCAGTTCTTCAGGTACTTTATCAACGAGGAAGCTTGAAGAGCCATCAGGGCTTGGGGATTGGAGAGTTGTATTGGATTATGGTTTACCATTGGAGGTGAAACTATAGTCATTCCTTACTATTTTCTGTGTTCTCAACTCATTTCTACAACTATTTTTGCGTATTTAGGCTTTCTTCACACTATATAACCATTTTATGAGCATAATAAGAGCAAGGACATGCCCATTTGGGGGCCTTGGACCTGGTAGATGTAGCCCAGGAGGGGTGAGCTGCCTTATCATATGCTGTGTTATATTTTGTGATTTATTTACTGTGTTTTTCCAGAGTTAAATATGTTAAACAGTAAAAAGAAATAAGCCTCCTACACACAAAAAAGACTCATAAATTCACCAAAAGAATTTTGTTCCAATTGCAAAACATATTAAATATTTTACACACATAAGTTTATGGATAATGAATACCTTGCACCAGAAAACAAGTAGTTTCATTTCTAGATCATTAGTGATTACTTCTATTATTTCTTTAGGCAGAGTCTGTAAAGGGCCAGATAGCTTTTGTATCTCATCCTTTCTTTAAAGGTGACATATCTAGTAAATGCCCCTATAGTCAATCTCTGTATTAGAAATAAGAAGTTCTCACATTTAAGATCAGATTGGTATCAGAGCGTAGGTTTTGAGCTCAAGTTCTGAGTTTTGTGCAAAGAAATATTTTACTGTTTTGCAAATTTGATGCTTACTAGGCTTAAACTTAAAAGAGGGGAAGGAAAATTGGTTAGAGCACAAGATAATCCACAACCATGAAGGGTTAGAGAACCACCTCCAAGAGCCCTAGAAGCAACTACAAGCATGTATTCAAGAGAAGGTGAAGCTCATGAAGAGATGGATCCAAGGAAGAAGAAAGGGTATTTCAGAAAGCTTTCTTGGATATGACTAAAATGGTAAGGATCCTCTATCAAGAAAGAAATGATAGGATTACTGGAGAAGGGTCTAAAAACCAAAAATAAGGAGAGGATTCCTCAGGAGGAAAGAAGGGTAATGATTAGTCAAAGAAAGGGAATGGAGGAAATGGTGATCCTTCATCTCCATCGTCATCCTCTTCCTCAACATCATCTTCTTCAACTTCAGTAAATCAATCACATAAGTAAAAAAGAACCGGTAAAAATCATTTTTTAAAGATTGATGTAAAATTTTAATTGCCAATGTTTAATGGTGATGTTAATGCAGAGAAATTAGATAATTGGATCAGACAACTGGAAGTCTATTTAAGGATTCAAAATATGCATGATGAAGAGACCAAAATACAATTAGCCTCATTAAGGATGGAAGCAGCAGCTTTGGTATGGTGGGAAGCCAAGACCAAGGAGGAAATAAGGAAACATGGTAAGCTTACACTATCATGGAATGAATTTATTACTACAATAAAGAAGCAATTTTATCCTCTTGCTCATCTACAAAAGGCTATAATGAACTGGAAAAACTTTAGACATCTTAAGGGACAGAATGTGCAAGACTATACCCAAGAATTTAGGAGAAGAGCACTCTTACTTGGGGTAGATTTACAAAGCCAAGACACTTTGTTGAAGTATATAGGTGGATTACACAGTTAACTTTAACACACTATTCTTATGTTTAATCCTACTAGTCTAGACGAAGTTTGTGTACAAGCTACGCATTTAGAGGCTAGAGGGAAAAACATTTTTGATGCATTAAATGAGGGTAGTGATTTTAAAATCAAAGGAAGAAAAAGGGTTGCAAATTCCATAAAGGAAAAAGGAAAATTCTTTTGCAAGAAATCTTCAAAAACAAGCCACGATGAAGATCACTGTTGGAAGCTTCATCCTGAGTTGAAACCAGAGAAATATAAAAACAAAGACAAAACCAAAGAAAAGGGAAAAACTATTGCAACTGTTGAACAAGAATTAGGGTCTGAATCAGGTGATGAAACAAAAAGTATCGCCATGATATTAAAGAACATAAAGGGAAAAGTGGTTGTACAAGACACAAATCCCAGTTCTAGCTCATTAAACTGTCACAAAGAAACTCAAAATGAAAAGAGGAGGATAGAGCTATTTCATGTGAGGATAATCTCAAACCACACAAAGATAGACACACTTTTTGATAGTGTGTCTCAAGCTAATCTCATTTCAGAAGACTTGGTCAAATAGAAAGCCTTATCCACTTGGGTGGATATGCAGGGATGCAAACTTACAAGTCTCAAATAAGTGTATCTTGCGCTTTGCCATAATAGATCATTATGTTGATTGGGTTGAACTGGATGTAGTACCGCTTGACATTACAGGTGTTGTGTTGGGTAGTCCATATTTATATGACAGAAAGGCAATCTTCCATCGCCATGAGAATAAGTATCACTTGTTCAAGGATGGAAAAGAGTACATTGTGAGAGCACATAAGAAGAAGCTAGAATATTCTTTAGTCCATGCAGGGCAATTGAAAAGGCTAGTTAATGTAAGTCAAAATTTGACTTTGTTAATGATTAAACGACAAAATTTTTTACATTTACCTTTTCATGATATTGTTGATGATATGTTTCAGTCTGATGATAGTTCGTCTTTGAAAGAAGATGACAATTTTTTGCACAAGGTACCTTTGGTGTTGATCGGTGCAAAGAACGAAGTGTCGGTGCAAAGCAGTGCAAGAGTCCATGAGATGGAAAGGCATGAAAGAAAAGAGGGCACACAATTCAGCATGGGTCAATGTTGGTTTCAGAATGGCAGATTGGTATGGCGAGAAAACTTGGTTGGGATTCGGCACAAGTACAGGGTTCATTCAGCAAAAATTTTTCATGTGAATAGTTGGCAAGGTGAATCTTATTTTCAGTCTTCTTTGAAGTTTGATTATTGTAGAAGCAATATGATTTCTGCAAATTATAATTGCTGTTCTGCAAATTTCAAGAATTTGCGTCATGACTCAGTCAATGTTAGCAACGGTCGGTCAGTGAATTCAAGGAACAATTTATTGCTTTATGAGAAGCTCAATTTGATGAAGTCAGGAAGATTTCAGTGGTTCAAAGTTGGAAGAGTGGAGAATCAGTCTCTTCATCTTCATTTTATGTGAATAGAGAGCTTTTTTGGGTCTAAAAGCTTCCCATTTGGGAGGTGTGATCAGGTGATCATGTCCTAATTGGAGAAAATGCTCAAAATTTTATTTGCTCAGAATTCGTTGAAACCAAAACGATAGGAAAGGTCTCATCAAAATGATCCTGTAGCCACAAACGACACTCCAATCCGATGCTGTATGAGAAATATATTCAAGTTTGAAGTTTCTCAATTTCAGGGAAAAGCCCAATTTGACTCAGTTTGACTTTGAATAAAAAATTATTATAAAAGGAATATTCCAGGAATATTCCACAAAATATTCTGTGCAGGCCAATCAAAGGGTGCCATGTGGCCCCAAGACTTCAAACAATGCGTATGCAAAATTTTATGGCATGGACAGGTTTTGAACCTGGGTCTGGGCGCTGCCAGCCGGGCAGCTCGATTGGGCGCTCTACACAGTGACTCTTAACAGTATTGGATCCAAAGTTCTATTTGAAGTTTTATTTAAGATGAGGCGGGGCCGAAAGGGGGGCAGCCCCCTATCAATGAAACCTAGAGTGGAGACCAAGCCCTAACTCCAACCGACAGATAACATTACGGTTTATTTAAAATATGTTCACATGACTCGGTGGTAATTACGTTTGAAAGTTAATGTTACGATTTTTCTAACCGTCCACTCCGACGGTTTTGGCACGTTCCCATGTGGCCACATTAACCTGACATTTAATGTCATATTAAACCGTCTGACCAAAATTGGCACGTTTCACCAAATTCCGGCAGAAATGCTATTTTAACTGGAGTTAACTCCAGTTCTCCACAATTAGTGGAGGTTTTTTAGGCCAGATTGGGAAAAAGTGGGTTTTCTCATAACTTTTGCAGGGGAAGACCATTTGGAGCGAATGTTTTTTTGATTTTGGGTAATTTGAGCATTCCAGAGCCAATGGTGTAGGTTGCAGAGCCAACAGAGTAGTTCTTCAGGTACTTTATTAGCGAGGAATCTTGAAGAGAATCAAGGCTTAGGGATTGGAGAGCTGTATTGGATTATGGTTTACCATTGGAGGTGAAACTATAGTCATTCCTTACTGTTTTCTGTGTTCTGAACTCATTTCTACAACTATTTTTGCCTGTTTAGGCTTTCTTCACATTGTATAACCATTTTCTGAGCATAATAAGAGCAAGGACATGCCCATTTGGGAGCCTTGGACCTGGCAGATGTAGCCCAAGAGGGGTGAACTTCCTTATCATATGCTGTGTTATATTATGTGATTTATTTGATGTGTTTTTCCAGAGCTAAAGATGTTAAAAAGTAAAAATAAATAAGCCTCCTACACACAAAAAAGACTCATAAATTCACCAAAAGAATTTTGTTCCAATTGCAAAACATATTAAACAGTTTGCACACATAAGTTTATGGATAATGAATACCTTGCACCAGCAAACAAGTAGTTTCATTTCCAGATCATTAGTGATTACTTATGTTATTTCTTTAGGCAGAGTCTATAAAGGGCCAGATAGCTTCTGGATCTCATCCTTTCTTTAAACGTGACATATCCAATAAATGCCCCAACAGTCAATCTTTGTATTAGAAATAATAAGTTCTCACATTTCAGATCATTTGGGATCCTTATCTTCAGGAGATTCTCCCTCTCTTGAAGACATGCTTGAAGCTACTTCTATGGCTCTTGGAGGTGGGTCTCTAGCCCTTCTTGGTTGAGCATTACTTTTTGCACTAACCAAGTGTCCTTCACCTCTCTTGAGTTTAAGCCTAGTAAGCATCAAAAATTGCAAACAATCAACTATATATTTGCACAAAACAAATGCCGAGTAAAACTCTAGCTCCTAAGGCTCAAATCCTTAGCTCTGATACCATCTGATCTGAAAATGAAACTATTTGTATGTTATGTTCAAAGTATCCATTTCCATTTAATTAAGTGTGAAAAGTGTTTGTCATGTCTTGCAAATTAAACAAAATGTTTTTGGTAACTTTTTTTGAGTTTATGTGTGAGGGAATGTTAATTGAAATAATTTTTTAACATCTTAAATCAGAAATACACAGCAGCATAACTTCACCATAACAACACAACAACACAATGAGGCAGTTCACCCCTCCTGCGCTACATCTGCTGGGTCCAAGGCTCCCAATGGGCATGTCCTTGCTCTATTAAGTTACTCAAATTGGTTTTACAGTGAGAAATAAGACTAAATATGATGAAAAAACTGTGAAATTGAATTTATAAGACAAAAATAAGCTAAGAATGGCTTTTATTTCACCTCAAACAGTGAAGTGTAGCCCAATGCAGCTCCATTTCCCTAATGGCCCTGATGGCTCTCTAAGCTTCCCTGAAGAAAAAATGGCTGAAGAACACCTTTGTTAGCTCTGCAACCTATCCTAGTGACTCCATAATGATCAAAATACCCAAAATTGACCAAAATTTGGTCCAAATTGGTTCAATATTGGAGAATTTATGACCTCCACAATTTTCTGCTCAATGTCCCTTGGAAACTCCACCAAATCTGGATGAACTCCAGTTAGGTGCGCTAGAAATGGGAAAAGTGCCAGAATTGGTAGAATGCGCAAGTTAGGTGGTAAATTTCAACGGTAACATTTAAAGCCAGATGATGTGGTCACATGTGATGTCGAACCTGCCGACAGAATAAACGATAACCATAATGTAGCATTAACCGCGCGGATAAAGTGCTGGTCACATTTCCGTTTTAGCTGTCGAGTGTAACGGTTAGATAACCTGTTGGAGCTAAGGCCTGGTTATGGATTATGGTCGCATGCCGAGCGGGATAGCCCTGAGGGGCTAGCCATACGTTTCCGCTAGTTTGAATAGCTCGAGCCCTCAGTTCTGCATGATGGTCACGCGATCTTCCCCCTTAAGCCCTAGGGCTTAACTCCTTGCTCCGTTGGCTTCAACAAACAACACGATGACCCGATTGACCCATACTTGTTCAGGTTGGGTCGACCTCCACTCGTTTAAACAAACGAATCGCCTACTATTTGATGACCCATCTGCGTTCACACCGGCACGATGACTCATAAACTGATGACCCGAATGCGTTCAAGGTGACCCGAATCCGTTCAGGTCGGGTCAAGTCTGCCCACCAAAATTTTTTTTCAACAAGACTTGAACCTTGGGTCTGGGGCCATGTGGTGGAAATTCTGACACTTGGTTCCGACGCTTTTGACCAAATGTTGAAATTTCCCCAAATTTTTTCCATCCCGCCCGAAACCGTCGCTATACCGACGTTTATAGAAAAGTGTCGCAATACTGACACTTAGAAAAGTGTCGAAATTGCGACGTTTGGAGGAAGACGTCGCAATTGCGACACTATGGCCCAAAGCGTCACTATTGCGACAACTGCCTCCAAACGTCGCAAGTGCGACACAATGTCTAAGTGTCGAAATTGCGACATTTGGAGGCCGTCGTCGCAATAGCGACGCCTTTTCCGTCGTCGGTATAACGACACTTACATGCGCGCTACATAAAAATACGAAACTTATATGCGTGCTACATAAAAATGATTTTATTTTTTCATATCCGTCGCAATAGCTACATTAACGTCTGATATCACGCGCGCATTCGCCCTCTGCTCTTGCAGAACAACATTCGCCCTTAGCTCTTGTAGAACAACATTTTCCCTTAGCATTCACCCTCAACGTTCGTCCTCAGCTCTTGAAGAACAACATTCACCCTCAGCTCTTGCAAAATGGTAAGTTCTTACTGCAGGCCCTTCCTCCTATAGTAGGGTTGACTCTATTTGGGTTTTGTGGTAAATTCCATTGGATTGTGTTAGGCTGTAGGGTTCTCTCTAGATGTCAAGAATCAAGATTCAATACCTTCTATTATCTTCATCACCCAATACAAGATTTAAATTTTTCCCAAAGAAATGCTTATTTATTTGGCAGCCATTATTTCTCCCTGCTTTAAAAACCCTACATTTAAATGAAAACAAGCATTGCATTTCAACTACAAAAATCTATTAGTGTTAAAATGTACATGTGTGCTACATTAACGTCTGATATCACGCGTGCATTCGCCCTCCACTCTTGCAGAACAACATTCACCCTCAGCATTCGCCCTCAGCTCGTGCAGAACAACATTCACCCTTAGCATTCGCCCCGAGCTCTTGCAGAATAGCATTCGCCCTGAGCTCTTGCAGAACAACATTCGCCCTGCATTCGCCCTCAGCTCTTGCAGAACAAAATTCACCCTGCATTCGCCCTCAGCTCTTGCAAAACAGCATTCGCCCTCAGCTCTTGCAGAACAACATTCACTCTCAGCTCTTGCAAAATGGTAAGTTCTTACTACAGGCCCTTCCTCCTATAGTAGGGTTGACTCTATTTGGGTTTTTTTGGTCAATTCCATTAGATTGTGTTAGGCTGTAGGGTTATCTCTAGATGTCAAGAATCAAGACTCAATACCCTCTATTATCTTCATCACCCAATACAAGATCTAAATTTTTCCCAAAGAAACGCTTATTAATTTGGCAGCCATTATTTCTCCCTGCTTTAAAAATCCTACATTTAAATGAAAACAAGCATTGCATTTCAACTACAAAAATATATTAGTGTTTAAATGTACATGTGTGCATCACTTGTGTAGGGTATTCCTTTTCCACTTTCAAATTATCCAAGAATGTGTGCAGTATAGTTCATATTTTTTGTGATTTAGATTATCTTGAAAAAGGAAAGGTAAATTATTTCCCATGGAAAAAGAAGGTTTTCCCTTTTTACTACTGGAAATCGTACAACAAAGTTCCATTTCTACCCGAAACTCCTATGAGACAGGAACCAAATAAAGGCCATGTCTTCAATGGACATAATTTGGCTTTGAAAATGGCCATTGCACCGTGTTGTTTCTTATATTACATCACAATAGTTTCTTAGGTCATTTCTTGTTTCTTGAGATGAAAAACAACCAAAGAAATTGTGAAGATCCTTTCAAGAAATAAATGACCATTTCTCAATCATATCTCAACTATTTTTTATTTTATTTAGTGTTTGCTTACTTTGAGAGAAATTTGACACTTTTATAAGGAATATAACATAAAAACACAAAATGGGAAGGAATTGATGAGGTAGATGACCTTTAGTTGTTGTCAATTAAGAATTGATAATACACGATGCATGTTCTGTACTACAAACTAGATTGCTTCCTGGAGTTAGGACATAGAGTATTGAATCAAAGTTGTAGTTTCTAACTTCTTGTATTGGTTCATCAATCTTGAAATTCAGACATTGCATGTCTTCATTGCTTCATGTTTCAATAATTTGCATTATATCGTACAATAGGAAATTAGGAATTAAGATTATTATTACTTTATGGATCTGTTAAGTTACTTTTAAGTTTGCATGGTTTAGTGTGAAATTATTCTTGTGTGCCCCTAGGCCCAGGTGAAGGAATGCCAAGGACTGAGAACCCTAGTTTTAAAATGGTATTGTTTCTTATACCCAAAAAACCCTCAACATCACTTCTTATTAGTTCTTAACAATAGTGTTGTAAACAATTTGAGAATTGATATAGCAAAATCTCGCACTTCTCAAGATAAAGTCCTAAAGCTAAAGTGTGATACCATGTGTAATTCAATAGCCCCATTGTCACTGTAGAAATTTGCTGAATAATGAAGATTTATTCACTGAGATTATCCTGATCATACATTAATTCGAATTCATGTATAACACATAACCTCTTCTACAATCAATCATCAATTTGCGGAAATAGAAACAGTGGCATGCACACATAAACAAAATATGTAATGGGGAAAGCTTATATCTGAAAACCCCCAGCTATTTGTATATTATAATAGAAGAGAAACATGTAACAATATTAGTACAATACTCCTCACAAGTACTCAGTACTGTCTCCAAAAGTTACACACAAACTAGCTCAGTTTTGAACAAGTCACAGGTTCAAAACTCATCCACTAATTGCCTGCCTCTATTGTGCAATCAAGGCTGGTCTAATGAGAGATCCAAGTTCGAATCTCACTGGCTCCAACTGCGCAATAATCATTGGAAATATCCTCCAATGCTTGTGCAAAACTCATGCACAACTGCTGTTGCAACTAATAGCAAACTCACCCTTTCATCTACCTCTTCCACTGGTCTCCACTGAACTGTCCATGCACTGTAGTGAAATGATGTGTTCTTGAGTTGAATAATGAGTTAATAATTAGTGAATTAAATAATATTTACTTCACTCCACTCATCACTAGTTGATTAGCTAGTTAAACTAATCACAACTAGTTCAACTAAGTTGAACTGAACACAACTCCACCAACTGTCTCATCAACTCCACCAAACTCTGCCACTAAAGTTCTAACTGAAGTCAACCATGCATGAGCTCACCAAACCCCAGGGAATAGCGTAATTCCTCTTTTCAGATGCATGGGCCACATCCGTAGCTCCAACTGAAGTGTTGTAAGAGAATAAACTGAAGTTTAGAGTCCAAATATTATTAAGGGCTAATAATATTTGACTGACCTATTTTTAGACAGGCAGTCTAAAAATAGACATCGAACTGTATATCTAAAAATAGAGGTCCATCTATTTTTACCAACTCGACCAATCATCCAAGAATAGCATACTGCAACTCCTAGACCATGCTCCATATGTCTAAAAATAGACTTTGCGCGAAAAATAGTCTGCGGGCCCACTTCATTTCACTAAGCTCCATCATCTTGTTGCATTTTCAACACTCCCTCTCAACAAGATATGGATTATCTGCAACCCCTATCCTTCCTTTGTGGAATTCGAACTTGCTCCTGGTGAGCGCCTTCGTCAAGATGTCAGCATCCTGATCCTCCGTGGGAACATATGAAAGTAACATGATTCTCCGCTGAACACAATCTCTGATATGATGGTACCTGATGTCGATGTGTTTGGATCTATCATGAAATATTGGATTAGCCGAGAGTTTAATGCAACTCTGGTTATCACAATAAATCACAGTAGGCTCCAAATGCGACCCGAACAATCCGACGAGGATCTTCCTCATCCAAATAGCCTCGCATGAAACCAAGCTTGCTGCCATGTACTCGGCCTCTGCTGAACTAAGTGCCACGGATCTCTGCTTCCTGTTGTACCAGGAAACTACTGTCGACCCAATGCTGAAAACTCCTCCAGATGTACTCTTTCGGTCCATTGGGCTCCTTGCCCAATCTGCATCAGTGAAGCCGGAAAGCTTCGCTCCATCCTCCTGTCTGTACCATAGACCATATCCCGATGTGCCACTAAGATAATGCAATACATGCTTTCCTACCTTCCAGAAGAGCTTGGTAGGCTTAACCATAGCTTGTGAAAGCTAGTTAACAGCATAGCATATATCGGGTCATGTATTGACCAGATACATAAGTGACCCCACCAACTATCGATAGACAGTTGCATCCACTACTTCTGCTGAAGTAGCATCCTCCTTCCTCCAAAAACCAGAAAGAGGAGTGTCAATAGGCTTGTAGCCATGCATGTTGAACCTCTCCAGTATCTCCCGGGCATACTTACCCTGAGAAGCAAATAGTCCTCCACTGCGCTGCCAAATCTCCAATCCCAGGAAATAATGAAGGAGGCCCAAGTCCTTCATCTCGAACTCTCTAGCAAGGTCCTCCTTGCATGAAAGTATCAATAGCTCATCACCCGTCAAAATCAGATCATCTACATACAGTACAATGATCAGCAACTTCCCCTCCACCACAATCTGGTACAGGTTAGGATCCGCCTCACTCTTGGAAAATCCAAGTCCAGTAAAATAACTATCTATCCGTGTGTACCAAGCACGAGGTGCTTGCTTCAGCCCGTACAGTGCTCTCTTGAGTCGGCAAACATGCGACTCACTGCTGAAGATCTCGAAACCTTCAGGCTGCTCTATGTACACCTCCTCCTCAATGAATCCGTTGAGGAACAGAGTCTTCACATCCATCTGATGGATGTGCCATCCCATCTGCGCTGAGAGAGCTAGGATCGTCCGTATGGAAGAGTACCTTGCGACAGGTGCAAAGGTCTCCTCATAATCAATCCCCTCGATCTGTGAGACGCCACAGGCGACAAATATCGCCTTGTACTTCTCCACACTCCCGTCAGTCGCCTGCTTCACTTTGTAGATCCATCGCGAACCCACCACTGATTTCCCCTCCGGTCTTGGGACAATCTCCCATGCACTGTTTCTGATGATCGAATCATATTCTTCGATCATGGCATCTACCCATGCGAGTTCCTCCACAGCTTCCTCAAAAGAGGATGGCTCTGTCACGACACATTGACTCATAAGAGCCATGTATCCAGTGTACCGATCCGGTGACTGTCTCTGTCTGCGCTGTGCTGTAGGTGGTCCTACAACCTTCTCTGCATCCCGAGCCAGTCGCTCAGCTTCTGTAGTGCGCATGCGCCCTCTAATGGTTGGCGCTGCATGGGTGGTTTCTTCCACCTCCTGAACCTCCTCTTGTGGTTGATCCACATCCGGAAGCTCCTCCTTAGGAACTAACAGCTCCTCATCTGCATGCAAGTGTAGCTCCCTCTCAAGCGAACACTGCATGGCCTTCTCCTCCTGAAATTTTATATCCCGTCGCACAACAGTCTTGCGACTGTCTGGCACATACACTCGATAGTTGTGAGGTGTATCAGTGTACCCCACAAATATTCCAACCTCAGCAGTTGGATCCAGCTTCCTTCTCGCATCCTTCGTCACATGCATGTAGACAAGAGAACCAAAAATCCGTAAATGGGAAATATCAGGCCTCTTGCCAGAATAAGCCTCCTCCGGTGTACTCATGCCAAGAACCTTGTGAGGACAACGGTTCTGCACATACACTGTTGTATTGCATGCCTCAGCCCACAAGTGAAGGGGTAGGCCCTGATCATGCAACATCGCTCGTGCAACACCCACGATCGTTCTGTTCTTCCGCTCAGCCACCCCGTTCTGCTGTGGGTTATGGGGTGCGATGAGCTCTCTCCGAATCCCTTCTGCGTTGCAAAAGTCTTTGAATTCAGTAGAGATGAATTCACCACCATTGTCGCTCCTAAGAGCCTTCACATGCTTCCCCGATTCCTTCTCAACCAGCGCCTTGAATTCACAGAAATTTGAAAATGTCTCGCTCTTCTTCTGCATGAAGAAGATCCAACACTTCCAAGAGAAATCATCAACAAAGATCACATAGTACTTGTGCTTTGCTGTCGAATCTATAGAGAAATGACCACACATGTCTGTGTGAACTCTCTCAAGGATCGTAGTGGCGTGAATATCCTTCTCGTGAAAGGTGGCTTTCACATACTTCCCCAAGGTACACCCCTTGCACTGATCTGATTGCGCAAGAGTGCCCTTAGGAAGCCTAGTAGAAATCTGCTGCAGTATCTTCAAAGCTCCATGGTAAAGGTGGCCCAATCTCCTGTGCCACAGCTCGCCATCATCATCCTGGCTCACCACTTCTCTCACCTTGCATGCCATTGCTGCACAGCCATATAGTTGCAACTGATAAAGGTTCTTGAATCGAACCCCTATCTTCCAGGCCTCTCCAGTAGTCTTACTGCGCAGGAAGGCTTTTCCTTCGCTGAAGACCACATCATACCCCTTGTCTTCCAACATAGCCACAGAGATTAGATTCTTCATCAATATTGGAACATGCAAAACTTCCTTCAAAACGAAGGGTTTACCAGACTCCCTCTCAAAGGAAATGGTACCGATACCGGTCGCACTGTATCTACCATCATCACCCATCTCGATGTGCACTCCAAGATCTTTTTCCTCCAGATATGAAAACAGATCTCTATCTCCAGTCATGTGAAATGACGCACCACTGTCCAAGAACCATACTGATCCCATCACACTTGAAACCAAGCATGCAATCAGTGAAAAATCCAGTTTGAATTGAGAAGCCAATGCCTCTCCCGCTGCAGATCCAACAACCTTCTTATTTTTCTTCTTCTGCGGACAATTTGTGGCATAGTGTCCGTGCTGGTGACAGTGAAAACACTTCACCTTGGACATGTCTTGCTTCTTTCCTTTCGCACCAGACTGAGAAGCCTTCTTTCTCTTCCCCTTCTTTTCTTTGGCAGCCAAAGCATAATTTTCTTCATCAGATACCTTTGATGAAGATCCGTCCGTGGTAGTCCTCCTTATCTCCTCTTGCATGAGATCTGCCCAAAGTCGCTCCCATCCTGGCAACTTCTCCCGACCATTGACAGAGTCCTGATAGGAATGCCAAGCCTTCGGAAGACCAAGGAGAGCCAGGTCTACCATGTCATCTTCTTCGACAGTCACCCCCACACTTCCCAACTCATCTCTGCATTGAGTGAACTTCATGAGGTATTTGGCGATACTGTCGCCTTTCTCCATCTTAATGTTTCTGAGCTTATCCTTGAGCACCAGCTTCCTTTGGTCGCTCTTGCTCTGGAATAGATCTGTCAGCGCTTTCCACATTAAATATGGAGAAGATTTTCCATGCAGGCTGGATACAATGTGATCCTTTACGCCCTCCAACAGAATCCTTCGACATTTCGCCATCTTATTTTGCCAAGCCTCGACTTCAGCAGGATCAGTAGGCCTTTGGAAATCATCCATATCTACGAACTCCTTCAGCCCATTATCTTCTAATACTGCCTCCGTCTGATTTTCCATGCAACATAATTCGAACTACCTTCAAGAGCATATTCGAGTCGCAAACCATTGAAAGACATTTTCAACTCCGGCACCAAGAAAACAAACTGCTGCAAAATTCGAATTCCAAACTCAAAAACTCAACTGCTTCTGGATCTGTGAGAACAAATTATTTCTAGTACAGAGATCGACTGTAAGGGCATTTACTGGATATATCACCTTTCAGAGAAAGGATGGATCCAGAGGCTACCTGGTCTGTTACAGACTCTGTCTACCGAAATAATATTGTAATCACTGCAATAGATCCTGATGATCAATTCGCTCCGATACCATGTATAAATTTGCTTAATAATGAAGATCTATTCACTGAGATTATCCTGATCATACATTAATTCGAATTCATGTATAACACATAACCTCTTCTACAATCAATCATCAATTTGCGGAAATAGAAACAGTCGCATGTGCACATAAACACAATATGTAATGGGGAAAGCTTATAGCTGAAAACCCCCAGCTATTTTTATATTATAATAGAAGAGAAACATGTAACAATATCAGTACAATACTCCTCACAAGTACTCAGTACTGTCTCCAAAAGTTACACACAAACTAGCTCAGTTTTGAACAAGTCACAGGTTCAAAACTCATCCACTAATTGCCTGCCTCTATTGCACAATCAAGGCTGGTCTAATGAGAGATCCAAGTTCGAATCTCACTAGCTCCAACTGCGCAATCATCATTGGCAATCTCCTCCAATGCTTGTGCAAAAATCATGCACAACTGCTGTCGCAACTAATAGCAAACTCACCCTTTCATCTACCTCTTCCACTGGTCTCCACTGAACTGTCCATGCACTGTAGTGAACTGATGTGTTCTTGAGTTGAATAATGAGTTAATAATTAGTGAATTAAATAATATCTAATTCACTCCACTCATCACTAGTTGATTAGCTAGTTAAACTAATCACAACTAGTTCAACTAAGTTAAACCGAACACAACTCCACCAACTGTCTCATCAACTCCACCAAACTCTGCCACTGAAGTCAACCATGCATGAGCTCACCAAACCCCAAGGAATAGCGTAATTCCTTCTGTCAGATGCATGAGCCACATCCGTAGCTCCAATTGAAGTGCTGTAAGAGAATAAACTGAAGTTTAGAGTCCAAATATTATTAAGGGCTAATAATATTTGACTGACCTATTTTTAGACAGGCAGTCTAAAAATAGACTTCGACCTGTATGTCTAAAAATAGAGGTCCATCTATTTTTACCAACTCGACAAATCATACAAGAATAGCATACTGCAACTCCTAGACCATGCTCCATATGTCTAAAAATAGACATAGTTTAAAAATAGACTTTGCGCCAAAAATAGCCTGTGGGCCCACTTAGTGAAGGCGACTTCATTTCACTAAGCTCCATCATCTTGTTGTATTTTCAACAGTCACCTCACCAACCTCTTTTCACTTCGGGCTAGCTCTCCTCCAACTCAAGGGGGTTTCTCCCTAGTAGATGTTAGGGATCTAATGGCCCAACCAAACCAAGTCAAGAGCCCCCTAACTCTCTATGTTTACTACTATCAATCAAAATATTGAACAATAGGGTTATACATGCATCCCGAAGATAAAATTGCCAGGGTATTTTTGGGTAATTTCAAAGGGAAAGTCCCCAAAGACATATAATCAAGGAATTATAACATGATTTCAAACATTAAATATCAACAAAATCATTTAAAGGATATTGAAAGGAAAAAGGTGATGGAAGATAGAAAGTGCTTTACTTAAATGCTCTAAGGATTTTTCAATAGTTGCTCCAAAAGCTTCACTTCAAGGCCCTTCAAGATCGTCTCCAACAATGCTATACCATAAGCTTCAACAATGTTGCTCCAAAAAAGTCCTCAAGGTCTTCACAACAAGTTTACTAGAAGTTTCTCCAACAATATATTCAATAAGGTCTTCATTGTCAACTCGTCTCTTGTTTGGGTGCCTTAATGTGCAATGACATGTTTCCAGGACTGAATTCAATGCAAGGCATATTGGAAACTCTAACTCTGTCTTCCGGTGTCTTATTAGAAATTATTTCAGTTTTCATTTTGTGTTTTCAAGTTAGATATTGTTTTCAAGTTTTTACATTTATAATTTTATTGCAATGTGGCAGATTGATCAGGGCAGTACAGGAACAACCCCGAGACGGGATGATCGCGGAAAGAGGCCAGCGGAAGAACATGTAAAGTGCCAGCATTGCTCTATCTTCAAGTATTTTAGTTATTTACATAATTGAAATAATATTAATTTTGTTCAAATATGCAGACACCTAGCCATGGTACGCCTGATGATTCCCTCTTTGAGGAAGAGCTTTCTTCGTCCCTATCTCCAGTGTTCTTGTTGCGAAAAAAGGCACGAGAAGCAAGGTTGGAATTTAATACTTTGATAGACGCGCCTCAAACACCTGAAACAGAAGAGAGGATAAAACAACTTATGAGCCAACTAGAAACATATCAGGTAATAATAAAAAGTCAAAAGGATATTTTTTTGTTCTGCATGAGATGAATTGTGATAGTTTGATTTTTAATTTTTACATTGACTAAACTAACAAAAATTTCTTTTGTATGTAGCGTTTTCTGGCATTTGCTGAACCCGGTGTTGGTGGTAGTGGGACACAAGGGCAAGAGATTGCCCAAAAAACCTCTCGTACACCTTCTACTCCTTTAGGTGCTAGCCAAGAAACACACCCTGCCCAAGCAGACACCCAGCCAACCGCTGAACGTGTTGGCAATGATGAGGCTAATATGGCCAACTACATTATTGTGTTTCCTGGAGCTACACGTGTCAGCTCCACAGGGACCATTAATGGCATGTTGTTGGTGAACGATGAGGGTGTCCCTATAAAGCATGTACAACTCCCAGGTAAATTTTAATATTTTAACTATTTCATGTAATTTATCTAAAACATATTTATCATGATTTTTATTTTTAAATTAATGATAATATCTTCTTTTTCTTTTGGTTTTATTCTGTGTAGGAAACAATGAGTTCTACAGTATTCTGGAGAGCCATGCGTTGGTAATTTTTGGCCCAACCATACGTACAGGGTGGAATTCCCAGAATTCCAACCTGAAAAAAGAACTTCTAGATTATCTAGAAGCCCTTTTTGGGGTCGACACATTTGACAGAAAAGCGGTGGCTCAGGTAGCCGACAAATATTTGAAATATACCAGGGACACCTATAGGACGCAATTGCAATTTAACCCTAGATATGAGCGTCCTCTCGCAGTTTCAGAGAGTGAGTGGAGAGCACTCATCCATGATGGAAAGAGAAAAGGGCAAAGAAAGAAGGAAAAATGCCAACTGGACCCGCAAGGTAAATTACAACTTTAATTCAATAGCTTTAATTTTCTTTATGTCTAAAATAAAAGTGTGCTACGTCATATCTGACTTCAATCTTTTGATGCTAGGTTTCCTAACACCTCAAAGGCAACCAAAGCTAGGATTGAAAAAAAGGGCCATCACAAGCTAGGCCAGGGCGGCTACTTGAAATTAGCTGCAAGAATTGTAATTAAGTAGCTAAACATCTTATAATTAATTGTATCGCCTTCCAAAGTTTTTGTAATTCTATCAAATATGATTAAAAATACACAATCATATGTAATGTAGGGTGATGACTTCGGAACATAAACTACAGAGGAAGATAAAAATATCGCTTTCCATTTCGGCTATCAAGTCGTAGTTGAACGTCGCATAAGCTTGGGGCAGGTCCCAAGATCCAGAATGCTTGATAAGGTAAAACATTAACCTTTCAATATGTTTGTTTTCATCCATAAATTTAATGTCTAACAAATTTGTTTAAATCAGGGGAGAAACACTACCGACGATGCAAATAACCCAGTTTTAGAGTCAAATGTAGATGATCCTCACGTGCAACCTGATCATTGTAGTAGGGACCAGGCCGAAAATGCTACTATCAGTGAGGGCCGTGACGGTAATTAATTTCCACTTATATTTTTTTCTAATTATACCTTGATGGTTGTCCTTATAACGTTTTTTGTTTAAATGATAGAGAATTTTTCCCTTGAGGATCTTATCACCAGAGAGGAAGACAGGGCAACAGTCCCAACGGCGACAACTGGTGCACCAGGTAAATAATCTCATTGCAAATTTTTTTATTAATATTACCGAACTAGTTCAATGATATTTAAAAACTGACAATTAAAATTTAATATTATCTTTTTTTGTAGGCGATGCCCCGTCACTGGATGAGACCAGACATCGTGACTACGAAACTAGGTCAGCGGCGACAACTGGTGCACCAAGTAAATAATCTCATTGCAATTTTTTTTTATTAATATATTTTTTTTACAGAAACGAATATGGATTTATATTAGATATTGGCCAAAATTCCTTTCACCGATTACAATAGATCGGGCATAGCCCTTGAACTTACTTCGACTAACTGATCATAGGCCCCAAAATTTGGAGATATGCGTTTTTTACTCGAGACTATGGAATCTATCTCCGTTAATTTTCCTATCTTAAATGTACAAACAAACTGTTTCAAAATAATGCAGTAAAACATAACTCTAAATTAAGGGATGGAGTCCCACTCCACAATACCGTCTTTCAAGAGAGAGCCAGCGGGAAGTGGCACTGCCTTGTTGGCTTCCAGATCAGCATCTTTATTGTTCCCCCTCAATACATGAAGGAAGTTTGCAGTCTGAAAATATTTCACCAGATTTCTGATTCTTGAAATCACTCTTGCCAATCTAAGATCTGTAGGAGAAGAATCCTCCAATAAAACTTTAATAATGGACTGAGAATCTCTTATAATATTAACCTCTGAAAGACCAAAGGCCTTAGCTTTCTTGAGACCTTGAAGAAGAGCCAAGGCTTCTACTTGAATGCTGGTGGAATGACCTAAACCCCAAGTGAGCTTAGTCACAATTCTGCCCTCCTTATTCTTTATAACTCCTCCTGCCCCGGCCAATCCGGGATTGCCTTTTGCTGCCCCGTCGAAGAACAAAGAGTATCTGGATTGCCTGATGAGCAAATCAGATAGATCATTCTCCTTCCCTCTGAATTGCCACTCTTTTGTATCCTTGTGAAGCCTTGTTTCTCCAGAGAATTGGAGATCCAACGAGGCACCCCAGTTTAGGTCTTGTTGACTTAGGTTCGAGTCCGAAAAATGCTCCCCCAGACTTTCTTTCCAAAGAATTTTTATTTTTATGATGGAGAACTGCGGATTTAAGCTTTCATCTATGAAGACTCTTCTGTTTCTCTCCAGCCAGATTTTCCAGCATATAAATTTCGGCAAGGAGAGCCAAGCGGATTTAAAACTTTCGTTTTTTGGGAGCGTTTCTGGGTAGAAGTTTTGCTAGTTTTCAAATAAGTCAGGGATAGACGTTGGTAAGATGAATTCTATTTTCCAATGGCTCAAGAGGTTCTGCCAGATTTCTTTTGAGAATTTGCAGTCCAAGATAATGTGTTGGGCGTTCTCTTCACTGTCACAACACAAGTGGCATCGTGAGGGACTTTGGAACCCTTTCTTCTTCAATCTGTCTTCTGTTAAAATTCCTTTATGGCATAACAACCAGTAGAATGAGTCAAATTTTGGCATGGTTTTGTAAGTCCAAAGCCCCTTCCACACAGCAGGGTCGGGAGGGACGTGTGGACGATCTTGGAGGCTTTTATACCCCTGCACAACAGCATAAAGCCCTGGGGCGGCTCCCCAACCGCGGGATGTAGAAATTTGCTGAATAATGAATAATTATCCACTGAGATTATCCTGATCACATATCAATTCGAATTCATATGCAACGCATAATCTCTTCCACTCAGATCATCACACATGCCGAAATAAAACAAGTGATAGCACATCAAATCATCATACACATTAACACAGTATGTATAGGGAAATCTTATAGCTGAAAACCCCATAGCTATTGTGTATATTATAATGGAGAAAAAATGTAACAAACTCAGTACAATACTCCTCACAAGTACTCAGTACTATCTCATAAAGTTACACACAAACTAGCTTGGTTTTGAACAAGTCACAGGTTCAAAACACATCCACTAATTGCCTGCCTCTATTGCGCAATCAAGGCTGGTCTAATGAGAGATCCAAGGTTTGAATCTCCTTGGCTTGACAGCGCAATCATCATGGGAAATTCCTCCAAGTGTGGTGCAAATCTCATGCACAATTGATGTCACAACTGATAGCTATCTCAACCCTTTCATCTACCTCTTTCACTGGTCTCCACTGAACTGTCCATGCACTGTAGTGAACTGATGTGTTCTTGAGTTGAATAATGAGTTACTAATTATTGAATTAAATAATATCTAATTCACTCCACTCATTACTAGTTGATTAGCTAGTTAAACTAATCTCAACTAGTTCAACTAAGTTAAACCGAACACAACTCCACCAACTGTCTCATCAACTCCACCAAAATTTTGCCACTGAAGTCCTAACTGAAGTCAACCATGCATGAGCTCACCAAACCCCTAGGAATAGCATAATTCCTCTGTCAGATGCATGAGCCACTTCTGTAGCTCGAACTGAAGTGCTCCAAGAGAGTAAACTGAAGTTTAGAGTCCAAATATTATTAAGGGTAAATAATATTTGACTTTTCTATTTTTAGGATAGGTAGTCTAAAAATAGACTTCGACCTATATGTCTAAAAATAGAGGTCCATCTATTTTTACCAACATGACCAATACTCCAAGAATAACATACTGCAATCCCCGGACCATTCTCCATATGTCTAAAAATAGACATAGTCTAAAAATAGACTTTGCGCCAAAATTTGCCTGCGGGCCCACTTAGTGAAGGCGACTTCATTTCACTAAGCTCCATCATCTTGCTGCATTTTCAACACTCCCTCTCAGCAAGATATGGATTATCTGCAACCCCTATCCTGCCTCTGTGGAATTCTAACTTGCTCCTGGTGAGCGCCTTCGTCAGGATGTCGGCATCCTGATCCTCCGTGGGAACATATGAAAGCATCATGATTCTCCGCTGAACACAATCTCTGATATGATGGTACCTGATGTCGATGTGTTTGGACCTATCATGAAATACTTGATTAGCCGAGAGTTTAATGCAACTCTGGTTATCACAGTAGATCACTGTAGGCTCCAAATGCAACCTGAACAATCCTGCGAGGATCTTCCTCATCCAAATAGCCTCGCATGCAGCCAAGCTAGCTGCCATGTACTCGGCCTCTGCTGAATTGAGTGCTACGGATCTCTGCTTCCTACTGTACCAGGAAACTGTTGTCGACCCAATGCTGAAAACTCCTCCAGAAGTGCTCTTCCGATCCGTTGGGCTCCCTGCCCAATCTGCATCAGTGAAGCCAGAAAGCTTCGCTCCATCCTCCTGTCTGTACCATAGACCATATCCCGATGTGCCTCTAATATAGCACAATACATGCTTGCCTGCCTTCCAAAAGAGCTTGGTAGGCTTAACCATAGCTTGCGAAAGCTGGTTAACAGCATAGCATATATCGGGTCGTGTATTGACCAGATACATAAGCGATCCCACCAACTGTCGATAGACAGTGGCATCCACTACCTCCGCTGAAGTAGCATCCTCCTTCCTCCAACCACCAGGAAGAGGAGTGTCAACAGGCTTGCAACCATGCATGTTGAACCTCTCCAGAATCTCCCGGGCATACTTTCCCTGAGAAGCAAACAGTCCTCCACTGCGCTGCAAAATCTCCATCTACATACAGTACAATGATCAACAACTTCCCCTCCACCACTATCTGGTACAGGTTAGGATCTGCCTCACTCTTGGAGAATCCAAGCCCGGTGAAGTAGCTGTCTATGCGAGTGTACCAAGCACGAGGTGCTTGCTTCAGCCCGTACAGTGCTCTCTTGAGTTGGCACACATGCGACTCACTGCTGAAGATCTCGAAACCTTCAAGCTGCTCTATGTACACCTCCTCCTCAATGACTCCGTTGAGGAACGCAGTCTTCACATCCATCTGATGGATGTGCCATCCCATCTGCGCTGAGAGAGCAAGGATCGTCCATATGGAAGAGTACCTTGCGACAGGTGCAAAAGTCTCCTCATAATCGATCCCCTCGATCTGTGAGAAGCCACGAGCGACAAATCTCGCCTTGTACTTCTCCACACTCCCGTCAGCCGCCTGCTTCACTTTGTAGATCCATCGCAAACCCACCACTGATTTCCCCTCCAGTCTTGGGACAATCTCCCATGCACTGTTTCTGACGATCAAATCATATTCTTCAATCATGGCATCTACCCATGCAGGTTCCTCCACAGTTTCCTCAAAAGAGGATGGCTCCGTCACAACACATTGACTCACAAGAGCCATGTATCCAGTGTACCGATTCGGTGACTGCCTCTGTCTGCGCTGTGCTGTAGGTGGTCCTACAACCTTCTCTGCATCTCGAGCCAGTCTCTTGTAGAAATTTGCTGAATAATGATTAATTATCCACCGAGACTATACTGATCACATACAATTCGAATTTATATGCAACACATAATCTCTTCCACTCAACCAACTCAGATCATCAAACATGCGAAAATAAAAATCAAGCGATAACACATCAAATCATCATACACATTAACACAGTATGTATGGGGAAAGCTTATAGCTGAAAACCCCGCAGCTATTGTGTATATTATAAAGGAGAAATCAAGTAACAAACTCAGTACAATACTCCTCACAAGTACTCAGTACTTTCTCATGAAGTTACCCACAATCTAGCTCAGTTTTGAACAGGTTACTGGTTCAAAACTCACCGCCAATTGCCTTGCCTCTATTGCGTGTGTCAATGCTATGGGATGGCCTCTTTATATAGATAAACCACCAGCCTGAACTGCGCAATCCTCATGGGCTTACTCCACCTATCTGTGTGTTGCAAATAGCAACAGTATAGTCACAACCGATAGCTAACTCCACCCTTTCATCTACCTCTTTCACTGGTCTCCACTGAACTGTCCATGCACTGTAGTGAACTGATGTGTTCTTGAGTTGAATAATGAGTTACTAATTAATGAATTAAATAATATTTAATTCACTCCACTCATTACTAGTTGATTAGCTAATTAAACTAATCTCAACTAGTTCAACTAAGTTAAACCGAACACAACTCCACCAACTGTCTCATTAACTCCACCAAACTTCTGCCACTGAAGTCCTAACTGAAGTCAACCATGCATGAGCTCACCAAACCCCTAGGAATAGCGTAATTCCTCTGTCAAATGCATGAGCCACTTCTGTAGCTCGAACTGAAGTGCTCCAAGAGAGTAAACTGAAGTTTAGAGTCCAAATATTATTAAGGGTAAACAATATTTGACTTCCCTATTTTTAGGAGAGGCAGTCTAAAAATAGACTTCGACCTCTTCGACCTATAGGTCACAAAAATAGAGTCCCATCTATTTTTACCAACATGACCAATGCTCCAAGAATCTCATACTGGAATCCCCGAACCATGCTCCATATGCCTAAAAATAGACATAGTCTAAAAATAGACTTTGCGCCAGAATTTGCCTGCGGGCCCACTTAGTGAAGGCGACTTCATTTCACTAAGCTCCATCATCTTGCTGCATTTTCAACACTCCCTCTCAGCAAGATATGGATTATCTGCAAACCCTATCCTGCCTCTGTGGAATTCGAACTTGCTCCTAGTGAGCGCCTTCGTCAGGATGTCGACATCCTGATCCTTCGTGGGAACATATGAAAGCATCATGATTCTCCGCTGAACACAATCTCTGATATGATGATACCAATCTGTGAAGCCATGCTGCCTCAACTGATCCTCCTGTCTGTACCATAAACCATATCCCAATGTGCCTCTAATATAGTGCAATACATGCTTGCCTGCCTTCTAAAAGAGCTTGGTAGGCTTAACCATAGCTTGCGAAAGCTGGTTAACTGCATAGCATATATCGGGTCGTGTATTGACCAGATACATAAGCGACCCCACCAACTATCGATAGATAGTGGCATCCAATACCTCCGCTGAAGTAGCATCCTCCTTCCTCCAACCACCAGGAAGAGGAGTGTCAACAGGCTTGCAGCCTTGCATGTTGAACCTCTCCAGAATCTCCCGGGCATACTTGCCCTGAGAAACAAACAGTCCTCCACTGCGCTGCCAAATCTCCAATCCCAGGAAATAATGAAGGATGCCCAGGTCCTTCATTTCAAACTCTCGTGCAAGATCCTCCTTGCATGAAAGTATCAACTGCTCGTCGCCAGTCAAAATCAGATCATCTACATACAGTACGATGATCAACAGCTTCCCCTCCACCACAATCTGGTACAGGTTTGGATCCGCCTCACTCTTGGAGAATCCAAGCCCGGTGAAGTAGCTGTTTATCCGAGTGTACCAAGCATGAGGTGCTTGCTTCAGCCCGTACAGTGCTCTCTTGAGTCGGCACACATGCGACTCACTGCTGAAGATCTCAAAACCTTCAGGCTGCTCTATGTACACCTCTTCCTCAATAACTCCATTGAGGAACGCAGTCTTCACATCCATCTGATGAATGTGCCACCCCATCTGCGCCGAGAGAGCAAGGATCGTCCGTATGGAAGAGTACCTTGCGACAGGTGCAAAAGTCTCCTCATAGTCAATCCCCTCGATCTGTGAGAAGCCACGGGCGACAAATCTCGCCTTGTACTTCTCCACACTCCCGTCAGCTGCCTGCTTCACCTTGTAGATCCATCGCGAACCTACCATTGATTTCCCAACCGGTCTTGGGACAATCTCCCATGCACTGTTCCTGATGATCGAATCATATTCTTCGATCATGGCATCAACCCATGTGGGTTCCTCCACAGCTTCCTCAAAAGAGGATGGCTCCATCACAACACATTAACTCACAAGAGCCATGTATCCAGTGTACCGATCCGGTGACTGTCTCTGTCTGCGCTGTGCTGTAGGTGGTCCTACAACCTTCTCTACATCCCGAGCTAGTCGCTCAGCTTCTGTAGTGCGCATGCGCCCTCTGATGGTTGGCGCTGCCTGGGTGGTTTCTTCCACCTCCTGAACCTCCTCTTGTGGCTGATCCACATCCGGAAGCTCCTCCTTAGGAACTAACAGCTCCTCATCTGCATGCAAGTGTAGCTCCCTCTCAAGCGAACACCGCATGGCTTTCTCCTCCTGAAATTTTATATCCCGTCGCACAACAGTCTTTCGACTGTCTAAAAAATACACCCGATAGTTGTGAGGTGTATCAGTGTACCCCACAAATATTCCAACCTCAGCAGTTGGATCCAGCTTCCTTCTCGCATCCTTCGTCACATGCATGTGGACAGGAGAACCAAAAATCCGCAAATGGGAAATATCAGGCCTCTTGCCAGAATAAGCCTCCTCCGGTGTACTCATGCCAAGAACCTTGTGAGGACAACGGTTCTGCACATACACTGCTGTATTGCATGCCTCAGCCCACAAGTGAAGGGGTAGGCCCCGATCATGCAACATCGCCCGTGCAGCACCCACGATCGTTCTGTTCTTCCGCACAGCCACCCCGTTCTGCTGTGGGTTATGGGGTGCGATGAGCTCTCTCCGAATCCCTTCTGCACTGCAGAACTCCTTGAATTCAGCCGAGATGAATTCAACACCGTTATCACTCCTTAGAGCAATCACCTTCTTCCCCGACTCCTTCTCGACCAGTGCTTTAAACTCACAGAACTTCGCGAATGTATCGCTCTTCTTCTGCATGAAGAAGATCCAGCACTTTCGAGAGAAATCATCAACAAAGATCACATAATACTTGTGCTTTGCTGTCGAAGCAACCGAGAAAGGACCACACACGTCTGTGTGAACTCTCTCAAGGATCGTCGTGGCGCGACTATCCTTCTCGTGAAAGGTGGCTTTCACATACTTCCCTAAAGTACACCCCTTGCACTGATCTGACCGCGCAAGAGTGCCCTTAGGAAGCCCAGTAGAAATCTGCTGCAGGATCTTCAAAGCTCCATGGTGAAGGTGGCCCAATCTCCTGTGCCACAGTTCGCCCTCATCATCCCGGCTCACCACTTCTCTCGCCTTGCATGCCATAGCTGCACAGCCATCTACCTGCAACTGATAAAGGTTCTTAGTTCGAACCCCTATCTTCCGGGTCTCTCCAGTAGTCTTACTGTGTAGGAAGGCTTTTCCTTCGTTGAAGACCACATCATACCCCTTATCCTCCAACATCGCCACAGAAATCAGGTTCTTTCAACACTGGCACCAAGAAAACAAAACTGCTGCAAAATTTTGAATTCCACCTCAAAGCTCAACCGCTCTAGATTTGTGAGAAAAAATTATTTCTAGCACAGAGATCGACTGCAAGGGGCATTTACCAGACCTTTCACTTTCCGAAGAAAGATGAATCTGGAGGCTACCTGGCCCGCATGCAGACTCTGTCTACCGAAATAAGTTTGTAATCACTATGATGATCAATCTTTGCTTCAATAGCTCCGATACCATGTAGAAATTTGCTGAATAATGATTAATTATCCACCGAGACTATCCTGATCACATACAATTCGAATTTATATGCAACACATAATCTCTTCCACTCAGATCATCAAACATGCGTAAATAAAATCAAGCGATAACACATCAAATCATCATACACATTAACACAGTATGTATGGGGAAAGCTTATAGCTGAAAACCCCGCAGCTATTGTGTATATTATAATGGAGAAATCAAGTAACAACTCAGTACAATACTCCTCACAAGTACTCAGTACTATCTCATGAAGTTACTCACAATCTAGCTCAGTTTTGAACAGGTTACTGGTTCAAAACTCACCGCCAATTGCCTTGCCTCTATTGCGTGTTTCAATGCTATGGGATGGCCTCTTTATATAGATAAACCACCAGCCTGAACTGCGCAATCCTCATGGGCTTACTCCACCTATCCGTGTGTTGCAAATAGCAACAGTATAGTCACAACTGATAGCTAACTCCACCCTTTCATCTACCTCTTTCACTGGTCTCCACTGAACTGATCATGCACTGTAGTGAACTGATGTGTTCTTGAGTTGAATAATGAGTTACTAATTAATGAATTAAATAATATTTAATTCACTCCACTCATAACTAATTGATTAGCTAGTTAATCTAATCTCAACTAGTTCAACTAAAATAAACAGAACACAACTCCACTATCTGTCTCATTAACTCCACCAAACTTCTGCCACTGAAGTCCTAACTGAAGTCAACTATGCATGATGCCATCAAACCCTTGGGAATAGCGTGATCCCTTTGTCAGATGCATGAGCCACTTCTGTAGATCGAACTGAAGTGCTCCAAGAGAGTAAACTGAATTTTATAGTCTAAATATTATTAAGGGTAAATAATATTTGACTTCCTTTTTTTAAGGAGAGGCAGTCTAAAAATAGACTTCGACCTCTTTGACCTCAAAAATAGAGTCTCATCTATTTTTACCAACATGACCAATGCTCCAAGAATCTCAAACTGGAATCCCCAAACCATGCTCCATATTTCTAAAAATAGACATAGTCTAAAAATAGACTTTGCGCCAGAATTTGCCTGCGGGCCCACTTAGTGAAGGCGACTTCATTTCACTAAGCTCCATCATCTTGCTGCATTTTCAACATCGCTCAGCTTCTGTAGTGCGCATGCGCCCTCTGATGGTTGGCGCTGCATGGGTGGTTTCTTCCACCTCCTGAAATTCCTCTTGTGGCTGATCCACATCCGGAAGCTCCTCCTTAGGAACTAACATCTCCTCATCTGCATGCAAGTGTAGCTCCCTCTCAAGCGAACACTGCAGGGCTTTCTCCTCCTAAAACTTGATATCCCATCGCACAACAGTCTTGCGACTGTCTGAAAAATACACCCGATAGTTGTGGGGTGTATCAGTGTACCCCACAAATATTCCAACCTCTGTGGTTGGATCCAGCTTCTTTCTGGCATCCTTCGTCACATGCATGTAGACAGGAGAACCAAAAATCCACAAATGGGAAATGTCAGGCCTCTTGCCAGAATAAGCCTCCTCCGTTTTACTGATGCCAATAACCTTATGAGGACAACGGTTCTGCACATACACTGCTGTATTGCATGCCTCAGCCCACAAGTGAAGGGGTAGGCCCTGATCATGCAACATCGCCCGTGCAGCACCCACGATCGTTCTATTCTTCTGCTCAGCCACCCCGTTCTGCTGTGGGTTATGGGGTGCGATGAGCTCTCTCCGAATCCCTTCTGCGCTGCAAAACTCCTTGAATTCAGCCGAGATGAATTCACCACCATTGTCGCTTCTTAGAGCAATCACCTTCTTCCCCGACTCCTTCTCGACCAGTGCTTTAAACTCACAGAACTTCATGAATGTATCACTCTTCTTCTGCATGAAGAAGATCCAACACTTTCGAGAGAAATCATCAACAAAGATCACGTAGTACTTGTGCTTTGCTTTCGAAGCAACTGAGAAAGGACCACACACGTCTGTGTGAACTCTCTCAAGGATCTTCGTGGTGAGACTATCCTTCTCGTGAAAGGTGGCTTTCACATACTTCCCCAAGGTACACCCCTTGTACTGATCTGACTGCGCAAGAGTGCCCTTAGGAAGCCCAGTAGAAATCTGCTGCAGGATCTTCAAAGCTCCATGGTGAAGGTGGCCCAATCTCCTGTGCCACAGTTCGCCCTCATCATCCCGGCTCACCACTTCTCCCGCCTTGTATGCCATTGCTGCACAGCCATCTACCTGCAACTGATAAAGGTTCTTGGTTCGAACCCCTATCTTCCGGGTCTCTCCAGTAGTCTTACTGTGCAGGAAGGCTTTTCCTTCGCTGAAGACCACATCATACCCCTTATCTTCCAACATTGCCACAGAGATCAAGTTCTTCTTCAATCCAGGTACATGCATGACATCCTTCAACACGAAGGGTTTACGAGACTCCCTCTGAAAGGATATGGTACCGATACCAGTCGCACTGTATCTACCATCATCGCCTATATCGATGTGCACGCCCAGTTCTTTGTCCTCCAGATCTGAGAACAAATCCTGATCTCCCGTCATGTGAAATGACGCACCACTGTCCAAGAACCACACCGATCCCATCACACTTGAAACCAAGCATGCGATCAGTGAAAATTCAAGCTCGAACTGCGAAGCCAAATCTTCTCCATCTTCAGATCTTCCCGCTTGCTTGTTTTTCTTCTTCTTCGGACAATTGGTAGCATAATGTCCGTGATCATGGCAGTGAAAATAGTTCACTTTCGCCATATCCTGCTTCTTTCCCTTTGCACTGGAATGAGAAGTTTTCTTACCCTTCCCATTCTTTTCGTTTGCCACTGTATGCTTAGCCTTTCATTAGTTCGATGAGGATCCGTCTCCGGTAGTCCTTCCTTATCTCCTCCCCGCATGAGATCCGCCTGCAAGGCGCTCCCATCCCTAAGAAATTCTCCCGAATTACCGACACCATCTTTGATATGAATGCTGAGCTTCCTAAGACCATGAGGAGCCGTGTCCACCATGTCCCTCATCTTCGACAACACTCTGCACACTTCCTCTGTGCCTCATCTCTGCATTGAGTGAACTTCGTGAGGTATTTGGCGATACTGTCGCCTGTCTCCATCTTGATGTTCCTGAGCTTATCTTTGAGCGCCAGCTTCCTTTGGTCGCTCTTACTCTGGAATAGATCCGTCAAAGCTTTCCACATTAAATATGGAGAAGCCTTTCCATGCAGGCTGGATACAATATGATCCTTGACGCCCTCCAATAGGATCCTTCCACATTTCGCCATCTTCTTTTTCCATGCTTCGACTTCAGCAGGATCAGTGGGCTTTTGGACATCCGTATCTATGAACTCCTTCAGTCCATTATCTTCTAATACTACCTCCATGCGATCCTTCCATGCAACATAATTCGAACTGCCTTCAAGAGCATATTCGAGTCGCAAACCGTTGAAATACATTTTCAACTCCGGCACCAAGAAAACAAACTGCTGCAAAATTTGAATTCCAACTCAAAGCTCAACCGCTGTTGACCTGTGAGAACAAATTATTTCTAGCACAGAGATCGACTACATGGGAATTTAATGGATATATCACCTTTCAAAGGAAAGGATGGATCTAGAGGCTACCTGGCCCGCATGCAGACTCTGTTTACCGAAATAAGTTTGTAATCACTGTGATGATAAATCTCTGCTTCAACTTGGCTCCGATACCATGTAGAAATTTTCTAAATAATGAATAATTATCCACCGAGATTATCCTGATCACATATCAATTTGAATTCATATGCAACACATAATATCTTCCACTCAGATCATCACACATGCGGAAATAAAACAAGCGATAACACATTAAATCATCATACACATTAACACAGTATGTATGGGGAAAGCTTATAGCTGAAAACCCCACATCTATTGTGTATATTATAATGGATAAAACATGTAACAAACTCAGTACAATACTCCTCACAAGTACTCAGTACTATCTCATAAAGTTACACACAAACTAGCTTGGTTTTGAACAAGTCACAGGTTCAAAACTCATCCACTAATTTCCTGCCTCTATTGCGCAATCAAGGCTGGTCTAATGAGAGATCCAAGGTTCGAATCTCCTTGGCTTGACAGTGCAATCATCATGGGAAATTCCTCCAAGTGTGGTGCAAATCTCATGCACAACTTATGTCACAACTGATAGCTATCTCAACCCTTTCATCTACCTCTTTCACTGGTCTCCACTGAACTGTCCATGCACTGTAGTGAACTGATGTGTTCTTGAGTTGAATAATGACTTACTAATTAATGAATTAAATAATATTTAATTCACTCCACTCATTACTAGTTGATTAGCTAGTTAAACTAATCTCAACTAGTTCAACTAAGTTAAACCGAACACAACTCCACCAACTGTCTCATCAACTCCACCAAACTTCTGCCACTGAAGTCCTAACTGAAGTCAACCATGCATGAGCTCACCAAACCTCTAGGAATAGCGTAATTCCTCTGTCAGATGCATGAGCCACTTCCAAGGCTCGAACTGAAGTGCTCCAAGAGAGTAAACTGAAGTTTAGAGTCCAAATATTATTAAGGGTAAATAATATTTGACTTCCCTATTTTTAGGATAGGCAGTCTAAAAATAGACTTCGACCTATAGGTCTAAAAATAGAGGTCCATATATTTTTTACCAACATGACCAATAATCCAAGAATAACATACTGCAACCCCTGGACTATGCTCCATATGTCTAAAAATAGACATAGTCTAAAAATAGACTTTGCGCCAAAATTTTCCTGCGGGCCCACTTAGTGAAGACGACTTCATTTCACTAAGCTCCATCATCTTGCTGCATTTTCAACACGGGCATCCTTCCTACCAACGCACAGAGGTGCCTTACCATGCAACAGAGTGAGAAGGAGGTCACGTTCTTGAATCAACTCTGGAGGAACAGGCGGGAGTCTCCATCGCAGCTAGTTGCTGCCAGCCCACAACGAAATGTCCCATAGAGAAACACAACCTGCTCGGTCCAGCCACGGTCGCAGTGCTTGCAGAGAACTATAGCTCGATAATGGGGGATGCATCATGATGCAGTCGTCCCATATTCTGATTTCTTTGTCGTTTCCAGGAATCCAATACGCTCTATCTCTGATTAAAGGAGCTGCTTTGAGACAGAGTTTGATCAGTTGCGAACCTGAGGTGGGTAGTGAGGTTTCCGAGCATCTTTTCTGTTTCCCCATGAAATAATTCCTCCATAAAGCTCTTTGTGCCCACCCTGGGTGTGGACCAATGATTCTCCAGAAAATCTTGGCTCCCATGGCTGTGTTTTGGACGCTGAGATCTTTAAAGTTTAGGACTCCTTCATTCTGAGGCTTACAGATTTTCTCCCAACTTACCAAAGGGATTTTCCTGTCATTGTGTTTGCCGCCTTTCCAGAAAAATTTGCAGATGAAGGCTTCCATTTTTTTGATGATGCCAATGGGAGCAAGGATTACAGAGAATTGAAAAATGGGGATACTACTGAGAACAGATTTGATGAGGACAATTTTGCCGACAAGGTTTAACCATGAGAATCCCCATGCTTGAATTTTAGCCTTGAATTTATCCAGAAGAGGGATCCAATCTCTGTTGTAAGCAAGTTTTCGGACGATAGGAAGGCCCAGATAGGTAAAATAGGTCCAACTGAGGGAGGCAGAAAATCCAAGAATTCTGGTGATCGCCGAAAGAATGGAGGCAGAGATATTCCAACAAAAAAATTTGCATTTACCTTTGTTCAAACTGCTTCCTGTAGCTTCACTGTAATCATCCAGAACCTCCTTGAACTTTAAGGCTGATCTGATAGAGGCAGCCCCTAACAAGAGGGTATCATCAGCAAACAAAGTATGATTAACATTTTTAACCCCTCTGGCTATGTTGAGCCCCAGGATCTCTTGATCAACCAATTTCTGGTCAAGATAGAAGCTCAGGACAAAAACATGTAGGACAAAGAGAAGCGGAGAGAGGGGCAGCCCTGCCTAAGCCCTCTAGAAGCTTTGAAAAAGCCCGCTGCTCTCCCGTTCACCAAAGGAGCGATCCAGGGATCGACAATACAAGCGCGGATCCAATTGATAAAGCCCATTCCAAAGCCAAATTTATGTAGGACTTCCCAAAGAAAACTGAGTCTGACACGATCAAAAGAATTTTCCAAGTCTAGTTTAATTACCATACCTTTCTCTTTGCGAAGTTGGCTCAAATGGATCTCCTCTTGCACAAGAATGAAGTTGTCAGCAAGTTGTCTCCCCTGAACAAACCCGCCTTGATTTTACGGAATGATGGCCTATTTACAATCACCTTTGTGATAATTTTTTATCCAATATTACAAAGAGAGATGGGGCAGAACCGATTAAAATATTTAGCACCCTTTTCCTTGGGTATGAGTGCAAGGAAGGCAGAATTAGTGCTGCCCCTTATTTTCTGGCAATTTTGAGATTTCAAGATCATTTTGTAGAGGTCTTTCTCCACAATTGGCCAACAGGTTTGAAGGAATCTTGCAGTGAAGCCATCCGGGCCTGGGGCTTTGTCGGGCTCCATGTTAGAGAGAGCATATTTTATTTCTTTTATAGAGATCTTAGCTTCTAGATGCTGATTCATTAGGGGGGAGATCTTAGAAGGAACCGCCTCCAAAAATTTAGAGTTTGGGTCAGTCACTCCCTCTTCTCTGTAAATATTTTTAAAGTGGTTGAAAGCTGCTCTCTTTATGCTCCCAAAGTCTTTGTGAGTCGAGTTTCCTTCTTTGATTTCTGCAATAGAATTGAAGCTGTTTCTAGCTTGAGCTTGTTTATGAAAGAAGGCGGAGTTTCTGTCTCCCGCTTTAAGCCATAAACTCCTAGATTTTTGTCTCCAATGCTCTTCCTCCGAAAGGCAGGCTTTATGAAAGGTTTGCTGAAGCTTAGCTTCCTTATATAATACTTCTTTAGTGATTTCTACATCTTCATTTTGAGCGTGATTCTGAGCAAGTCTGTCTTGGGCTTGCTTTCTCTCTTGTGTAGGGGAGGGGAGAGATTTGGCCCATGATTTAAGAACAGCTTTCAGTATTCTAAGTTTTTCTTCCCAGATGAAGAAAGGTGAACCCTTCACTGGCACTTTCTAGCTGTCTTGAACTAAATTCAGGAACTCAGGATCCTTGACCCAAAGAGGATTGAATCTGAAAGGTATAGGACCAAGATCCATGTGATCCAAAATCTCAAGCATAATAGGCTTATGATCTGAAACACTGCAAGGGAGGATATGCAATCTGGATTCTAAGCCCAACAAAAGAAAAGAACTCTGCAACAAACATCTATCAAGTCTAGCAGCAATGTGACCAGGGCCTATTCTTTTATTGGACCAGGTATACTTACCATTTTCTGAGGGGATATCGAGCAGATCCCAGTCCTGCATGAGATCCTCCACCCACTCCCTTGTAGGGTCCCTTACGATGGTGCCTCCTCACTTTTCCTCCATGCGTAGAGTGAGATTTAGATCACCCACAATAATGATGTTTTCCAAGTTCTCTGATTCCAACTGATGTCTGACGGAGTCCCAACACTCCCTTTTCTCCCCTATATTTGCTGGGACATAGACATTAAAAAGGCAGAAAGTCTCCCTCGAGTCCACAGGTTGAAGATTCAAAAACAGCCAGTGGGTATTGAGTGTCTCAGAGACCAACCTATACTTGAGAGGATTCCAGAGAGAGCCCAGCCCCCCAGAGGCTCCTCGTGTTGAAACTGCTTGGCCTTTGCTTCCATTCCAAAAAAAATTACTGGTTTGGAGGAACTCATTGCCCTCCATTTTGGTCTCCTGGATTAGAAGAATATCTGGGGCTTCTCTTCTAATAAGACTTCTCATTGCTTCTTCTTTCACTTTACTCCCCATTCCTCTACAATTCCAGGAGACGATCTTCATCATTTATTTTTATGATGATGGGCTCCCTTGGAGCCCTGCGCTTGAATTTTAGAAATCTTCAGATTTTTTCCTAGGAGTTTCTCCAGAGTGGGCTGACAACCCTGAAGTTTGTCTTTGTAAGTTTCCTGATCTCTCTTTTCTCTGGCAGATTTGAGGCCCCTTGTTGATCTTCTGACCGATGTTTGCGTACCTCCTATTTCTCCTTCCTCCTCTGACTCTTCCGAATCATGTTCCTCCTCGGAGGCTTCTGTTTGCTTATCCTTATTTCTTGCTGTGGCACTTTCTTCAGGTCTTGATCCTGCTGAGGCCATTTTTTCTGAGGGTTTATCCTGCCTATCCTCTTCCTGAGGAACCTCTTCTTCAGAGCTTAAGAACTCATACCTGTTTTTTTGACTTGTTGGCTGAGGTACATTTTGGGCGGAGGCAGGCTGGGGGCCTTGGCCATTTGGCGCCCCAGATTTCTTGTGTGAGGTCTTTGACCGCTTAACTTGATTCCAACCATCTTCCTTTCCTTTCTCTGCTTCCCCTTTGTTCGGACACCCTCTTGCAAAATGACCGTAGATGTGACATTTACAGCATTTGAAAGGGAGCTGCTCATAGTCCAGCACTTGCACATGCGTCCAACTGCCAACCTTTATTTTGATAGCCTCCGGAAGCCCCACTTCTAAGTCCACCTTGACACAGATTCGAGCACAGTCATACTGATCATTGTTGTTTTCTCTGTCAATGAACTTTCCCAACGTATTGCCTATGTGCTTGAGGGAATCCCAGTTCCAACAATGATATTACCGAACTAGTTCAATGATATTTAAAAACTGACAATTAAAATTTAATATTATCTATTTTTGTAGGCGATGCCCCGTCACTGGATGAGACCAGACATCATGACTACGCAACTAGGTCAGCGGCGACAATCGGTGCACCAGGTAAATAATCTCATTGCAATTTTTTTTATTAATATTACCGAACTAGTTCAATGATATTTAAAAACTGACAATTAAAATTTAATATTATCTATTTTTGTAGGAGATGCCCCGTCACTGGATGAGACCAGACATCGTGACAACGCAACTAGGTCAGCGGCGACAACTGGTGCACCAGGTAAATAATCTCATTGCAATTTTTTTTATTAATATTACCGAACTAGTTCAATGATATTTAAAAACTGACAATTAAAATTTAAGATTATCTGTTTTTGTAGGCGATGCCCCGTCACTGGATGAGCCCAGACATCGTGAATACGCAACTAGGTCAGCAGTGCGGGTTGAAAGGCACGAAACAGGAGCAGAGCACGATGATATTGATGATGTAATTAGGAGCTTTAAAAATAGGAAGAAGAAAAAGAAAAATTGACAATGTAAAATATTGTATTATTATAAGACAAATGTTACCATACTTGGAACGTTTTTTGCGTTATATAAAAAACTCATTTATCATACTATTTTTATGTCAAGCATTAATTGCAATGTTTCCTTGCGTACTTTTTGCTGAATTGTTTTTTTATTAGTTATTGAATATTTTTTTTTATGCTCATGAAAGTAAAAAATGAAATATAGATTGGGTATTGGGGAATTGAGAGTGATGTGAGGGGGGAGGAGGGGCCATAAGAGCTTCCACCTTCACGTGGTTGGCCCTGTTTAGTAGAGAATAATTTATTGGAGCGATTTAATCTTGGAGCAAACCTCCCTTGATCCAGCGTAGCAACAAAAAAGTCACTGTGGACTTAGTTGCTACTCTTTCAGATCGTGGGAGGCTTGTTCCAAGTTCATGCGACTCCAATAAATTGTTCTTGAAACGAAGAGGAGCTTATTCAGGTATGTTTTGACATTTTCAACATATGTTCTAACGTTATCATAAGAATGCATCTTAGATTAAAAAATACTACATCAATTACTTGTATTTATTGTATATATAATGATGGATTTTGATTGGCTTGGCAGTGCAGGTACAAATCCTCTTGCATCATGAGCAATACAACTTGTCAACCAGGGTCATGTCCAGGATATTTTTGCTTGTGCGCTTGACCATGTTCGTAATGTCACATTTTTTAAGTTCCTTTACAGTTCATAATTCAATATTAAGCTTGTTCATGATTATTATCTAGGTTTTTTGTATGTGTTTTTTCATCTATTTGATTGTAAGCAACTCTGCATGTTTCCCGTTGTTCACTATGATTTCTCCCATTACCACTCCCAGGATGAATCCGACTTTATTGTTACATAGGTTACTTTATTGTTACTATGATTTCTCCATTTACAATTTCATAGGTTACATCATGTAAAGTTGTCAATCTCAGGTTGGTGATGAGCTTTAGTTCTCCAGATTTGGGGCTTTTCTGATATTTTATCCCTCATGTCATTCCTGCATCACCTCGTTGTTTGAGCATGCCAATTGTATACCACTTGTACCAATTGGCACATGTCAATCCCTGAGTGGTGCCACATTTCACCTATTTTCAGTGAGAGTTTAGGGTTTCTCTAACATAGCTTTAGAAATCGATTCAGTGCCTGCTTGAATATTGTCACATAATACTCATGGTTTGGATTGATGAGCATGTTCTGAATGGTTGGTTAATTCATAAGAACCACCCATATAGTCATCTTGAGATATTTCAGAAGTTTTCTCGGGTTTCCTTTTTCACCGTTTCTAGTGGGTGGGATGGTGTCGGGTGATCCATCAATATTGGTGCTCTTGTAGTAGGGAATTTGTTTTTGGGTATATAAAGGAGAATTTGATGTAGATATCCCATTGGATTCATTCATAGATGGGCACGAGAGGTCAAGAATTTAAATTAAAATATGCAACCTCTAGCATGGCAACCTGAAGGCCGTGAGAGACACTGGTTAAAGATTGTTTTGTGCTGGACTTAATATAGTTGCGATTTCTTTCTATTATCTTAATGCAAATATATAGTATGATCTCATTAAAATTAGGATTGTGGTTGTATTTCTCTTTGGTTGTTTCTCTCTTAATGCTCCAGAAGTTGCCAAAAGTTGCGATAGTTGTTTAGTTTGCCTGTTACAACTTAAAAGTGGTTTTTAGCAATGGGAGTCATGTTTTTTAAGGTTCATACTAATATGAAGATCTTATAATTCTATATTCAGGATAAGAGAAGATGGCCTCTACTTTGGGCAGTATGACAAAAATTTCCACATCTACCTCATTGGGTAACAATGGAAAGGGGAAGAAGTTGGGTGCAATGTTTGATAATTATTGCAGACAATTGTCTTCTCTTTCAGTTTTTTCACCCATTTCCTTTAATCGCTCAAGCAGAAGAGGGACTCTGAGATTACACGACAGAGAGAAGGTAGTTAATACAAGAGCTATGGAAAAGGAGTTGTACTTCAACAAGGATGGCTCAGTGACAAAATAATTTCAGGTCAGAGAAAAAATTACGTTTAAAGGAAGGTCACCTGCACGTGAAACTTCACTGCGGTGGATCTTTCCTTGTCCCCTTATATTCGATTTTAATGTTTTATTTTAATTTTTCATGGAGGGTTGTTTTGGCATATGGTCTGGCATTCAATTGCACACTTACTGAAAGCATTGTAAATTTGTCTTGCAGGCAGTGTGAACAAACTTGCTGATCTTGTTGGAGTCACCCTTGGGGCGAAGGGAAAAATGTTGTCTTGGAGAGCAAGCATGGTTCTCCGAAAATAGTTAATGATGGTGTGATAGTAGCTAAGGAGGTAATTTGTAGATGTGTGCTTTGGTTTTCTTTTTAACGTTGTATTAGTTCCCCCTCTTAAATGTCTTAGATTTGGTAGGCATACTTTGAAAACTCAAAGGTGAAAGGAAACATATTTGTTACCCAGTGGTCTACTTGGCCTATGGACTAGCCACATTAGAGTAATGCATAAAGATTTTCACAAAAATAAAAGGAAAGGGTTATGGCTGAGCCAAATTTTATTGTTATTGACAGTGTAATGAAATGTATCTCAATGCTATGGTTTTGGCCTTTTTATTGGTTGAATTAGAGGACCCAGTTGAAAATATTGGGGCCAAGTAGGCTGGTTTTCCTTTTTGCTGATGGTTTGGTGTATCTAATTGAATTAGTTGCCTAAGGTATTTTTGGTTGCAAACTCGTTTTCATTTTTCATACAGTATTGGCCTTGTGGAATACATTTGATTGTGTGGTCTTTTTAGATCTACAACATTTGTAGTTGTTTAGTATTATGGCCGAGGTGCACTTTTATTATGGAAATAGTTGATGCAATATTGTCATTTAATCCTTATTGCAGGGTAGCATGTTGATTTTTATAAAATATTTATGTCTTAAAATGGTTAATTGATCTTCATACAACACTGTTACATTTGACTTTCAAAATTATATCAAAAGGCCAAAGACAATTTTGGGCAAATTTCAAATATTTTATGTTTTTTAACCATATTCTTTTATTGAGGTTTAAAAACAAGAAAAGAGAATTTTATATATGCCAACTGTGGAATATCTAAAGAAACAACCATCACTAAGATATGATTGAAGAGAATATGGTATTTTATAGCATGAAAGAGCCCTACAGGCATTTTCACAATGTTTGGCTAGGTTATTTTTTGGTGTGTTGGTTCAATATTCCTAGAATAGTGATCTTCAATACAAGTAAATGCCAGAGAAGAGAGATCATCATGTGATGCAACAAAACTGAAATTGGACCCCTAAGGAGAGCCGGTGTGTCTACAATCACTCTGTCAGCATTTTCCCTTGGTTTACCCCATTATTTTCCTCCAGCCTGAGTCTTAATTGACTTCTTCTTTCTTCGGGTTTATTTATCAAATTCGTAGAAATTCGTAGAATTTGATAAATAAATACTATCCACAATGGTTGGAATTTAATTTATATTCCCGACTTTATATTATCTCCAAGCCTTATAACCAATGTTTAACTTTCAACACTTTGTATTTATACTCCACGTTTCTTTTTAAATAAATAACTTGTAATGAAATTTAAGCTCTATATTTCACCACCCAGCCTTACAACAATCACACTCCAGACTTATGCTAATTATCCACCAATCGTTTAATTAAACAATTTAATTATACTCTGGCCCCACCTATATATATCAATAACCAATCAAACACTCGTATCATACCTGGCTATCCTCCTCACACCTTAGTTAACCTCTGGGCAAGTTCAACGTGCGACCACCGTCCGATGGCCCTTCTCCAAATCAACGACTCTTGGCAATTTCGCTCGGCTTCCAATGTCGGGCTTTAACGTGCGATGGCGCGGGTTAAACGGTGGTTTTCTGGGGGTCACTTCACCACATGTCACATTCCCTATGGAATCGCTCGCGAATAGGAAATACCGCCTACTCTGCAAAAGCGGTGTGAAATGGGCAACTTGCTTTTGTGATTCCGCTCGTGGTTTTGGTACAGGGCTTGACCACGGGTGCAAGTCTAGTTCCACTATCCTTTTGTTTGTTAACTCATGTCCAATCCTCGGGTCAGGTTTCGAAAGCACAACAATATTGTCTCTTTATTAAGCAAGATTTTTATATTTGAACAGTGTTCACGACCCCAGTTCTCTACACATACCTCGCCTTCGGGTGGGGTGAGTTCACAGGGTTATCCAACAATTTACGGGAATTCAAAGACAGAAGAATGGAATTATTAGTACCCAATCGCCTCATAGTTAAACAATTCTTCACAATTAGCAGTTCGAGATAATTCAATGGCAACTAAGCTTGGAAATCATTTAACTGGAAACAATTGTTCACACACAGAGGTTTATTGTAGAAATCCCCTCTCTACTCTCCTCTTCCCTCTCTACTTTTATTCATCCGAGGAATTACAATTTATATACATAACATATGGCTCTTCGGTTCCTCTGCGAGGACCGTTCTAGAAATCAAAAGGTCTAATTATAATAATTCAACTAACTGAAACTGTTCGACTCCTACAACTCTACCTAGTCTAAGTAATATAGTCAGCTGAGGTATTGACACCTAGCTGTTACAACTCAAATGTTTTCGAACCCTCCTAGCCACAACATGTGGACAAAAACTCCTACATTGCTGGCTAGTGCTAATGCCCCTGCATCATCATGTGACATAAACCTATTAACAAAAGTGAACAGGGAATGATTATTAATTATGGCATACTAAGTTGTCAGTGATTTTGACTATTTGTCTTTAACATGTAAAAATGTTAAATTCCAAACTTACATCATCATGGTTTGGCATCATGAGCTTGAATAATTGTCCACCATGCTCATAATTTCATTTTTGTATTCATATCTATAAACAACGTTTCAAATAATAATAAAAAAGTTCTATAAGAAAAATCCAGACCTCCATGCTGCTGCTCCTTGTGAGACAAAGTCAAAATTGTATTACACAATCTGACACATAAGAATCTCCTATATCCCGGTGGTATGTATCCAAATTCTTATAATAGTGTCTTCAAGACTTATGTTGACATTGCCAATGAGATATTTAAGCAATGAAAGATGGAGCCTTCTTCATTGTTGTATATGTAACAGTATTTTATTAATATAAATATTGATGGTTTTGTCTTTCTGAAAATGAAATGTAAAAATAATTTATTGTGGTCAATTGAAAGTTTTTTTTTTTTTAAATCTTTTCATTATGGAAGGGCGACATAGATATATGCCCTTCTAATTGAAATTCGGATCTGCCCTTCAAATTTGATCACTGTGTGGGACCCTAACAAACAATAAAACTATTCCACCGCGTGTTATATAAAAAATATAACAAAACCTTTGTCAAAACTTCAAATGAACCCTTTAGCCGTGGGTATTTCATCACGAATTGATCATTTTACCATGTACCTTCTTCTAGAGGAATATTCTTCCACTTGATTAGGTACTTCATAATGGTCATATGTCAAAGAGATACATAATGTTTATCTATAACTTTTTGTGGTTCAAGAATCAACTTTCATTCTTCATCTAATTTTGGAAGTTCTATTTACATTGGCATATTTTTTCCCAAAACCTTTTTTAGGCAAGATACATGAAAAACCTTGTGAATGCAAGAAGAAGGAAAATATAACTTCTATACCACTTGTGCAATCCTATGAATAATTATTTGGGGCCATAACAGATTTGCAGTGTGGAAAAAGTCGGCAAAAGTCCCGACTTTTTGAAAAAATCCCGATTTTTTCCTGGAGCCGACTTTATTGGCCGACTTTTTGTTGACTTTTTCATCCTTGAAAAAGTCGTGATTTTATCCTCGAAGTCCCAAACTTTTGCCGAATTTTTCGAAAAAATCTTGAGTGAGGTAGTTTCTTTAATAATTTTTTAATTTTTTTTTGAAAAAATCAGGATTTTTTCCAAAAATGAATATTTTTGTATTTTTTTAGTTTTGCCGACTTTTTCAAAAAACTCCCGACTTTATCGAGTATTACAAATTTTGGACCCTTGCCGATTTAATCCTGACTTCAACTTTTTCCACATTACATTTTTGAGCTAATTCTTTCTTCTTTTTCTTGAATGAAGATTGCTTATAATGCTATAATCTAAAAAATACCCAATTACCCTCCTCAAATTATCTTTCACTTCAATGTTGTTCCCCTTGTTGTTTTATCATGTCTCATGTCATTTGAAGGTTTTCCATAATAATTTTCAAAGTTTCTTTAGTATTTTCCATATGTGACTCTGTTTCCTATACTTTGGACTTATCTTGCAAAAGTATGAGATACTAGGAGTTGGATATCCATAAAGGGCCTTAAATGGGGAAATTTTAGTAGATGTGTGATAGGTAGTATGATAGTATCATATTACCATTCTTCCTTGAGGAACCCACTTCATCCATTAAGATTTCTTTTCTAAAGAGTAACATTGTAGATAACCTTAAAAACATTTGTTAACTATTTTTGTTTGACCATTTGATTGTATTTGATATGTAGAACTCATGGCAGCTAGTGTTTCTCCACTCATATTAAATAATTATTTCCAAAAGTTTCTTGTTACTATTACTTTAGGAAAACCATGAAGACTATGAATTTCTTTCACGGACACTTCTGCCACTTGGCTTTTTGTTTATGTACTTTGAGCTCTACAAAAAAAATCTACAAAATTTGTCTATATAAATGACACAAAAATGTAATACTTACCTTTATATTTCAGTAACCCTGTAATAAAGTCTATGGATATATCTTCTAGTGTTTGAATACATATGTGGAATGGTTGAAGTAACCCTAGAGATTTTACTATCTCTCTTTTATTTATTATGCAAACCTGACCTTCTCTTACAAAATTTTGAATATATTTCTTCATTCCTTCCAAAAATATATTTTTTGATCCTTTGAGATGTTTTAAGAAACCCTGCGTCCTACCATCAGAGAGACATGGGACTCCCTTAATATTTGTTTATTCAAATATGCTTGCGTGCATAAAAATATTCTACATTTGCACCAAAGTATATCTCTCTTTCAATCCCAATGCTCCATAGAGTTCATCCCATCCTTTATAAATTTTAGTTTTTGTTTAGTACTATTGTCATTTTTCCATTATGGCAAGCTTCTTCTAGCCACCTAGGAATAGAAAATGGAATTGGATATAAATTTGAGGCCTCTTCTATTTTAGAAAGAGCATCATGTACTAAATTTTCCTTACCCTTTTTGCAGATTATCTCAAAATTAAAACTTTGCATTTTTTCTCCTCATTTTGTTAATCTTCCAATGAAATCCATAGCTTCAAAAAATACTTTATGCTATCATGGTATATCTTGACTTTAAAGTACCTCCCAGTGATATACTATCCCCATTGTTTATTGCATGTAATATTGCTTCCATTTATTTTTCATACGTAGATTTCACCAAATATTTTCTTTTAATTCCTTGCTTTTAAAAGCCAATGATATCCCTTATTGTGTTAATGTTACGTGAATTCCTTGTCCTAGTGCCTCACACTCTACTATGAATGTTTTACCAAAGGTAGGTGCAACCGATGTTGGTGTAGAAGACATGGAATCCATTAAAAGAGAGAATGCCAAAGTAGCCTCATCATTCCATATAAATGATGTTTTCTTCAAGAGATATGTGAGTGGACTTGAAATGCATGCATAATTCTTAACAAATGATCAAAAATATCATGTAAGTCTAAAAAATCTTCTAAGAACCTTGATTTTCTTAGGAATAGGTCATTTTGTAATAGCTCGCATCTTTTGAGGCTCCAAATTCACTCCTTCTTTTAAAACAATATGAACCAAATACTCGAATTCTTATTTCCCAAAAGCAAATTTGGATATTTTTACATAAAAATGATTGTTCTCAATAATTTATATAACTTTTCCACATGTTTGCTAGTGTGGTATTCCCATGATTTATTATAAATATGTGTATTATCAAAGAAAACCAACACAAATTTTATAAGATGGGATCAAACAAAATTGTTCTTAAGTCAAGCCCGCCGGACTTCAAACAGCGATAAACCATAATTCAAACCAAATTCGCGTTCCAAAATAGCCTGCTGACGTCGACCAATTTTGTGACGCGAAAACCAAATGAATTCCGCCCTAGTATTTTTCGGGTCCGAAGTTGGGCTGACGTACAGAGGAAGAGTTGTGACACGAATTTCTTATCAAATTCGCCCTAATCTTTTTCGGGTCCTGATTTCCACTGCACGAGCGGCTCAAACAAAGATCCGCTCCTATCCCTCTGTGACAAAACCATCGTACATGCTGACATCATCAATCAAAACCCGCCACCCTTTGAATTTGTAAATAATACAAATTGCGTCTGCGTCATTTTCATTGTTCTTTGCGCTAGCCAGTCTTCCATGCAACAAAATTCAAAAACCAACTGTTAACGCTTGTTGACCGTTACCTTGCTGAAGAGAATTGAAGCCGAGTATTTCAGGGACGTTCTTCTGTCACAACCAACGCCTGTTTAAACACATTTTATTTCTCGTAAACAGGTATTTATTCCAATTCTCCTCTAAACTCTGTAAAAAATCCTGGTTTTAGTTTTAATTCTGCACTAAGGTCTGAAAAGAAGTTCAGTTTGGTCTTTTTCGTTCCTAGAACTACAATTATATTCCCAAAACTGGTAATTGTTCCCCTTTTCCACAAAAACCCCGAAATTCCATTTCTGAATCCACAAGAACCAAAAATGGAAGTTCCTATAGCTCTGAATGTCGTGCCCATCAATGCCCCTCACAAGGACTTGGATTATTTTCCTTTAGCCGATATGGATTTTCAAATTAAGGACTTGCTTCTCAGTGAGAATCCTCTTCGAATATTTTTCCGCTATAGAGAAAATTATTTGAATGGTTCTGACATCTTTGGACTTTGGGAATCAAATCTTCCTATGTACCTTCTCCCCTCAGTCCATATTTTTCCTGAGTTAATCCATTATTGCTACGCAAATTATGATCCCAACCAACGAGAAGTTTTATCCCCAAGTCAAAATGTCCTTTTCCCAATAACTGCTCAGTCCATAAATGAAATGCTACAATTCCAACCTGGTCAAGCTCTCACTCCCCTGTCCATGGTTGAATTACTTGAGAAATCTACTAAGTTATCCCATGAAGAGTTAAACTGCCTATGCCAAACCTTCATGCTACCAGAGCATCAGCCTAAAAACCCTCCCCCTTATGGTTATACTTTCTTTACTGATGAGGGTAGAATTATTTTAAACATGATATCTTCCATAATGGGCTTCAATACTAGTGAGTATGTTGATCAGTTAACCCTAGTATTGTTATCCATTTTTACCCCTGGACAGCCTCCTGCTGTCAAGTATGATTTTGCATCTTATATTACTGACAAAATCCATGATCAGTTCATGAGATTTGAGAATGAGAGAGTATTTAAGTATTCTTCTGTCATATATCATCTCATGATTTACTTTCAGTCAGAAAATTTCCCTTTTTATGTTAAGAAACTTGATGCCAAAGGGAATCCTAGGTCAGTCATCTTTTGGTCTGCCATTACTCACAATTCCTCTGATTCTCCTTATTCCTGTAATGAGTTTGTCGACCATTTTGTTCATCCTGCAACTACCTTGTTGACAGGAGTCTCTCCTCCTAGAATTAAAAATGAAATCAAGAAAATCCTTCAGCTCTCAAAGCAGTACAAGATAGGTGACTGGTACCTATATCAAAACTACACAGAGATCAGGATATATGGATGTGAATTATGCCCATTCAAACTTCCCAAGTATGTCCCAATGAGACTCTTTGCATTATAATATTTCAGGCAGATGAATAATTCAGATATAATTCATTTTTGCAATGCAAAGAAAAAGGCTCAACTCAGGATCAAGAGTCAATTAGGTCCCTTCATTTGTAACTCTAGGGAAGCTGGAAAGGAAGCCGGAAGGATTTTAGAAGAATATTTTAGACTACAAAATAGTTTCTAGTGGGTGCTTTATGATCCAAACAACATTATATGTGATAGAAGAATGAAAAATAAACTGTCACCATACATCCATCAAAGAATCCCAGAAATAAAAAAAATATGCTAATATGGATGAATGGACAGAAGGGACATTGGTTGAAAAAGATAGTGAGCAGGTCAATGTTGAAAATGTAATGAAAGATCTTGAAAAGATACTTGACCTAGAATCTTTTGGACAGGTTCAGGGATCTTCTTCAGCCAGGACTTTACAACAAAATTTGCAGGAGATTAGTACAGTAGCAGTAGAATCTAAAGGAAAAGAAAAGGAGCCTGATATACAAATAATTGAAAAATTCATAATGACAGAGCAACCAAAGACTTCTAAAGAACAAGGTCAAGGACAAATTCCTCCTACTCAGATCAGTGAGCCAGAAATTTCTATTCTACAAAATCCTCTAAATATAGAAAAGGGCAAAAAGAGAGAGGCTGAAACAACTACTCCTATTGGTGGCTCTTCTGAACAACAAGATGTTAAAAGGCAGAAATTAACTCCCCTTCCAGAAGATGAATAATTTTAGGAAATCCTTGACAGCTAGGGAAGAGAAGACAATCAGCAAATAGGTACAGGTAGTGGGACATCCACTAATTTTCAAAAACAAGAAATACAGAGGCAAAAAAGTGCAGAAATATCTTCTTTCAAACCTCCAGTAAAAACTACCTGGGACATCAAAAGAACATTCATCAATATAAAGGCCAGGAACGATCCACTTATACTTCAAGTGTACAACCAATATTTGAAGATGGCTCCGAAAAATCAAGAAAGATTGATGTCAGCTTATGACATCCAACAGGGTAAGATGTTAATGAGCCATTTGAAGCCCAAGGTGCAGTAGCCTCAGAAAACTGCAGATTACGTTAGGACTAATTTTGAAGTCTTAGCAAAGGATATCCATCCTTTAGATCAAATTGAGCTACACAAGCAAACATGTGAGATGATTTATTCTACTCTGACGGATTCTTTAGATAATACTAATACACAGTTGCAGCTTGAAAAAGCATCCTCCCAGGCTAAGGATAATAGAATCAAAACTTTAGAGGAAATAATCATTGGTTTGGGTCATAATCATAAAGATGTGAAAGGTATTGAAGCTTTGATCAAGATAAAAGATGATGATATTGTAGCTCTGAGAAAACAATTAAAGTTACCGGCCTCAAGACATCCACAAACTGCAGAAATCATCAAACAAAATTCTGAGGAAGAACTAATGGATTTGCTCTTAAAATTGAATGAGCAACTTACTGAAACTGAAAAAGAGCTTGAGAATGCATTAAAAGATAAGTAGGCAAATATTCCAGTATCTACTGCAGGAGTAGTGACAGGTACAACAACAACAGGTCAGCCAGCAGAATTTTCATAGAGAAACACTGCAAATTTGAACACTGATGAATTAACAAAGTTAATGGAAGATATGAAACTTCAGGCCATAGAGCTTCACAAAAAAAAGGAACAATTGGCCACTCTAGAACATAAATATGATCTTTCAAAAATGAGTGTTGTTGATAAAACAAGAGAAGTGAAAAAATTAGAAAAAACAGTCAAAGCATTGGAAAATGATCTCACATTGGAGAAACCTTTAAAAGAAATAAATGAAATTCTTTGGGATAATATCATTCAATCAATAAAGCATGTTTGGTCCTCAATTCAAATAATGGATGAACATAATAACTTAGTTAAATTGGCTTTGGATGAGATTGAGAGATCAAGACAAGAGTTGGGAAATATGCCAGAAGAGGCCAACAGACTTATACATTTTTTGAATACTCAGACTAAGAATCAACTAGCAGAAATTGGTATTTAGGACAGGACCGGAACAATTCTGGAAATAAAGAGAGTTTTTACTAAAAGAAATCTGGTACAGAATTTAGAAAAAAGGTGCTCAGATATGCAAGAAGAAATCATTGCCTTCAGAGAAAGATTGAATATTTTGTTAAATAGAGGATTGCCCAGTCCTATAGCTGCAGAAGATAAGCTAATGGACCTTGATAGTTATGTTGAAAAATTGGACAAATATGCTGATAATCAAGCTAGTTCTTCAACCAGTTCATCAACAGCGGCATTGCCTACAGGGAAAAACCTTCATGACAGATTGGAGAATTTATTTTAGCTTGAGCATGAAGTAAATCATTTGTTCCCAAATCAGCCTAATTTCTTGAGATATACTGAGGCTAATGAAACACTAAGAAAATTGCAAAGGACCAGAGTGCCAGAAGTTCAATGGTGGGAAGAAATGATGGAACTTTTGTAAAAAATTATCCTTACATCAATTTTTGCCTATTTACCACAGTATATCATGATAAAAAGGATAAAAGGATGAACAAAGGTCAAAGAGTATCAGAGCAGTTAAAGAGTATCAGTGAAACAAAATAATCAACATAGAATTACTGAAGAGGACAACAACAAGCCAAGATATAGGGCCTGCCTCCAGCACATTCTTAAAAGAAGGAAACAACACAACATCAGTTATCATTTTTCTTATCTACGAGACCATTTGTCTCTATATTATTGTAAAATACTTATTAGTTATCCTAGATAATATCTCAATTTGTTATGAGATATTTTGTATGTTTTTTTGTATAAATACTCCATCAATTGGAGTAGTAAGTGTGGATTCATATACTTTGTAGTAACATTGACTTTTTCGGAATAAAGTGCTGTTGGAGAAATTTCTTTGTGGCTTTCTGGATGATGAATTGATGCTAGAGACTTTTTACAGGATTCATGTGTCAAACTACGGATCAATACGTCATTTCTATCCTGTGTTTTAAGTTTTTATATCTGTTTATTATATCACTGTGTTTCATTTCTGAATAATTAATGAAAAGGAGTAAATCAGAAGGTACTTAAGTGTAATATGGTTTTAATCATTATTATTCTAAATTTTTTCTTCTAAACTAGTTATAAACAATGAATTCTTAATTGCTCCTATTTTACTAGTTTAAGCATTTTGATTATTTAGTAAAGAATACTTAAATGCTCTTTATTGATAATCACTCATTTTTCTCTCTTTGAATGTGTTGAAAGATTCTTAATTGCCTTTCATCCATTTTAAATCCATTTCATTCTTTTAAGATTATAATTGTTTCCATGTTTGACTATCTTGCCCTGTAAAACCATCTTTCGTTGATAAACTTAATCCAGTGAAGCCATTTTTTTTGACTCCATTGCCCAATGGCCTGAATTACTCAATCTTGCCCTTAGCTATCGAATTCCACCACCCAAATTCAAATAAAACCCCTGGACTTTATAACTAGCCTAAATTTTCTAAAACAAAGCTAAATTTTATAGAGAGAGCCCTCTCTGGGTACATATTGGCTAGATTCTATACCTAAAAGATTGGTTTGTGGTTACCTCGGACCCCTTTCCTCTTTCAACAACTTCAAGGAAAATCTGAGTGATAACATAGTGGCGACTCCGCTGGGGACCTGAATAATTTCATTGTTACTATTGTTTATTTTATAAACTATAGACGGAGCCTGAAGATTAGCTAGGTAGCCTTTGAAACTGCTTTTGCTTTGCAATTGCAGAAGTAAATAAATGCCGACGTCCAAAACGTCGGACCACATTGCATCGGAATTGCGTCGGAATTGGAACAATGGACGTAGGTACTCTATCTATTGCTTTACTATTATACATACTTCTATTTCACTTTCTTATATATGCCTCAGGCATATTTGGATGCTTTCTCAAATTTGTCGATAATCTCCATGTGGACCGTTACTAGGTTTTATATCATGTCCCTGTATGTGACATGGGGTATTTTTCTATCATTGTCTGGGGTGGGACTTCACTTTTCTGGATGGATATTTGGGTTCCAATCTTCAGATGTGAAAATGTAATGACTTCATGGACTGTTTTACTTCATATAATATATTCAAAACAACGTTTTTTCTCTTGTGAAAAAAAGATGATTAATGTTTATCACTCTGCCTTCAAAACTAGCGATGCTGGTCTATGTTGCTGGTTTATTGATATGGTCTGATGGTCTTTTTATATTTTGGACATATCACACTCCTCACATGATTAGCGTTTTTCTCTGTTCAAGGATTTTTGGTACTTTAATTTGTATTTGGAACAATGGACGTCGGTACTCTATCTGTTGCTTTACTATTCTACATACTGCTATTTCACTTTCTTATAGATGCCTCGGGCATATTTGGATGCTTTCTCAGATTGTCGATAATCTGCATGTGGACCGTTACTGGGTTTGATATCAAGTCCCTGTATGTGTTGTGTAGATTAATCCGTCTTGCGGACAAGACCGATCTCTCTAGTACAAAAGGTAACTAGCAACAAACAACCAATTATACTAATCTCTCTCTAAGTATATAAGATTTATAAAAACACTATATAGGTGTGAAGCCTACCTTATGTCCAACGCTTGCTTGAGTTCGTTGAAGTCCTTCCCGTGCACTGAAAGAACGTTCCTCGTGAATCTGCAGTCACAAACAAGCACAAAGATTAAGCAGCACCTGTATAGACATTATCACAAATCATACTTATCATAATGATCAAGGAATTTATGAAATAAACCATAAATAGACAGTTTAATGAGAGAAATGAGTATATTTGTATTAACTTCAAAGATAGAAAACCTTTACAACCTGTGCCTTGATGTTGTGCAGGTCCTCCCGGGGTCCGAAGCAGGAATCTCCTCTACTTTGACAAGCATTGCACTCTTTGAACCAAGACAAATAGAGATGAGTGATTTAACCTCACAGAAAGTCTTAGTTAACTAAGTCTGAATCTCAACAGCATTTAACTTCAAATCTCATAAGCTTGAACTCCCTTTGAGGCTACCCAAGGCCTCTTTTTATAGTGGAAAAGAGGAGGTTTCTTGTTCCAAATATGAAGGGATAGAATCCTCCTTCAAAGGGATAATCTCCTTACATCAAGGAGTTAGCTCCATCAAGTGAGGGATGCATGAACCTCTTCAAAGCGTATCCATTTCCGAAAATTTCCGTCTAGAATATTCTAGAATTCACCTGGAATTCACTTTTTATCTTCATTTTCTCGCCTTTTTATATTTTACAGAGGTCCACACCCATTAAACAAAGAACATGCGGTATGGTTCCGCAGGCAGGCTGAGATTTCGGTGCGGGACCGCAGGGAATGCATAGAGAAAGTGCGATACCAATTCTTAGGGGATTTTAGGGATTTTTCTCTGATTTTGAAGCTTGACATGAGGAGCTGATATATTGGACTTGCAAAAGGAGGAAGTATGAGTAATGATGAGCTCATACTCATGGTAAAATGTCAAGGTGACAGTTTTCAGTGTAACAGTATGTGACATGGGGTATTTTTCTATCACTGTCTGGGGTGGGACTTCCACATTTCTGGATGGATATTTGGGTTCCAATCTTCAGATGTGAAAATGTAATGACTTCATGGACTGTTTTACTTCATATAATATATTCAAAACAACATTTTTTCTCTTGTGAAAAAAAAATTATTAATGTTTATCACTCTACCTTCAAAACTAGCGATGCTGGTCTATGTTGCTGGTTTATTGATATGGTCTGATGGTCTTTTTATATTTTGGACATATCACACTCCTCACATGATTAGCATTTTTCTCTGTTCAAGGATTTTGGGTACTTTAATTTGTATTTGGAACAATGAAAGTCGGTACTCTATCTGTTGCTTTACTATTCTACATACTGCTATTTCACTTTCTTATAGATGCCTCGGGCATATTTGGATGCTTTCTCAGATTGTCGATAATCTCCATGTGGACCGTTACTGGGTTTTATATCAAGTCCCCGTATGTGACATGGGGTATTTTTCTATCACTGTCTGGGGTGGGACTTCCACTTTTCTGGATGGATATTTGGGTTCCAATCTTCAGATGTGAAAATGTAATAACTTCATGGACTGCTTTACTTCATATAATATATTCAAAACAACATTTTTTCTCTTGTGAAAAAAAAATGATTAATGTTTATCACTCTGCCTTCAAAACTAGCGATGCTGGTCTATGTTTTTGGTTTATTGATATGGTCTGATGGTCTTTTTATATTTTGGACATATCACACTCCTCACATGATTAGCGTTTTTCTCTGTTCAAGGATTTTGGGTAATTTAATTTGTATTTGGAACAATGGACGTCGGTACTCTATCTGTTGCTTTACTATTCTACATACTGCTATTTCACTTTCTTATAGATGCCTCGGGCATATTTGGATGCTTTCTCAGATTGTCGATAATCTCCATGTGGACCGTTACTGGGTTTTATATCATGTCCCCGTATGTGACATGGGGTATTTTTCTATCATTGTCTGGGGTGGGACTTCCACTTTTCTGGATGGATATTTGGGTTCCAATCTTCAGATGTGAAAATGTAATGACTTCATGGACTGTTTTACTTCATATAATATATTTAAAATAGCGTTTTTTCTCTTTAAAGTTTCATTTAAAAAAAAAATAAAAAAATAAAAAATTGAACTCCCGTCGCTCGTATACCACGCCGGTATGTCGTAATTCTGTTGGCTGTGACAGGTATGCTGGAAGAGCTGGGACAAATATAAAAACATCGGACGAGCGACGTTCAAAACGTCGAACCACATTTCGTCGGAATTGCGACAATTTACAAACTTCGGAAGAGCGACGTCCAAAACTTCGGACCACATTTCATCGGAATTGTGACAGTTTACAACCGTCGGAAGAGCGACGTCCAAAACGTCGGACCACATTGCGTCGGAATTGCGACAGTTTACAAACGTCGGAAGAGTGATGTTCAAAACGTCGGACCACATTTCGTCGTAATTGTGATAGTTTACAGACGTCGGAAGAGCGATGTTCAAAATGTCGGACCACATTTCGTCGGAAGTGCGATAGTTTACAAAGGTCGGAAGTGCGACAGATTGGGAAACGTCGGAAGAGTGACGCTTGTTTAGAAGCGACGGAAAAAGTGTCGATAGTGCGACACTTTTTAATTGCGTTTAACTACGATGTTATGAAACTACATTTTTCCCGCTCGAATCGTTGCTCTCAAGGATTTAATTATGTGTCGGAATAGCGACGAATTGGCTGTCGAAATTTTTTCCAAATTTTCTAGTGTGATAGCCTCCAGGCAGGCCACGTGGCACCCTCTGATAGGGCCCCCAAAAATCATATAAAAAAATAAAATTTTGCCACATAAGTTTTTTGAAAATGACAAACTTTTGTGTTCAAAAGTCCTATTTTGAAGCTTATTGGGAAAATTCAAACTTCAATATATTTATCATATGACATAATATTTGAGTCCCATTCGTGGTGCCATAATCACAGCGACGAGGCTTATTCGGTCGTTCAGTTTGCAACCAATTCTAAGCAGTTCCAATTTTGAGCATTTTTTTTCTCTTGGACATGATCACCTGATCACACTGTCTCTCTTCCAGGGGTGTGTTGAAACACAATGTATCCCCTTAGAGACTGTGTTTCCCCCTAGAATCAACCAAATTCCATTGATTTTTTCATTGCATTTGCTTTCAGTTTGTTATTTGCTGTGTTTTAAAGAGCCCGATACCTCATATTGACTAGTAACTCTATTTGCCTCTTCCTCCTTTGAAAAGAAAAACTTAGTTTCATTTTCTTCATTCACATTAAAGGGATTGAAAAGAAAAAATTGCATTTTCATGTAGTGGATTATGTGTTTTGCATAGGAACAATTAGGAAAGCTGCATTTTAGTTTGTTCTCTTTGATTGTTTGCTCTCAAATTGATTGCTCTTTCCCTCTAGTAGCTAGGATTTTCATTGAAAAAACTAAAAGTGAAATATTGCTTATCATTTTAGTTTGCATTTTAGGAATTTCCAATACATCATCGCGGTGAACCTTGAAAGGAAAATTGATAAACAAGATCAACTTAAAATTTTTCTCAATTTACCTAACAAAGCATTGGAACCATAATAATAACATTTAGAAGGTCTAGGCTAGAGACGTGTTCTAGCGTCATAAAACATAGCAGCTGTCATTAATTGTCTGCGATACATTCCAAGTGTGATACCTCACTCCATGCATGTAAGTATATCATAGCTCATCCACGTACTTTCGGGTATTTCGGGTGGTGCTACAGTACGAAAAGTATAAAGGGGTGCTCTCACTGTGTGGTTTCGCATTAGACAACGCTAATACGGACTTGGGCCTCCACGTACCTTCAGGTATATTTGGGAGGACAACTTTAGGTTGCTATCCATCCATAGTGAACCGAGTCAACCGCCTTGTAAATTGTAATACACCGAACACAACATTCGGGGAGATTTCCTGTCCGTACTTCTTGGTTTGCCATCCGTTTGAAATTCATTTTTAGGCTTTAGTTTGATTTTTTAGGGAAAAAAATGGGTTAAAAATGCGCCCGCGGGGTCTGCAGGTGGGACACAGGTTGCCTACGGACCCCGATTTTGTCTTAACGGGAAAAAATCGTGGGTACCGCAACCGAAATTCATCTTTCGTGCGGAGCTACGCTCTGTTTACAAAGAGAGGATGCGGTACCCGCGCGGTCAATTTTAAAGCACGGTTTTCTCAGTTTTCTGCCAAAAATTTTCAAATGAAATCATTCTAACTTGCCTTATTTTGTGTTGCAGGATTAACAAGATGCTTATTTGGCGAGAAAGGGAGCATGAGGAAGTGGATGAAGCTGCAATACTTCATTTGCCCACACAAAGGGCATTAAAAGCATGCTGCTTATACAAATTCTGGGCCATCTCTGGCATGAGGGCACAAGTGGAACTCTTAACATGGTTGGTAGACAGATGGCACGTGGAGGACCAGTGTTTCTTCATTGGTGGCCACCGGCTCGAAATTGAGCTGGAGGATATATATTTTTTGACTGGTTTGTCCAAGAGGGGTGAACATGTATCCTTGTTTGGGACTAGGCCAGGTGGCCAGACTGTTGCTAGTCTTCAACTCGAATTTTGCAATGATCAGGCAAATCCTCGGGACAAACGGATTGACATAAAACATATCATCCGTCCTGAACTGAAGGTTATAGAATTCACTGTTACCAAACTATGTGGGAGCGCCGCGCTTCATGTGGCTACTGGTTCCCAAATGCGTGTTGCAGTGGACTGTTTTCGCGGCACCATCTTCAACTGGTGCGAAGCCGTGTTGGCCAATATAAAAGGCCAACTTACCAGAGCAAAAACTGGGAAACTTAAAAACTTTGGATACGGATCCATCGTCGTTTCTTTTGCTTTGGAGAGGATTCCTCAATTAGCTCCACAGAGTATTTCAGTTGATGCCGGTCGACCTCGAGAACCGAGAATGGTTCGCTGGTCCGCGCTGATGGCCCGTCATGCTATTGAGGGCACTGAGATTGTACGATTCCCTTCTTCTTATTTTCGTTGGCTGGATCGCCAAGTTTTCATGATAGAGGATTTTCCGTATGCCGGGATGGATTTCCGCGGCGACAGAGAGATGTCTCTCCCTGCAGGGGAACAGTGGGATGATTCAGGTAAAACATTTTTCAACGTTTGCTAAGTTCTAATTTTTTTTAATTTTTTATCGTCTTAGAAAACTAATAACCAAAAGTTTTTTGAATATAGACGTAGGTCCACAACGACCAGCTCATCTCCAACCTTTCGAGAGGAGACAACCAGTTGCGCTCGCACCAGCCCCAGCAGGCCAATCAATAGAGATTTTGACTGATTTGGAGCATCATCTAGAGCGCCTGACTCTAGATATACCAGAGACCAGCATAGATGACATCCCTCTCAGGCTACAAAGATATGTGATTGGAGTCCCAGGACCTTTCAGGAGGTTCCTATGCAGGGTGGCCCGAGCAGTTGTTTTTTATCGAGATCATCATCAGTGATGGGATGATCATGTAGACTCATTTTTGTACTTTTTGCATTATCATTTTTGCCGATCATAAGGTGTTTCCAACCTATGATCGAAGACGATGTATGTTTTTTTTTTTAAACACACTCCTATGATATATATCACTATTTTGACGGCTATCTGTATACATATATGAATGTTGTTTGTTTTAATGCTTTTAATTATTGCAAATGTCTATTTATCATACTAGAAGCAATTGAATCTGCTAATGTATTTAAATGTCTTGGAATATGCTGATATTCAATATAATCAAACTCACGTTCCAAGAGACAAACTCTCAAAAATAATCGTAATAACACCGGATTTCTAATGGTATAAACCCTGTTAAGTTGTAATACAACAAGTTCAGAATCCAACCTTACAATCAAACTCCGAATTCCAAAAGATATGGACTCAGATAATAACTCAATCACTGCACTATACTCGGCAATGTTATTTGTTGTTTGACCAAGGCTTACCCCATGCATGGATACTAACTCGTCAGAGGGTGAATAGATAACCCAAGCTGCGGAAGAAATGTTCCGTGTACTACGACAAGCACCATCAGCAAAACCAACGTAGGTTTGAAGAGACGTCGACATCTGTAATATCAAGAGTAAAACTCAGATAAGCAGGAATAGTGACAAAAACACACTTCTAAACTAGGCACACTTTTCTAATCTAAAACACACCAGCAGTAAAGAAATCTAAACTAACAAAAATCTCCACACCTCATTTAAGCATAATATCACTTTAGATAAAGCCCATTTCTGGGTTTATCCAAAGGGACACCGTCAAAATCTATCAACTCATAGGTCCCTTTTGCTAACTTTCGCTTCACAATGTAAGGACCATGCCACATATGCACGAATTTCCCAGCTCCTAGCTTGTCGTTAGCTTGATCATAAAGTAAAACTAGGTCTCCTTCTGAAAAATTTCGAGGGGTCACATTTCTATCATACTGAGCTTTGATCCTTTTAACATGAGCCTCGTTTGCTATTGCAGCATTTCGTCGATTCTCATCTAATTGGGCTAAGTACAAGAAACGTTTTTCCTCTTCAGACGTAGCTGGAAGTAATTCTACGGCTAATTTTAGTGACGGTATTTCGCATTCAATCGGCAGCACAACTTCCAAACCGTAGACCAGTTGAAAAGGAGTGAAACCCGTTGATGTTTTGACTGAAGTTCGATATGCCCAAAGCGCTGAAAATAACATGGAATGCCAATTCGTCTTATGAATACCAATAATTATTTTTATCATGGTGACTAAAACTTTATTAATGGCTTCAACCAGACCATTTGCTTGTGGATAGTACGGAGTGGAACTATCATGGCGTAGGCCAAGTTGTTCTGTTAATTCAGTCATCATTATATTCCGAAAATGGCTTCCATGATCTGTAATAATAGCTTGAGGAACACCGAACCTAGCAATTATGTGATTAAATATGAATGTTGCAGCAGTCTTGCCATCAGCTGAATATGTAGGCATCGCCTCGGCCCATTTCGTAAAATAATCTACTGCGAGAATAATATAGGCATGCCCCCCGGCCGAGTGAGGGTTACATGTGATAAAATCGATACCCCATTTTGCGAATGGACCAACAACAATTATAGGGTGAAGAGGAGCGGGTGGCGCGCGCATTTTTCTATCAAAAATTTGACAGTTGTGGCATTTCCGAACGGTGTAAATGCAATCTTTGAATAATGTTGGCCAGAAATAACCTGCACGCAATATCTTTTGGGCTGTGGCATACCCAGACATATGACCGCCACATGCTCCAGAATGACAGTCATTTAATACCTTTTCAGCTTCTTCATGAGTTAGACAACGTCGGAAAACAGAATCCGCTCCTCGTCGATAAAGTGTATCGCCAATGATATTATATTGTTGGGATTGGAAGCGTATTTTCCGTCGCTAAGTTCGTGAAATGTCAGGCCGAAAAGATTGGGTTTGGAGATACACAATAATATCCCCATACCATGGATCAAGCGTACTGATAAGAAACAAAGATTCGTCCGCAATGGAATCTTCTGCCACTGTTTCAATATCAGTAGAGGGGAAATCACACATCAGTTCCGCAAAAACCAAAGATTTCTTTGCCTTGGATTTTTCAAATTCCAAGTCAAATTCCTGCAGGATAACTATCCATTTGGAATATTTGCCCCCTAGCAATTGTTTGGTCAAAATATACATCATAGGGTTGCAATCAGAAATTATTGTGGGTTTACGTAACAAGATGTAATGTCTAAAAAGTTGAACAACTTGAACAGCTGCCAAGGCCAATTTCTCCACATGTGTGTATTTAATTTCAGTCGGATTCAGATTTCGACTAAGATAATAAATCACATGTTCTTTGTGAGATTCATCTTCCTGAACTAGTACCATCCCAATGGTGGAATGAGAAGCAGCGAGATACAAAATGTAATCTTGGTTGTAGTTGGGAGGATGCAATAACGGTGCATGGGTCAACGCGTGTTTAAGTGCGTCAAAAGATCGATCAACGATCTCGTCCCAAAAGAACAGAATGTCCTGTTTCAACAACCGGGTAAAACCCTTTGCAAGCTCGGCATAGTTCGGAATAAACCTACGTAAAAAGTTTGCTTTCCCCTGCAAACTTTGGAGTTGGCGTAATGTCAAAGGAGGAGGCAGTTTAACAATAGCTTCGACCTTCGATGGATCGACACGAATGCCTGATTTCGAGACCACAAATCCCAGTAATCGACCCGATTCAACGCAGAAAACACATTTATGCAGATTCAGCCTTATCCGATAATGCCTACATCTCATAAAAATTGCTCGTAGATGAGTGGGATGATCGACCCGACGTAATGAATGAGCCGGTAAATCATCGAGATATGGCTGAACAATGTGCTTAATGTCATGAAATGCATAAGACATAGCCCGTTGAAAAGTTGCTCCAGCGTTCTTAAGTCCAAAAGGTAGTTTACAATAGGCAAACGTTCCCCACGGACAAATGAAAGCTGTTTTAGGTTGATCTGCAGGGAGTATGTTTATTTGATTGTAGCCTGAAAAGCCATCCATAAAGGAAAACAATTCACTAGCAGCACAAGCATCGATTATCTGATCGATATAGGGAGTTGGATAATTGTCTTTTGGACACACTCGATTAATATCCCTATAATCGATACATACTCTTATTGTTCCTTGTTTTTTAGTCACAGGAACAATATTCGATACCCAATCCGTTAAGGGAATTGGATAAATGAATCCTACTCGAAGTAATTTTTCAACTTCAGCTTTTATAGCAGCAGCTTTTCTAGGATGAATTTGACGTAATCGTTGACGAACAGGTTTAGCATCCGGGTAAGTCTTAATTTCATGAACCACGATCGATGGATCAATTCCTGGCATTTCTTCATAAGACCAGGCAAACACGTCACGGAATTCTTGAAATAGGGCTTTATAAGTCTGAATTTCTTCCTCTGAAAAACAAGCACCTATATGAATTTTTTCAATTATTCCCGGCTTTACTGAAATGTCAATTGGAACCGTTCTAGATATATTTTCCAAATTTAACTCAGAATCAGGATTTTGCAATGGATTCTGAGGTTCCTTGGCATATTCAGCAGTAAAAATTGAAGCGAAATCATTTTCAAAATGATCTAATTCAGGTAAAAATGAAGATCGATGATGTAGATCTTCCCATGGTAAATCATCAACAGACAAAAACTCACGAATTTTCTCATCTGTATGAACAATTTCAGGAAATGTTGTTGTTACTAAACTAGATATAGAAAGTGATTCCTCTTGGATCCCATTCATTGGATCAATTTTGGTTGAAGAGGGGTCGGAAAAAGACTGTACAGCTTGGTACGCAACTTCAAATGGACTCAAGGGCATAACGCCATCAAATGAGTCTATCTCGGATTCAGAAGGAAGAATCCAAGGATCATCAAACATAACTGTGTCTAACGAAATCATATGAATTTTTGCAGTAGAAGGTGATACGTTAGGAGGAGGAAAGGAAAAATTTCCTAGTAAATCAGAATCTTTAACCAAACCTACTCCGACATCCTTATAAGGGATAGCCGTTTTACCAACATGCTGGATTGTTTCTGTAGAGGCTGGGTCGGACGAAAAATAAGTTAACTGATCTATTGTTACGATCTTTCCTTGATATGGAAATTTTATGAGTCGAAAGACCGAAGAGACAACAGCAGTCATAGCATAAGACCAACTACGACCCAGTAGAAGGTTGTAATCTAGAGGGGCATCAACCACTTCCACATCTAGATTAACGATTTTTCCTTCAACCCCTATGGGTAAATCCTGCAAAATACCATAAGTTTGAAAACCTCGACCATCAAAAGCTTTTAGAATCGTCGGAGATTGGTTAAGTGTAGGAGAACCAAGAGATTTCCAACACTGAAGCGACATAATACACGTTGAAGCTCCCTCATCAATCACAGTCCGAAAAATAGGTCTGTTTTTGACTAACACTGGAATCTGGAAAGCCATTTGGTGAGGAAGACGTGGTGTACTAGTTTCTAAATCGAAAATTATAAGGTTAGAATCCTGAACATCAACAGCTCCTATGGCAGACAATAATAATTTACGCTGTGCTGGACAATATTGCAGCACTTCCAAAGCCGACATTGCTGAAGGAGAAACAGCTAAATCTTCAACAATGTTGTAATTCTGAGCAGCTCTCGCATGTGGATTGAAAGCTGATTTACGAAGAACACCTTTAGCAGGCGGTTTGATTATCAAGTCTGGATTTTGTTTCTCAATCTGTAGCAGACTAGAAACAGGATGAGTTGTATTTGATGCATTCGCATTAGAAGACTCTCCTTCTTTGCCATCAACGGGATTCTTAGAACCATAATCTTGCGATCGCATCGCAATCCGTACATGAGACATCATCATAATAGGCTCTTCTAAAGTAGTCGAGGAAGAACCAATCATCTTACTATCTTGAATTGGAAAAGGATCCTTCAAGACAACAGGTTATTGTGATCCTTTAACGAGTTTCGTAACTTCCTCTCGATATGGACATTCTTTCGTGAAGTGATCTTGTTCACAAATGAAGCAAGGATAGCGAGGTTTACGTTTCTCGTCATTGGATTCTTCTTTATCTGTTTTTTCTTTCGAATTCTTTCTGTTTTTGTTCCTCCCCTTCTTTTTACCACCGGATTTTGATTTTGCCGTAGAGGTTTCAACGACATGAATATCGGCAGAAAATTCTTGAGAGGATTATCCTTTCGGGGAATCAGGTAAAGTTATAATTGGAGAAGAATTCTTTGAAGATTTCTTCTTGCTTTTAGAACTAACTGTACCAATCATACCATTAGCGGCATGAGACCCTGAAGGAGCAGCAGCTATTTGACCTTGTTTGGGTAGATCGGGAATTTTCTCATGAAGAGTACCTGACTGCGTATAGACGAGGTCTAGGTACTGAGCCTGAGCAATTAATTGCTCTTCAGTAACAACACCAGCCTTGGCTACGTCTTCAGTGATCTTGGGCAACAATGATTTAACGAACCATTCTGCCAAAATTTGATTCGGAATATAAACTTTCACTAAACGTCGTCTACGTCGCCACTCATGGATATGATCAGAAATATACGTGGACATAGATTGTTTTAGCGAAGTTAATAATTCTGTGCCATTGTCGTATCTGACAGGCAACTGGAAATGAGTTAAGAAAGATGTTGCTAACTGACTGAAATTATGAAACGAGCCTCGTGGCAACTCAATGTACCATTTGGCTGCAAGACCTATGAGTGTTCTCTAGAAAAGACGTAAGCGAATTGAATCATCAATTATTGAATTAGATGCACACCAAAGGTGATAAGTCATAACATGATTGGATGGATCTTCTCCTGACTTACCTTCAAACTTTGGTATATCACTGGGAAACTTATGAGGCATTGACGGCCAGTTCTGATAATAAAAAATAGGATCATTTGTAAGGCGCGTCAAATCAGGTAAGTCCAAAGTTGTGATAAACGACAATTGACGGTTAGGGTCACGAAAACCTTGAGAAGCCAAATCAGATCCAGGAGGTGGATACCCAGGATAACTAGGAATCGGATTAGCATTAGGTATCGTATAACCTCCTGGATAACCAGGATGAATCGGACCATACTGAGGTTGTTGATAAGTATAACCAGGGTATGGTTGATAGCTTGGATTCTGCACATAGGGACCGAATTGCGGCTGTCCCTGGTACGGTTGATAAGTAAATTGAGGTTGACTCGTAAGAACTGTACTTGTACCGACTTGTCCTGCAGGCATCTGAACTGTGGTCTGAACTGAGGGTCCTGACTGAGGTACATAGACTTGAGGGATTTGCACGGATACAGGGATAGCCAAACTCGGGGTTACAGATACTCCAGAAACAGGTGTGACAGGTTGAACAGGCGTTGCAGCAGTTGCAGCAGTTTGGGGCGGAGTCTGGGGTGTACTAGGCCCAGCCTGCTGAACTGAACTAGGTGCAGGAGTTTGAATAGCTGGCTGAACAGGCTGCTGGGTTGAACCAAAAACCAAAGGCTGACCAGGTTGATAGGGTAACTGTACATTAGGCTGCAAAGGCTGTTGATATTGGGACGGATCCCACACCATCATTCCGGGGTATTGTCCCGTAGAAGGTTGAACGTAAGGACCAAAACCTGGTTGAACGTAGGGTTGATAATAAGGTAAAGTTTCGGTTCCTTGAACAGATGGTTGACTAGAAGGCTGTTGGTAACCTTGCATTGGGTACTGCCCTTGAGGTTGATAACCTTGAGGCATGTACTGAAGCTGGGGTTGTTGAGGACCCTGAGGAGCATATTGAGTTTGGGGTTGACCTTGAGGAATGTACTTTCCTTGAGGTTGATAACCCTGAGGTATGTACTGTCCTTGGGGTTTCCCCCCAAAATAATATGGATCCACAGTTTGTCTTGGGAAAAATCTACCTTGAGGTTGCGCCCCGGGTGGTAACTGACTACCTTGAGGTTTCCCCCTAGGCGGTAATTGACTACCCTGAGGTTGCCCCCCAAGCGGTAACTGAGTTCCCTGAGGTTGACCCCCAGAAGGAAACTGACTGCCTTGAGCTTGAGGATTAGGAATGTTACCAGACATCATAAAAACTTGTTCTGCGTTCGACGTTTCAATTTTAAGTCTATCAAAACCAGTTGATAACACGTTTTCGATGGGTTGAGGAGCTGCTCCTGAGAAAGTACCAGACAAAGACTGATATCCCGCAGGAACAGAAGGACCACCATGTAAGAACGATTCAGGCGTTTGAGAAAACATGGATGACTCTCCAGCCATAATAGATGACGGATAATATCCTCTGGGTGTAGGATGAAATGGAACTCGAGGTGGATAAAAAGTAAGACCCGGATTCTCTAAAAAATCAGTTAAAGAGAGATACTCGGGATTAGTTCGAATGGGGCTGTAGAAAATAGATTCACGCTCCCTAAGATTTAACGATTGAGGGGAGTTGGGAAGAGATATGTCTTCGTCTGGATTAGTAAGTTCTTCTATAGAAATTAGTCCAGAGGGAAGATTTTCTGTAATGATATTTCTTACCCTAGGTGAACCTGGATCGCTAGAAGTTGGTGAGATAAATCCTGAGGAAGTTTCTAACACAGAAGATTCAGTTTCAGGTTCAGAGATTTCAGGTTCATCAGATAATTCACCGGAAGGAGAAATATTTTCAGTAACTTCGGAAACTGAAATCGGTTCTTGAATATATTATGTTGTAGGAATTTGATGATCAGGATGTATTACAATAGCAGAGGTTTCAACTTCTGTTGATCTAAGTCTACGGCTACTGTGTGGTACTAGAGCTCGAAGCCCTTCAAGATGACCTGGAGTAAATTCAGGGGGTTTCCCTTGTATTCTCTGGGATTGTCTCGGCAATTCCGCCACGATGAAAAATTATCTAATCACACGCAAACAAAGAAAAATTTCAATGAAAACACCTAAAGTCTCTAAGAAACAAACAATTGAATCACTCGCTTAAAAAATCTAAGAGTTCAAACCATACACAAACAAGTAACTTTCCGTACTAAAATCACTAGTTGGTGATGAAATCCAACTTAGTAGAGTTTTAACACGAAAAGGGCGGTTGGAACAGTTACCCCGACAACCTTCTTAATGAAACAGACTGGCACAAGTTTCTTCACATAACCATCTCGAGTGAAGAGAACCCCCTAGAGAGTCCAAGTGAGTCTAGTCGACGTCTGTTCTAGGTACAGTGGGATCTTCCCTCCACCGTCACCTTAGGAAAGAATCCTAAAGATTATGGCCTCTAAGGTTACCAACTGAAACAAATAAACCTGGGGGAACAGTCTACGATCCGACACACACGCAAGGGCAGAGTAACAAAGCTCAACCCCCTTGAAGGATCCTTGAACATAATCCAAGGTTTACCGACAAGTGACCCCTGGCTCCTCGACAATGGTCTATCCGAGGTTTACCGTTTTTAATACGTGTATATCTTCTATCATTCCCAATGAGGAAGGATTGATTACCCCACTGGTTCAGATATGATCTCGTGCTTAAATCCTTTAAGAGGAGCTTCCCAGAGCATACATGCAACAACTGGAATTCTTCCTACCGCAAGATATGTCTACTTGTTTGTTTTATCTATCTTGGATAGTTAATTACTCCCTACTCCAAGATACTAGCCTAAGCTATGTTGGTGATGAGAGCCCTAGAAATAAAAAGATTACTTGATAAATTTTATTTAAGCGTTACTTTTAAGAGCTGTTTCTTAAGTCAATGGGTGCGGAAATGAAACTTTGTATGATGCGAAGACTCGGCTTCCAAAAAACACTAAAATGCACCTATGATGATATTCAATTATTTTTTCTTTCAATGAACTTTCTATCTAAAGAAAGAGTTAGAGAATGCAACCTTTAATTTCTTTCTTCAAACATGAAAACTAATTGAAAGAAACTATTTTGTCTTTTCAATAAACTATCAAAGCTCACAAGAAAACTCTTTTCTTTTCCAAACAAGAAACTACAAAACAATTTTCTTTCGAAAGAAATCTACAAAAATTAAAACTATTCAAAACTATAAAAACTAATCTTGAGAACTAATCTAAATTGAGTAAAAGCTTTTTAGAGTTTTTTATGAATGTTTCTCTTAGTTGTTCAGCAAACTAAGAATCTGTTCGTTCAGATAACAAACAGATCAAAAAACACTTAAAATATGTTTTTTCAAAACACTCAAAGAATGAAATTCAAAACTTTGAAGCAAGTTCTTTCGAAGATTTGCAAAGAAATCAAAAGGCTTAATTTCTCAACATAGGATGTTTCCACAATCAGGTCGGATTCAAAAGACAAAAAGAGATCAATGTAATCTGAGATACTACAAATTGTCTAAAGTTCGAATCATTACAAAGACCAAGCAGGAAAAATAATCCAATTGGAAAAATCTCCTAGAAAATCATCAAAACACTAACACTGTTGGAGTTCATATACAATGAATTCTTGATAGACACACTAACCAGTCTGGGCAGAAACCAAAGATCTAAAAATAAACTAGAAAAAGAAACCTAGAAATTTTCTAAAATCTTTACAGGGTCCGCATGTAAGCAGTGTTGACAGGTGCGGTCCCGCACTGTGTTCTGTAAAGAACGTGCGAAACTGCCCGCACTGTCAAAGTTATGCAGAGTGCGGTCCTAGCAAAAATTATAGAAGAACTCAAAACACTTCTAAATTTTCAAAAATAGAAAAACAAATAAAGTACCCAGACAGATGTGAATCAATCAAAAACCAGAAAAAAACGTTTTCTTAAGTCAAAAATCAAAGAGAACCAAAAACAATAAGTCTTTCCCCAGCGGAGTCGCCATTTTGTTGTGTAGATTAATCCGTCTTACGGACAAGACCGATCTCTCTAGTACAAAAGGTAACTAGCAACAAACAGCCAATTATACTAATCTCTCTCTAAGTATATAAGATTTATAAAAACACTATATAGGTGTGAAGCCTACCTTATGTCCAACGCTTGCTTGAGTTCGTTGAAGTCCTTCCCATGCACTGAAAGAACGTTCCTCGTGAATCTGCAGTCACAAACAAGCAAAAAGATTAAGCAGCACCTGTATAGACATTATCACAAATCATACTTATCATAATGATCAAGGAATTTATGAAATAAACCATGAATAGACAGTTTAATGAGAGAAATGAGTATATTTGTATTAACTTCAAAGATAGAAAACCTTTACAACCTGTGCCTTGATGTTGTGCAGGTCCTCCCGGGGTCCGAAGCAGGAATCTCTTCTAATTTGACAAGCATTGCACTCTTTGAACCAAGACAAATGGAGATGAGTGATTTAACCTCACAGAAAGTCTTAGTTAACTGAGTCTGAATCTCAACAGCATTTAACTTCAAATATCTTAAGCTTGAACTCCCTTTGAGGCTACCCAAGGCCTCTTTTATAGTGGAAAAGAGGAGGTTTCTTGTTCCAAATATGAAGGGATAGAATCCTCCTTCAAAGGGATTAGCTCCTTACATCAAGGGGTTAGCTCCATCAAGTGAGGGATGCATGAACCTTCTCAAAGCATATCCATTCCCGAAAATTCCCGTCTAGAATCTTCTAGAATTCACCTGGAATTCACTTTTTATCTTCATTTTCTCGCCTTTTTATGTTTTATAGAGGTCCGCACCCATTACACAAAGAACGTGCGGTATGGTTCTGCAGGCAGGCTGAGATTTCGGTGCGGGACCGCAGGGAATGCATAGAGAAAGTGCGATACCAATTCTTAGGGGATTTTAGGGATTTTTCTCTGATTTTGAAGCTTGACATGAGGAGCTGATATATTGGACTTGCAAAAGGAGGAAGTATGAGTAATGATGAGCTCATACTCATGGTAAAATGTCAAGGTGACAGTTTTCAGTGTAACAGTATGTGACATGGGGTATTTTTCTATCACTGTCTGGGGTGGGACTTCCACATTTCTGGATGGATATTTGGGTTCCAATCTTCAGATGTGAAAATGTAATGACTTCATGGAATGTTTTACTTCATATAATATATTCAAAACAACGTTTTTTCTCTTGTGAAAAAAAAATGATTAATGTTTATCACTCTGCCTTCAAAACTAGCGATGCTGGTCTATGTTGCTGGTTTATTGATATGGTCTCATGGTATTTTTATATTTGGGACATATCACACACCTCACATGATTAGCGTTTTTCTCTGTTCAAGAATTTTGGGTACTTTAATTTGTATTTGGAACAATGGACGTCGGTACTCTATCTGTTGTTTTACTATTCTACATATTGCTATTTCACTTTCTTATAGATGCCTCGGGCATATTTGGATGCTTTCTCAGATTTGTCGATAATCTCCATGTGGATCGTTACTGGGTTTTATATCAAGTCGCTGTATGTGACATGGGGTATTTTTCTATCATTGTCTGGGGTGGGACTTCCACTTTTCTGGATGGATATTTGGGTTCCAATCTTCAGATGTGAAAATGTAATGACTTCATGGACTGTTTTACTTCATATAATATATTCAAACAACGTTTTTTCTCTTGTGAAAAAAAAAATGATTAATGTTTATCACTCTGCCTTCAAAACTAGCGATGCTGGTCTATGTTGCTGGTTTATTGATATGGTCTGATGGTCTTTTTATATTTTGGACATTTCACACTCCTCACATGATTAGCGTTTTTCTCTGTTGCAAGGTTTTGGGTACTTTAATTTGTATTTGGAACAATGGACATCGGTACTCTATCTGTTGCTTTACTATTCTACATACTGCTATTTCACTTTCTTATAGATGCCTCGGGCATATTTGGATGCTTTCTCAGATTTGTCGATAATCTCCATGTCGACCGTTACTGGGTTTTATATCATGTCCCTGTATGTGACATGGGGTATTTTTCTATCATTGTCTAGGGTGGGACTTCCACTTTTCTGGATGGATATTTGGGTTCCAATCTTCAGATGTGAAAATGTAATGACTTCATGGACTGTTTTACTTCATATAATATATTCAAAACAACATTTTTCCTCTTTTAAAGTTTCATTTAAAAAAAAAAAAAATTGAACCTGCCGTCGCTATACCAACGCCTTGTAAGTGTCGGAATTGCGATAGATTAGAAACGTCGGAAGAGCGACAGTACAAAAACGTTTCCTGTTAGCAACGCTCAAAACGCTGACCATTTGTCAATTGAGACAGCCATAACCGTCGGAATAGCTACGCTCCAAAACTTCGGACCACATTTCGCGTCGAAATTGTGACAGTTTACAACCGTCGGAAGAGCGACGTCCAAAACGTCGGACCCACACGTGCCTGGCTCAGGACAAGCTTACAAACTTCGGAAGAGCAACGTTCAAAACGTCGGACCACATTTCGTTGTAATTGTGACAATTTACAGATGTCAGAAGAGCGACGTTCAAAACGTCAGACCACATTTCGTCGGAAGTGCGACAATTTACAAAGGTCGGAAGTGCGACGGATTGGGAAACGTCGGAAGAGTGACGCTTGTTTGGAAGTGACGAAAAAAGTGTCGATAGTGCGACACTTTTTAATTGCGTCAGAACTACGATGTTATGGTAAACCACATTTTTCCCACCCTCGAACTGTTGCTCTTGCGACGACTATGTGTCGGAATAGCGACGAATTGGCTGTCGAAATTTTTTCCAAATTTTCTAGTGTAGTAGCCTCCAGGAAGGCCACGTGGCACCCTCCGATAGGGCCCCAAAAGCCATATAAAAAAATAACATTTTACCACATAATTTTTTTTTTAAATGACAAATTTTTGTGTTCAAAAGTCCTATTTTGAAGGTTATTGGGCAACTTCAAACTTCAATATCTTTCTCATAAGACATCGGATTTGAGTCTCGTTCATGGTGCCAGAATCGCAGCGACGAGGCCTATCCGTTCGTTCAGTTTGCAACCAATTCTAAGTAGTTCCAATTTTGAGCATTTTTTTCCTCTTGGACATGATCACCTCGATCACACCTGCCTCTTGGGGTGTGTTGCAACGCACTGTCTCCCCTTAGAGACTACATTGTCCCCTAAAATCAACCAAATTCCATTGATTTTGTCATTGCATTTGCTTTCAGTCTGATTGTTTGTTGTGTTTTAAAGAGCTTGATACCTCATATTGACTAGTAACTCTATCTATCTCTTCCTCCTTTGAAAGAAAAGTTTGTTCAATGTTTATTTAAAGTTTTTTTCTTTATCATTGAAGAATTAATTTCAAAGTATTTTCATTGCCGCATTAGATCCATTTGCTTTTGAAAAGGAAATTATCATTAAATTCTTCATTTCCTGTAGGAGAAATTGTAGTTCTATTCTTCATTTTTCCTATTAAAGAGAAATTGTTGTTCTATTCCTCATTTCTCAATGTAAAGGGAATTTGTTTTTATTGATTTGATGCACTTAGTTTCCTTTTCTGCATTAACATTAAAGGGACTGAAAAGAAAAACCTGCATTTTCATGTAGTGGATTGTGTGTTTTGCATAGGAACAATTAGGAAAGCTGCATTTTATTTTGTGCTCTTTGATTGTTTGCTCTCAAATTGATTGCTCTTCCCCTCTAGTAACTAGGATTTTCATTGAAAAAATAAAAGTGAAAGATTGCTTATCATTTTAGTTTGCACTTTAGGAATTTCCAATACATCATCGCGGTGAAACTTGAAAGGAAAATTGATAAACAAGATCAACTTAAAATTTATCTCAATTTACCTAACAAAGCATTGGAACCATAACGATAACATTTAGAAGGTCTAGGCTAGATACGTGTTCCGGGATCATAAAACATAGTAGCTGTCATTAATTGTCTATGATACATTCCAAGTGTGATACCTCACTCCGCGTACGTAAGTATGTCGTAGCTCTTCCACGTACTTTTGGGTATATTAGGTAGTGTTACAGTACAAAAAGTATAAAGGGGTGCTCTCACTATGCGGTTTCTCATTAGACAGCGCTAATATGGACTTGGGCCTCCATGTACCTTTGGGTATATTTGGGAGGAAAAATTTAGGTTTCTATCCATCCATAGTGAATCAAGTCAGCTGCCTTGTAAATTGTGATACACCGAACACAACATTTGGGGAGATTTTCTGCCCGTACTTCTTGGTTTGCTAGGAGGTATTCTACAGTTCACAGTTTCTTGGTAAACCTTTTGCCTAGTAACACCCTTTTATTTTGTTTATTTGTTTTTGGTTAAAATAAATCAGTCATTGTGGAAGAAAAAAATCCTTTTCCCCATTGTTCATGTAGACTAGCATTGAAACCACCTTTTCTACCAAAAGTTGTTTCTAGACGGCGAAGGCAACATCACTCTACCAAAACCAGTACTATCAGTACCTATGGTGAAGCATCATATTACCATATACCAGAGTTGGTACAAGTTGTTTCTACACATCCTCGTTTATCTACTGTAGTCAAGATGGTGTCCTCATAGTTATCCGTGGTCACGATCCATCCAATCAGTGAGACCATACCTCCTGAACCCGACGTTGTTCAACCGGAAGTTGATCCAGATCCTGTCTCTTCTTTTCCAGAAAATCTAAATCTTAAAGTTGAACAACCGGAAGTTGTTCATCCATTGGTCATCCCATAATTTTCTATATCCATTGAGTCTCCCATATCACACAGTCAACATCCTAAAATATACTTTGGGTCTGACGACGAAATACTTCCCCCTGGTTTGATTTCAATTGAATAAATCCCACAAGACGAGACACCTTTAACTCCAACCTATTTTGGGGAGGATCTTTACCTGTACGAGTCTTTTCCTCAATCACCACCCTCTGCTTTTGTTGATCCTATTCCTATTCATATTCCCGTCGATTCAAAATGGTATACATTTGGTCAAGTAACCATGCCTGAAGCAACATCTTCGGTTGGGCCATCTGTTCCAATTACGTCAGTACTTGCCCTCACTACCTCGTCGATGTTTAAAACTTCACCAGAATCATATTTTCATGGTGGCCCTATGGTCCCATCAGATTATAAATATTTATCTGGAATTTTTTCTGGTGCATCCTCAAACCCATGGACTTCACCATTGTCATCATCTAGTATTCTAACTGGTAAACCTATAGTGAGTACTGAAGAGCTTGATTCTTTATACACATCATCAGGGAAATATCAAGCTGGTCCTTCTGGGTCTATTCCATTTAGTACCATATCAACTGGACTCCTTGCATTTGGAGAGAAATATTTTCCATCTTATTATCCTCCTCATGTAGGGGACAACCTTTTGTCACCCACTATGACAATACTCCGTCACTTTTTGGTCAACCTAATGTCGAAATGAATGTTTGTCATTGGCAGCCCACTCTTCCTATCCAAACACAAATGGTTGTACACTCATATCAATCAGTTCAACTTGTTACACGCACATCATTTCCAGTTGTTAATACATCTTTACCCTTGTTACAGAATCAAAATTTTGTACAACAACCTTTTCAGGTGGGTCTTTCAACTCAATACCCTCAAATATTGGGCCCAAAGACTCCAAATCCTCTAGTTAATTTACAACAACAACCTGTATCTGGAATCATTTATTCACAAGCTGGTTTACCATTTTATGGGATGTCACAGCCATAACATTGGTGTACAAACCCCTTGGCAGCCTCAGGCGCAAATACCTCAGACTTCATTTCAACAAGTACCATAACCAGGTTTTGGTCAACAGAATCCTCATGCATTTTCTTATCAAAACAACCCCTATCTAGGTTACCAACAACAGATTCCTTATGCTATTTCTCAAAGGCCTATTGCTCAAGAAATTCCATCATACGTTGGCTATGCTCGACCTGACCTTAATAGATAGTTGCCATTTGTTGCAATTTAGAGTTACCAGATTTAAATTGGCTAACCAATGATCCAATCAAATATGCTCCTTGGTGGCCGGTGATACCTCACAAATTACCCTCGGATATTCCAAAGTTCAATGGACACCCTAGAGAAGACCCGTCGATTCATGTTATGACTTATCATTTATGGTGTTCATCAAACTCCCTGAATGATGACTCTGTTCGACTACGTCTTTTCCAGCGTACGCTGACTGGTGCTACTGAAAGATGGTATATTAAATTACCTAAAGCTTATTTTGACAATTTCACTACCCTAGCTACTGTCTTTTTGAATTACTTCCAGTTACCCATACGATATGAAACTAGAACAAAACTCTTGACCAATTTCAAATAGACTAATGCTACTCACATTTCTGATCATATTCATGAGTGGCGTTGTTGTCGTAGAATGGTTAAGACATTTGTTCCTGATTAGCTCCTTGCTGAGTGGTTCATCAAGTCCCTGTTACCATATATAATTGAGGATGTGGCTAAGGGTGGCATCTTCACTGAAGAGAAAATCATTGCTCATGCCCAATATTTAGATTTAATATATACTCAATCTGGCACGCTCTACGAAAAAATTCATAATGCGCTGCGATCTAATTCTACTGTTCCTCCTCAATTAAAGGAATCTCATGCTAAAGATGGCTTGATTGGTACTGCAAGCACACATCATACTACTACATCTGATCCTGCACCTTCTTCTGAAATTAATGCCGTGTCATTTGACAAGGGAAAAAGTGACAAGCAACCCGGAAGTAATAAAAAGGGGAAATATAAGAAAAATCAAACTTCTAACCTGCAAAAAAGATCATCTGATCAGTCGTCTGGACCTAGAAAACCTCGTTATCCATGCATAATATGTAATGAGGGACATTTTGTTCAGGATTGACCTCACTGCGCTGAAGTCTCAAAAGTAATTAAGACTTCCCATGTGTCAGCTGTGTCGACAGATCCGTTTCTGAATCCAGACACAATTTTGGTTGCTATGGATCCAGCTTCTAGTTCCCAAGTAATTATGTTATCCGTCACAAAACCTTCAACATATATTTTGGTGTCAATGTGTAATAAAGATTATGGTATTCAGGAAACTGATCAACCTACTAGCTTGACTACGAATCCATATATGGAATGAGTATCGCCTAATGCTATTCCTAAATTGACAATTAAGCCACCTAAGGGAGTAATTCATAAATTGACATATAATCCTCGAGCAAAAGTTGCTCAAAATTATAATATAGTTGAAGATTTAGCTCAATTCCCTTCAGCTGTGTCTGCTCTTGAGGTATTACAAAATTATCCCTCCCAAAAACGTGCTTTATTGTTGGCTATTGGTGGAATTGATCTGACTAATTCTAATCTCGTCGTCTTTAATCATATGGGCTATGTGACGCAATTACCAGCAGAACTGGCATTCTCCATACAAGTAAATGTTCTTAATCACCTTGTTCATCGTACTATTATTGATGAGGGAGCATCTACCTGTATAATGTCTCTAAATTGTTGGAAGACGTTGAAGACTTTTGATGGACGAACATATAAACCTTGTGGTATTATTAATAACCTGCATGTTGAGCTTGGGGGAAAAATAGTGAATGTTGATGTCAAGGTTGTTGACGGACCCCTTGACTATAATATTCTACTTCGAAGGCCATAGGTATATGCTATGACCGAAATTGTTTCTACATATTTCAGAATGATCTCCTTTCCATATAAAGGTACAATTAAAATCATCAATAAGCTATCCTTATTTGCCTTCGCTTCGTAGGTAATTGTAAGTGTTCCATTCATTCATGCACCCCAACTAGCACTTCAAAACATTGGTGTAGGACTTTTAAAGGATTCCACTCTCATGGGAACCTTTGCATTACTGCTGTTGGGAAAAATACTGAGAGGGGGGGGGTGAATCAGTATTTACTGCATAATCAAATCTTTTTACTTTTTCATTCCTTAAAACCCATACGCTACTTTCCTTCAGTAAACTAGCGTATATACGCGGATCCCCTTTATGAAACTAGCGTATACACGGAGATCTAGATCTGTCATTAAATCTTCACTTATATTATTCCATCATTCATTCATCAGATGTTCAATAAACAGTAAACATGTGCAGTAAGAACAGAATAAACCATCACACATGAACACCAGGATTTTTAGGTGGAAACCCAAATCGGGAGAAAACCACCGCTGCAGTTGCTCAGCCTTCAATATTTTATTATAGAGAAAACATCTTACAACATATGTGCTGGTGCAGACTCTACCAGCACGCAGGCACCCACCTGCGCTCGTTTACCAACCTCTCCTAGAAGGGAGCTCCAACCCCCTGACTCGTTTACCAGCCTCTCCTGGAAGGGAGCTACGACCCCCCGATCTCGTTTACCAGCCTCACCTGGAAGGGAGCTACAACCCCCTGACTGAAGGCTACAGCCCTCAGCACCACCTTGGACCACGTTTCATCAATTTTCACACTGGATCCAACAACTTCAATAGAACACCACTTGCAGGCCACATTTCATCATATTTCCCGACTGGACCCTTTCCAAACTTTTAAGCACAAACATACATCTCCAACAGAAACTTAACAACACAGATCAGATAGCAGAAACATAGCAGAACAGATCAGATATTTCATACCCTTTGCTTCAGCAAACCCTAGTTTGCATACGCGCTTTCACTTCACTGATGTCGCGTATATACGCGCTTCTGTCCACACAAACCAGCGTATACCTCTGTGTATATTTCATTGCGCATACGCTCTTTCTCGTCTGCGAAGCTGCGTATATACGCGCTTCCTCTGCGACGAAGTAGCGTATAGATCTTCAATCATTATAGAGCAGCATACTTCTTCAGATCAGATATTCAGTTCAGATTTACCCTTTTACTTCAGACATATGTTCGCCTAGATGTTCGCCTCATCACAGATCTAAGCCTTCCATAAACAGATCTAGTAGATACAAATACATTTCAGATCTAGATATCCCGCTTCATCATTTCTTCATAGGTGCATCATAGATTCAGATCATCAAACCTTTACCCTTTCAATACAGATATACTTCACAGAGAAGTATTCATTAAGCTCAGACATCTTGCACTCTCACTTATAATTTGCACAATGAATTTCTTCTCCTTATATAGGTTTACCCTTTTCAATACCATGAGCCCCTTTTTCAATACCATGAGCCCAAAACCACATTACATCTAATGGTATTCCTGGACGGGGTCAATTAGGTGGAACATTACCCAATAAAATGGGTCAATACCATGGTGATTACCCCTGGTTTTGCACTTTTAGAGCGCTTTTGCCCATACGCGACTTGGAACGTTCTTTTCCGCGTGCATACGCGACTTCCCTTAGACAGATCCGCATATACCTAGAGACATACTCTTTTTCATCAAGATTGGGCACATGCTGACTTCTTTTATTTACTGCCTTCTGTTCTTACTGTAGATACATCAGAATTAGTTCATCAAACCATATTATATTAAGCACAACTTCATCAAGTAAGTTGCCATCATCTTCATCAAGTGAGTTGCCTTTCAAGGACAACACTCAGCATCATATTGTCAACAAACATCATATCACATCCGATTTACATCATTTACCAAGTCCATCAGGTTAAGTATTACTTCATCAGGTAGTTTGCCCTCAAGGACAACACATGTCAACAGTCGCATGTCTTCATCTTCATTTAGTGGGTTGCCATCAAGGACAACACTCTGCATCATATTTCCAACAACCGCCGCCCGCAACGTTGACGGAAATTACAAGTATAGAGACTTGCTACATGATCTCTTCCACTCCATATGGCTTAAGGGAGAGTACGAGTGATTCTGAAATTGTTACGTTGGATGAGTTTCTGCTGCCCAGCCATATTGAGTTGGCATAACAATCAATCTATCTTGCTTGGGCGACGAAAATGAAATCAACATCTCTGGTTGTTTGGGTTGATCATTCCTTAGATTTTGGTATTCCATCTGATCCATTTTCCTCAATTTTCTTGACAGATGATAATATTTTGGAAGCCATGATGTTAGAAGGAGAACCATGGGAAGATTATCATCATGTAATATTCCAAATTTAGCATGCAGCTAATTGGAATATTGATTTTTGTTGTTTTCACATAGGAGATGAATAAATGGGTGAGGAGGTCCATACATTTCAGAAATATGAATAAAATACCTCATAGTGTGAAAAGGGATCATCATAGGAGCTATATTTCACACCCTCATGTGTGAAAAGGGGCATTTTCATGTGGACAAGGTCAAGTTTGACCAAGTCAACAGTGCTGGGATAGGAGGTGGAGATCATCTTTAGAGACAGCGCAGAGATAGTGGGAGGAAGATTGCTTGGTGGAGGAAAACCTAATGAGTGGGACCCAAGGTGAGAGGGCTTCCATTTGTATAAAATAAGGGTAGGGCAGGCATATGAAGACATGTTATGGATTATTGAATTTGTGGTCTATTAGACTATTGTGCTTTCTTCAAATGTTTAGTTGAGATTGCTGTGTTGCTTAGCACAAGGAATTCCTTCTCCTTTCTTGAGAGGCCTCTTTAGGGATTTTTCACTTCATTTCTCCACATCTAGGCTTAAGGCCAAGCCACCTCCTTCAACTACAACATTATTTCTGCTGAAGTATAATGTTGTGTTGTTGCAGTGGAGGTTTCACAACACCACTTCCGGAACTTGTTTTTCAGAGGAGGAAGCTTTATTTCCTTTGGGAGATCAGTGAGGAAGATTATGGAACTTATTGTAGATCTTGGCACTTTTCCAACATATTTCCTTTCTCATACAGTGCAGTCCTTCTCCTTGACTGCATTATTTTCTGTGAGCATTTGCAGTGAGGGTTTGCAGTGATTATTGGAGGGTGAGATCTTTAGTGATTGGATTAACCTACCACCTGAACGATCCATTGGATGAGATTAATTCATCTCATGTTCTATCTACAACCATATTCATCCAGATCTTGAGTTGCAGCTGCTATTCAGTCCTAGGACTGCAACTCCGACATTTTTTCACTTTTGCATATTTAAGGAAATCCTTCCACAATTGTCTTGGAATTGTATTTGGGGGCTTAGATCTTTGTTCCCAACATTGTATGAGCTATATATTTCCATATATATATGTATTAAAATACTCCAGAAACATTTTTCTCTATTAAAAATGCACTGTCATAGCCTTGGACACTTTTCTGTGTAGCAGTGATCTTATATTTTATGTACATGTTTCTTGAGGTTGATTTTGCCTATCTTGAGTAACTCTTTCCTCAAGATCTTGTATCTATTTTCTGCTATAATACTAATAAGATGGCTATATGTTCTTCTCTCATTTCATGAGTTGATTTATCATTGCTATTTCCATTATAGTGTTCATGAATTGTTGCATCCCCATTTTGGGATATTACAGTGGTATCAGAGCATAATCTTGGCTCAGCCTGTGGAATCTCGGCTATTATTCTATCAAGAATATAGAAGAAGAAGAGAAAGATCAGAATGATGGAGAGAATGATTTTTCTCTCATCTCTCTTTAGAAGCAGGAAGGACCTCAACAAGGAGGTCAGGGAAAGAAGAGAAGAAAGAAGTAGTGGGACTATGCCCTTTCCTTTTGAAAAAGAGGACAAATTTCATAGAGATGGAGGACACTTGGATCATGAGATTATAAGTGAATACCTTGCCTCGAATTTTCTCAGAGAGTGACTTGGTCCTTCTTTATGATCAAGAATTTGATGTAATAGGTACAAGAAAATTTGAGCCATTATGGCATGACCGCTATATTTTCAAAAGAGTTCTTGCTAAGGGTGCCTATGAGTTAGTTGATTACGATGGAATTCCATTGGCGCAACCTAGAAATGGGTTGTATCTAAAACATTACTATGCTTAATCATGAGCATAGTGATTTTTTGTATTATATTGTATATATATGCTGTTGATTTGCATTCACTGTCTTAGTTTGTTTTTAGAGTTTTCTTGACGTTAGTAATCCACTTTACATTTCATCGCATATGTATGAATCTTTGGAACCTTTTTTTGGATAAGTTGATGGTGCTAGTCGTAGTACGCAAAATCTATCCTTTGCAGCGTGGGCCATTTTCGCTCCGAATGGCGAGTTAGTGAGTTTTCAAGGGATTTGTATCGGTAGATCGACAAACAATATTGCTGAGTATAACATGTTGTCAAACTTCTCTCTGATTCCATTTCATTTGGTATTAACTGCATCATCATAAGGTTAGACTCACAACTTGTGGTATTACAACTTACTAGTGTTTATATTGTTAGAAATCCAACACTGCATCATTTGTTCCTAAGAGTTCGAATTTTGGAAAGACACTTTGATTTTATTCAATATCAACACATTTCCAAAAAATTTAACACATTAACTGATTCTTTGGCTAATAAAGTTTTAGACAGAAATTTGCAACACATGTAAATAAAACATTCACATCATTGAATAGGATTGCACAATAAACATAGGAAAACACTGAAATCAAATAGATAGATAGTTATAGGTTTTTACAAAATTTGTGCCCAAGACACATTGGTCATCTGACCTCAAAATGTATGCAACATGTAAAAAGTAAACTAGTGGTGCTCTTGGTAACATGCTATAGATCTAGCTATCCTACGTAGTAACCGCATCTAGTGGTTAGGAACACCTATAATGTGACGGTGCAGCTGCATGGGTAACTCTTCGATTTGGCAATCTGGAATCTCGAAGGTCAACCCCTTTATGTGCCGCTGAAGCTTAGAAAGAGTCTCAGCCATGTCTAGATCTTGAAGGACTACTCTCTCGACAACCCTCTCTGCTGGCTCATCTTATACAAGCTTTGGTTCCTCCACCGGTTGAAATTGACCAACATCTGCATTACATCAAACATTTAGTTTTGTCTTGGGAAAACATCAAAAATACAAAAACATTGTATAAACCTTAGAAAAATAAAAAACATGGTCAAAACATTCTTACCTATTGCACCCCACTGAGCGCCTTCTGGCAAAGCTAAATCTGGATCTCCTTGGAAATCAATGCCTGCGTATGCATACTCATTGATGGCGACAACTTGTCTCCTGAACCAGGCGAATAACACAGTAAAAAACACAATGGTAGATTGACCTGCATGCCTACCCATTAGTTCCACCCATCTCTACATCCTCAGATCTATAAGATTAGACAAACCCAATGTCACATGCTGTGGCTGCATCAGTGGAATCCACTCTAAGGAAAATGAGATAAGGATCGAACCATAAATGAAATTTTTCTCCCTTCATCCCTTTGCCTTGTTCAGTTGTTCTTTTATCTGAGAAAGTACAGCTTCATACCAGTTGAATACTGTTGGCTCCATGCACTCTAGCACATACTACTTATACGATCTATTCGCTGCATGTAGTGTAATGGTGCCTGCAAGTTTTTTGATCATAAAAATAATGGTTCTGAAAGGAAAATATCTAGCATCCCAGATGTTTATCTTCCCATATTTGCTTGGCTCTGCCCCTGGATAGCAATATTGCAAAACATAATATTTCACAGTCTCTCCTCCAAGAGCAGACCCTGAAAGTGAAATAGGCAAGACTCTCATCGACAAAACTGTGAGAAAATATACATCCTCCATTGTTATAGGAACCAATTGGTTCTTAATGTGAAAAGCCTCAATAGCCGGATCCCATGCTCGAACTAGGAACTCAAAAATTTCTATTTTTTGCCTCATCCCTAACAAACATAAGTACTTTAACAAGCCACAATCTCTTAGGGCTCTTACTGTACCCGGATCATTTATGGAAATCATGTTTTGTTCTTCATGATCTCTTTCTCTCCATGTAATCATCATTATAGTCCCATGAAAACTTGAAATACAACCATAAGAACCATTAAACTCCATTCAATGAAAAAAATTGGACAAATTTTGGGCATAGTGCAGAAATAAAAAATGATGAATGCGACCAACGTAGTCCCGGACAAGGGACAATGCATTGTATATGCAGCTAGCCTTCATTTTAGCCACTATGCAACACACCTTTCGATGTTCGAGGGTGCGTTGCCATTTTTGGAAGTAAAATTTACCCTAAGGGGCTCAAAACCCTACAAATTTGCAGTGAAAGGAAATTAAATGATTACTGAAAGAAAGAGAAGGTTCATGGCACTAAACTATATCAAATGGTGATGAAAACCATGCACATAATTGACTGTAATCAAATATTGAATTTTGGGGGCAAAAACAGGTTCAGAGCTCCAAAATGCAAATGGTAACTAGTGAATGGTAAAAATGAATAGTAAAACTCTTTTTATTTAGTCATTTAATTGTTTGCAATGAATATTTATTGCTATAACTATGGTTTTATTATATTTTTTATCATGAAATATGTATTTTTAATCCATTTGATGTTGTTCTGAATAGGTTTTACAACTGATGAAAAGATTAGTCGTGCAGATTTATTTCGAGAATGATTTGACCACAAAGCATAATTTTATCCTTATTTTTCGAGCTTTGTTAAAAATGAAAAAGGATTTGAAGCACACTTTTATCTCTTTTTCAAGCTCCGATAACATCGAAAAAGGAACCCCTGGATTCTTCTTTCAGCTCTTTTTAGACTTCGATAATATGAAAATTTCCGAGCACTTGTCTTTTCAAGCTCGTAAAAGTAAATGAATTGATATCTACTGAGTATAATTTTAACCCTTTTCCGGAATGAGATAGATTGTTTACGAAAAAGGAATACCTTGGTCAAACATGACTAAAGAGGTTCTCTCAGATATTATTTTACACTTTTTCGGATCTGAGCGACAACTTTATGAAAAAGCACTTATGGAGTTTTATTTTCGTCCTCTTTTTCAAACTCTCTAAATATGAAAAAGGATCAGGCTGTCACTGTTGTTAGGCTTGTTAAAATATAAAATAGTGACAGAATTGTCGATCATGGAAAGAATCGAGTTTCATTCATCACTAACCTCGTTAAATTATTAAATAGCGATACATTTTTCGCCCGAAGGGTTGAATTATAGATCAAGAAAATGCTATCCTCCTCAAGCTTGTTAAAAAATAAAGAGAAACTGGTCGAAAAATGACTGGGGAAAATTTGAGAAAGTGAAAATAATTTTTTACGATAGCAGGTTGCTCTTGAACATGACACTTCACTCCATCACCGTGACTGTTTGAGTTGGGTAATATTCTTGACGGTTCATTCATACCTATGGTTCATCATACCTTCACTTCGGTTTTGGGTCAATGTTGCGAACTCATCTTAGTGTCACCGATATGTTCAAGAGAAGTCATCTAGTGAATACTCATCCTTCTGCAATACTCATAAACCTTCATTCTCATGGCAGTCATCCCTGAACATTGCTATATCAAGTCACACCTTTGTGTCCGAAATCAGTAAATCCTGTTTCATAATAAGGTGGCTTCCTATTGACGAAAAATAATTATCCAGGAATTTCACTTAGAAACATCATATTCCAGTACCATGAGGCTTGTTACAGCATCGACAGGATCCTCGCTTCCGGGCTTTTGACCGAAAGATTTTGTTTGGTGTTCGACATAAAATCATCTATTCACGCCTTACGAAATGTACTGTAGTACCTTGAGGGCCATTGACATCAATGGTGGTTCTCTTGAATTTGTTAACAACTCACATAATTGGCTGGTAATAAAACGATGTATTTCCATGTTCGACTAAAAATCATATATTCGCATGGCTAGACTTGTAACCGAATGATCGAGTGAATGAGATAAGAAGACCCCGGATCTAGTTTTAGCCATCCGGGATATGATTTCAGGATTTTTGTACACATCATCTGTACGGTGACCTTACATACATATCATCATCCGAACATGGGCCTATATCTGTAGGCATGTATGTATTGGGCAACATTCCAATATAGATGACTTTCTGAATTATGTACATGTTATTAGATAGTTTATGTGCTGAGCATGTGAATGCCTTCCCTCAGCAATTTATGATCAAGAGGATATATCATGATGTAATGTATTTTAAGATTTATGCAGGTCACCATTTCGCTTCATCTCCAACCCATCATAGTGTAAATCATCTCAATAAAAATATTGTTATTATTATTCTAACTTCATGCTTTAGGGGGAAATTGTTATAGGTCAATTTGGGCATGATTCCCAATGACCTGGTTAACTCAAAATCATCCCCAGGATCTATGAATAGGGACTATCATCCCCTATCATTTCAGTTTCTACATGCCCTAAGACAAAGAACAAGAACAAATCATCTATGAATTCCATCTGCAAGGTTTCCAGGATTTGAAGTTTATATTATAACACATATGAGCTCACCAATGCAGTCTTTCAAAGGGCTAAGTGCATTGCATATTTAGGTACCTCCATTCAGAGGTGCTCTGCAAAGCACTTCCCGACACTCAAAGGTGCGTTGGTAATTTGGGAGTGAAATTCTCATTGTTCCAGAATCTCCACTTGGCCAATGTCTTCTAGAAGAGTGCATATGTGTCAAACCTCGAATCCATGTGTCCATTTGATACCTATGAGACAGGGAAAATGTCTTGCCTATTATTAGAAAGTCTTTGATTGTAAAACTACCTTCATCTCCATAAATTGAGCACAAATCCTAGTGCTTGGAGGGAAGAATTTGAGTAGAGAAATGCTGGTGGAATTTCAATTGAGGAGTTGATTTGTGTAACATATTGCTAGAGATGTGCATTGTGATGAGGCTGGGATGCTGCTAGAGATGGTGACATCAAATCAATCACTGGGTTGTAACCTCTCCTTCTATCCATTAATAAAGATTGCTGCTTACTTTTCCACATATGTATCTGTATAAGCTTCTGTCTTTCATATTATGAATTCTTATCTGATGTATATGGTTCATGTTTCATTGATTTAACTAAATAAATTGAATAGACATCTATATATTTCTTTCTATTTTCTGTTTAGTGTTCATTCTTGCAGGAAATATTTTGGCGATCTAGCTTGGATTTGAAGATACATCAAGAGCGACAGAAGGAGAGTTGGAAGTGCTTGGACTCCAAATAAGTTTCTTGATCTATTCTGTGTGTCTATTTACTGTTAGGAAAAGTAGTTGAAAAGTATTTAACTTGTTGTTATAGATGAGAACCACATCTAGGGAAGAATGTTTTATCCGTAATCCATAATTCCACATAACAGGCCCCTTTAAATAAACCTTGTTTATGTAATCTTGATCTTGTTATATTAAAAACCTTGACTCCTTTTTTTAAAGCTCTTGTTTTAAAAAAAATTACCCCCCCCCCCGCTTTAATATAACCCGGGCCCCACTTCACCTTAGTGCCCACCAAGAATACTTATGCCCCACATTAACATCCTGACCCCACCTAACATCTGACCCGTGATCAATCGGATGCCTGATCACCATCCGATATTCATCCCCTAATTGGACGACCCTCATGCCTTTTTGCAAACCCAACTGCTCAATCTTTAGAAGTGCTGAGGGGTTGCGAAATGGGTGGTTTCAAAACCCTCCCATCCGCCACGCATCACCACTGTGATTCATCACATCCCCTCAAACTAAACCGCCAAACCACTTGTGCACTGTGTGATAAACTAGAAACCACCTCTGTGCCATAAAGGTGAAACCACTGACCGTTTGAAAATACTATGAGTTCTGTGTTATTATGGAAGAGAATCGAAACCACTATGATAGCCCCTGTGATGTTCTAATAGACCAGAAAGGCCATTTTCTAAACGCAGGAATCAAAGAGACCTTCGCTGTCTGGACTCCTTCCACAGTTTTCCCAAGTTTCTTGAGCCATAAATCACTTCCCCTGCGAAACAATGTGTTTTAAATTAAAAAAATTGTTTTGATTTTTCAGGTGAGTAGTGTATCAATAGTTGGGATAAACAAACTTTCAGTTCTAAATCCCAACAAGTTTTTTAAATCCAGGCTCTCTGGATTTCGATTTAGAAGCCTTATTCATCAAAGGATTAGGAGCGGAAGAATAAACAAAAGCAGCAATGGATCATGATTATCAAGGATCATACATTTACTCCAAAGACAACAAATTTTATTGAAAATAGGACAGTGTAAGGTAAAAGAGGTAAATGGAGCATCCAAGGATAAAGGTGAAAGCAAATGAATGGCAGACAAAGAAAGGTTAAAGATGAAAACATATAAAGGAAATAGTTAAAGGAAACATTTAAGGAGAAAGGAGATAAAACAATAAGGTAAAAGAAGAATCTACAATGACAGCAAAGGCAGTGAGAGGATAGACAGATAAGGAAAGTTTAAATTTAAAAGACAAATCAAAGAAAAAATCAATGAAGGAAGACAAAGCCAGACATTTGCCACCTGAAGCTTAAATTAGATTTAATCAAAGCTACCACAGTTAATCTTATAGTCAGATATATTTTAGCATCAATTCAGAAGTTATTGTAAAAGTTAATGTCATAGGCAATTGGTCAAATATATTTTAAAGTTAGCTCAATGGTTATTTTTAAAGTTATTATTACAATAAGATTGTCAGAGATATTTTTGGCTTGGGCCTTGCATGGTCTCAATTGTCAAAACTTCATTTAATTTGTAGTAAATACAGTCTGTCACCCTAGATTAGGGCAACCACCTCAGTTGCAGTTAAATACTGCATGTATTTTTCATTATCAGTTTTTGATTGTTGGTTGGTTAGTTGGACTTAGTTTAGACTCTGAGTTGCAAAGATCATTGTATTGGAGCACTGTAACTTTTTTTTGAGCTGGACATAAACAATACAAGCACCTTCACAAGATCCCTGAGCTATGTTAATGGTGATGTTATCCCTTTTGTTTTAATTTTTCCCTTTGTTTTCCATAATGTACATCAATTTATCTGATAGCAAAACATAAATTTTAGATTAAGATATGCTGCATGAGAACCTTAACTCTGTCTGTTACTACTATCTTAATGTTTTCCTCTGAGAGTATAACTAAATAATTCTTAAATGCTCTTTAGTATTACTGGACTGTTTTTTTAAGGTTTTCTTTGTGAAGTATAGCTAAATAATTCTTAAATTCTTAAAGCTTTATCTGAATTTTAGTTAAAGAATTCTTAACTGCTCTTTAATTTCACTGAATTGTTATCTTGAATGTTTTTCTCTAAATACCTGAATGTAGAGTTTAGATACTGTCTGCGCTGCATTTATGTTGAAGTATAATTAAAGGATTCTTTATTTCCCTTTAGCCTTACTGAACTCACAAGTTTTCTGCCAGCTCATATTCATCTTGCCAAATAGATCCATTTGATATAGTTAGTTTTCCCTATGAAAACCCTTGAAAATTTAATGTACAACTCAACCCTTTATAACTCCGTAGCCCAATGGATTAAGCTTCCCACATTTTATATCTATCCAACCAAGAAAACAATAAAAAAAACAACCCCAATCTTTATAACTAGCCTAAAATCAGGAAATAAAATCATAAAGCTGAATCAGTTAATCATAAATATAGATAGAGCCCTCTCTAAGCCCAGGAAGGCTAGGTACTAGACTCCAAAGTGGTTTGATGTGGTTCCTGCTACTTGTTCTTTCCAATCTTACAAATTACAGGGAGCTAACATAATGGCGACCATACTGGGGAATTATTTAGAAAACTTAATATTATCAAAACTCAAATAGAAACCCAGTCAAAATACTGTGTGAATTAAGTATTTTTCTTCACAGGTTGGTTTGTTTTCAAGCTATTATGAAACTTTCAACCTCTCTGAACCTTGGGTCTAAGTTCTGGCTTCTAGAAGAATCTGTACCAGATCTCATCCTGATCCAAACCCTCCTGCAATAGTTGATAATATAGAGAAAATCCTAAGGCAAACTCCTAGATCTGAGAGTTCAACTGTTAGCAAGCCTATTCACAAGGCAAGTTCCTTACCCAAAAATGCTAAAAACTTGTAGGATATCCAATTTGACTCACACCTTGAACAAAGCTTGTTCAAGACTAAATCCCACAATTGGATAACCCAGATAGTTTGGGACCCTTCCATCTTACAACAGAGCACTGTTGTACAAAAATCGACCCCCACTCATACACCCACTGCTCACCTTCCTCCATTTAACCCTCCACCTCCTTTTGGCAACCCTCCACTTGTTAACCCCCCTTGGGTTCCCCAACCACTAGCCATGGTAGCCTGGTATGTCCCATTAGTCCTATCATTTTGTTTAGTGCCTCTACCACAGGAATATCAGTCTAAAATCCCCCTATTTGATGAAAGTAGTTCTACAAATACTCAACAACATGTGGATAGAATGGATGACTATTTTGATCGAAAAAAAATATATGATGAAACTATTAAGATAAAAATGTTTTCCCAAAGCTTAGGTGGAGAAGAAAGAAAGTGGTTTAAAGGCCTAACCCCTAATAGTATACATGAACTCCCTGATTTTCACCAACTATTCCTAAATAAATGGGAAGTCAAGAAAAATCCTCTCCAAATCTTGTCACAATATGAAAACATCAAGATAAATGTTGGAGAGAGTGTCCAAGATTACTTCACTAGGTTCAGAAATGTATATAATGCCCTGCCTCCTCACATGAAACCCCCACAAGGTTTATCCCTAATGAAATTTCCATATGGTTTTGACCTAGAGATGGCTTATCAACTCAGAGAAAGAGACCCTCCTAGATTAGAAGACATGCAGAGGGGTGCAAGAAGTGTGGAATAAAATATGATTTCCAAAAGGGATAGAATGAAAAATGAAAATAGAGTCACATATAGGGAAGGGGCTGTAACCTCCACATATGATACTAATATTGATAACCTTGTTAGAACCATGGAGAGGATGATGGAGAGAATCAACCTAAATGAGAGAGTTTTACCTAGAGAAAACCAAGCAACTCGTCAGAATAGAAACTATAACCAAAACCAAAAATTTAGGAGAAATCCCCCTCAAATAAGACAGAGGGAACAGAGAGGACCTGACCAGCAATTCAAGCATCCTTTCCAAGAAAACTATGTTGATGAGGATGAGGGGTGATTGAGGAGCCAGAAGAAAGTCAAATTAATCTAACATGAGTTAATGATGAGGATACTATATTCCTCACTAAGGAAGAGCAAGGCATATTTTCCCCAACTCAAATTGAAGAAGAATGCCAAGAATCCGAGGACTATAAACAAGGATTCGAAAATGCTATCATGGAGGTACATAGACAATATGACATCAGAAGCAAGAAAGTTCAAGACATTCCCAAGAGAAATAATTTTGAAAATTCTTCTAGAAAGACCCCTGAAACTAATCCTAAAAAGATAGCAGAAAGTCCAAATAAAATGGTTAAAAGTTTCGAAAAAAACAAAAACAAAAGCAGTCTAGAAAGCAACACTAGTAAATCCACTATCATCCCTAAAAAAACTAATTCAACTGATATCATTAATGCAAATAAAAAAATTGAAGTTGCTGCAAAAATAATGTCTGATAAAACTAATTCAAATCTCTTGTAGGATAAAATTGATTCAAATCTCCTGTCTGATAAAACTGATTCAAATCTGCCAAAAACAAAAACACCATTTGGTATTGACAATGATATTTCCAAGATAACGATTTCCATACCTCTCACTGAATTGGTAGGCCAAGATGTATATAGATCCAAAGTTTTGAAAGAACTAAACATAGGAGAAAATATTGATACTGTGAATTTGAATGATGACAAACCTGAGCTTTTGTTTGGTCCTGAAGTTGAAGGCAAATTCTAGGAGGGAGGTGTTCCCCAATTTTATGTCAGTTTGAATATTCATGATAAAATCCTCCATAATGCCATGTTAGATTTAGGAGCATCTCATAACCTCATGCCAAAAGTAATTATGGAGAAACTAGGCCTTGAGATAACTAGACCATACAAAGACCTGTACTCTTTTGACTCCAGTAGAGTTAAATTTCTAGGCCTGATCAAAGATCTCTGTGTTAATTTAGCACAAATACCAGCCAAAAGTATAGTAATGGATATTGTGGTGGATTACATTCCCCCTAAATATGGCATTCTTCTATCACGCTCACGGGGAGCCAAGATTCAAGGCACCCTCCAAATGGATATGACCTATGCTACCATACCATTCTTTAGCCAACCAAGGAAATTATATAGGGAAACTCATATGAAATACATGGTAAACAGTTAAGAAAAGCTTGATAACTCCCCTCTCTACTCTATCCACTCAAACCTTGATTCATTATCCTTTACAATGATGAAAACATTAATGAACAAGTAGCAGTCAATGAACAAACAATTGAAAAAGAAGAAGAGAAGGAAGAACAGTCAGACCAAATAGAAAATGAAAAACAAAAGTCTGAACCTGAACCTCTTTGGAGCATGAGCTTTGATGGTTCTTATGGTAAAATTGGATCAGGAGCAGGTGTTTGGGTACACAACACTAAGAACAACCACACAGAGGGTCACTCTTACAAATTGAACTTTTAGTGTACAAATAATATAGAAGAATATGAGGCACTCCTCCTGGGGTTACAATTATTGAAAAATTGGAAGCCAAAATGATCTCTGTCCAGGGGGATTCTAACCTAGTCATTAGGAAAATTAAGGGAGAGTATTCAACTAAGCATCCTAGATTAAGAGCATACATAAATGCTTCTGTTGACCTCCTGAAAAAATTCAAAGAATATGACCTGGCCTCTATCCCAAGAAATAAAAATATCCTTGCCAATGGACTAGCATTTGCAACCAGCACTTGTCAAATACCTCATCATAACAAAAAATACACAGTACAAGTTAAATATAGACCAACAATCCATGATAATATGAGATATTGGAAAGTTTTTGAAGGTGACCAATAGATTGAAGATTTCCTACAGTCCAAAAATGAGTTTGAAATTCTAGATTCAGAATTAGATCATGAAGAGGACTGCTCTACTGAGGAAAAAACATATAAAGAGGAATCCCATCATGACATTGATATAAATCTGTTAGCAAAGAAAGACCTACATAGGACATAAATGTGTGAAGATCCAGAAAAAGAAGAATTTGAAGTGCTGCAATTAAGAGATAATACCTTTCCAAGAGGACTTGTCCCTCTAGAATAGCTTTTTGATTTCAATGATGTTGCTAGAAATCGAAAGATGGAATCCACTAAATAAAATGTAGAGGAGTGCAATATAGGCAATAAGAAAGAACCCAAGATAGTAAAACTGTCAAAGACACTTCCAACACCTATAAAGCAGAAATATATTGAGTTATTCAAAGAGCTTACTTATGTGTTTGCTTGGAGTTATGAAGACTTGAAGTCCTATGATACTGATATCATCCAACACAAAATTGCACTCAAAGAGAGCTAGAAGCCCTTTAAACAGAAACTACACAGAATAAATCCTGTCCAAATGCCACTAGTTGAGAAAGAGATAAAAAAAATGTATGATGCTGGGATAATAGTCCCACTCAGGTACTCAGAATGGGTTTCAAATATTGTATCTATGAGGAAGAAGACATGAGAGATCAGACTCTGAATTGACTTCATAAATCTAAAGAAAGCATCCTTGCTAGGACAACTACCCTTTGCCAAAGATGGACCACATACTGCAAAGGGTAGTAGGCTCCAAAAGGATCTCTCTGCTAGATGGATTTTCAGGGTACAATCAGGTGTTGGTGCATCCATATGATTAACATGAGAAAAATTTCACTACATCTTGGGGCACTTTTATGTATGTAAAAATGCCTTTTGGGTTAATGAATGATGGAGCCACTTTTCAAAGAGCAATGGATATTGATTTCTCAGAATAAATAGGTTTCTTCATTGTAATATATCTTGATGATATCACAGTCTATTCAAAAACTGATGAAGAACATCTAGCTCACTTGAGAAAGGTATTTGAGAAATGCAGAAAGTAAGGTCTGTCTCTGAATCCCAAGAAATCCTTATTTGGCCTTCAAGAAGGAAATATTCTAGGTCACATCTTATCTGAATAAGGGATCAATATTGACCCAAATAGGATTGAGGGAATATTGTAAATCAATCACCCAAGAAATATCAAAGAGCTGCAATATTTCGTTGGAAAGATAAATTTTCTAAGAAGGTTTATACCTAACCTTGCAGAACTCCTAAGGAACATCACCAACATGCTCAAAAGAGAGTCAGGAGTCAAATGGACCAAGGAAGAAAAGAAGTATTTTGAATTAGTGAAGCAATAACTTACACAAGCACCAGTTCTGATCAACCCTGACTTCACCAAAAACTTCTTTATATTTTCCTTTGCAATAGAACACACAGTTGCTGCTGTATTACTGCAGAAAAATACAAAAGGACAGGAGCAACCCATAGCATTATTCAGCCAAGCTTTAAGAGATGCACCTTTGAAATATAATATCATGGAAAAGCAGGCCTTTGCCTTAATCAAAGCACTAAAGAATTTCAGAGTCTACATTCTGCATTCACACATCATTGCATTTGTGCCCCATACAATGGTTAAAGAAATAATTACACAAGATCCTGATGGAAAAAGAGGTAAGTGGGTTGCTGTCATATTGGAATATGATTTAGAAATAAAACCCACCAAATTAATCAAAGGACAAGGATTGGCTAAACTAATGGCTGAAACAAACTTTCAAGCACTAGACATAAATATGATTCACTTACTGGATGAATAAGAGGAGATGGCGACTCCACCTCTTCAGGAAGCATTTATGAATTCTCCCTGGTACGCAGATATATTGTATGTGATTTTTAATTTAAATGATTCTCCTGGTTTGTCCAAAACAAATGCCAGATTCTTGAAACTAAAAGCTATAAATTTCTGCATTCTGGAAAAATTTTTATATTGGAAAAATTCTGGTGGTGTATTGCTTAAATATTTTCCTAAAGAAGATGCAGATAGGATTATGCATGAATTTCATGAAGGATATTGTGGAGGCCACCTCTATTGGAAGACTACTGTTAATAAGATCCTTAGGGTTGGTTTCTATTGGCCTACCCTCTTCCAAGACATCCACAAAATGGTAGTTACTTGTCATAAATGCCAAATTTTTGAGGGAAAAATAAAGTTGCTACCTTTGCCATTACATCCAATCTCTATTGAAGCTCCTTTTCAACAATGGGGTCTATATTTAATTGGAGAAATCCATCCTTCCTCCTCTGCCCAACATAAATGAATCCTTACTAAAACTGACTATTTTACTAAGTGGATAGAAGCCATTCCTTCGAGGACTACCACAGACTCAGTGATTATCAAATTTCTTGAAACTAACATTCTATCTAGATTTGGCTATCGTAGGAAAATCATTACCGATAACGCTGCTGCCTTTAAATCCAAGAAAATGGTGGATTTTTTCCACAGATATCACATTACTTTGTGACATTCTACAACTCATTACCCTCAAGGTAATGGGTTGGATAAATCCTCAAATAAAATTTTGCTGAAAATCATTAAAAAGTTGCTGGAGGAAAATAAGAAATCGTGGCACAAAAAATTGGTACATGCACTATGGGCATACATGCTAACAAATAAGAAGTCAATTGATATGTCACCCTATCAAATAGTCTATGGAATAGATGCAATATTCCCAAAAACCTTGGGGGTTCTAGTAATGAATCTTATTCAAGAAGTACAGTCTGAAGAGAATGGTATACACAGAACAATAAACTAAACCATTCAGCTACAACAATCTAGAGAAGGAGTATACAAAAAAACATATTTGGTGCAAGAAAACATCCAGAAAATATTTGACAAAAGGACAAAAGCAAATGATTTCAACATTGGAGGCAAAGTGCTAAATTGGGATTCAATAAGGGAGGACAAAGGAAAACATGGAAAGTTTGATAACTTATGGAAAGGTCCATTCATCATTCATTTTGCAAGGGGTAATAATGCACTCTTCTTACAAGAGATGGATGGAACATAGTTGTTTGGAGGTCCTGTCAATGGAAAGATGCTAAAACATTATTTCAGTTGAGAATCTTAGTTTAAATTTTCTTCATTGTATATAACATTGCCTAAACAAATTTCATACAGAATATTGGACAAAATTGAGGCCCAAAGTGAAATCCATAAGCCTAGTCTGATAAAACAAAAAGAAAGAAAGAAAAGAAAATGAAAAGAAGAAAAGAGGGCAGATAAAAAGAAAAAGATAAGCCCCATACAAAAAATGAATGTTTCTGAAAGTGCTGCACATTTAAATGCCACTGCCTTTAGTTTAGTTTACTTTTTGCAAATAATATTGTGTGCATCTTGTTCAAAGAATGCCACAATTCATGATGATCAAACTGCTTATCTTAATTCATTCATGTTTTAAATTTTTGTTGATAGGTTAGAAAATGATGATTTGCCAAACTATTTAATCTTGGCTTATCAGTAGGTAGGTAGAAAATGACATTGGTTCTAAAGCCTAATCTGAACTAGTAGGAGAAATAAGGATAGGTGGTAAGTTAGAGGTTCGAAAGGAAAAATGATGTTAAGGTTTGCAAGTCTAAATGCACCCCGAAAGGAAGAAATTTTTTTGAATCATAGGTTGGGTAGGTATGTATGTAGAAGAGCTCTTAACACTTGAGCATTTTTCAAAGTTTTCAAAATTTCAAGTTGTTTATTCAGGCTCAAGATCAAGTATGTTTCAGAACTCATGTTTGCAGTAAGCATTGATTTCAGTTTTTGAGGGTCACAATCACCAAAGTTGCAATAGATCAGGATGACAGAGTGGAAATCAACCAAATAAATCAGGCTACTGGTCTACAAAGTTCTTGACACCTCCTAAAGGAGCTGCCCTCCCTAGTTGGAGCCACTGTTAGACTCCTGTATTTTTACAGTATCACCAGATGACTGCTTATTTCTTATATTTGTCATGCTTAAAATAATATTCCATGACTATGATTTATTTTCATAAAAGGAAATAAGATCTTGGGTGAAAAGGGGGCAATATAAGTCCATCCACCGTTTGATTCAGTTCAAAGAGGAATTTTTTTCTTCTGATTTAGTGTGATGGAAAGCCAAATCTCACTGCCTTCATTATTTTTCATTTACTCTCTCCATTACCTTTCATTTTTCCTTTCCTGATATTCTCATGCTCTGATATCCCATTTTAACCTCTAATCCTCTCATTCTAACCTTTTCCCCCTTCTCAAACCTCTTTTCCTATGCTTAAACCCCTTTCCCTATACTAAAACCCCATTCACATTTCAAAAATCCTTTCCCCTTTACTCATTCCCCTCTTTTTCATTAAAAAAATGTAAAACCCACTTTTACATTATTTTTAAATAAATTTAATCTATCGGGCCCCTTTAAATAAACTTGTTTATTTAATCCTGACCCTGTTATATTAAAAACCCCAACTCCTTTTTTTAAAGCTCTTGTTTTAAAAAACCTTACCCCCCCCGCTTTAATATAACCTGGGCCCCACTTCACCTTACTGCCTTCCAAGCATACTTATGCCCCACATAAACATCCCGACCCCACCTAACATCCCAACCCGCGATCAATCGGATGCCTGATCACCGTCTGATCTTCATCCCCTAATCCAACGGCCCTCATGCCTTTTCGCAAACCCAACTGCTTAGTATTTAGAAATACCAAGGGGTTGTGAAATGGGTGGTTTCGCAGCCCTCCCATCCGCCATGTATCACCCCTGCGCTTCATCGTATCCCCTCAAAATAAACCGCAAAACCACTTGTGCACCGTGTGAGAAACTGGAAGCCGCCTCCATGCCATAAAGACAAAACCACCGATCGTTTGAAAATACTATGAGCTATTTGTTATTATAGTAGAGACCCGAAATGGCTGTGATAGCCCCTGTAACGTTTCTAACAGACCTGAAAGACCATTTTCTAAATGCAGGAATCAAAGAGACCTCCACTATCTGGAATCCTTTCATAGTTTTCCCAAGTTCCTTGAGCCATAAATCACTTCCCCTGCGAAACACTGTGTTTTAAATAATAAATTGTTTTGATTTTGTAGGTGAGTAGCATACCAATAGTTGGGATAAACAAAATTTCAGTTCTAAATCCAAACAAGCTGTTTAAATCCAGGCTCTCTGGATTTCGATTTAGAAGCCTTATTCATCAAAGGATTAGGATCAGAAGAATAAACAAAATCAACAATGGATCATGATTATCAAGGATCGTACATTTACTCCAAAGACAAGAGAGTTTATCCAAAATAGAAGGACAGTGAAAGGTAAAAGAGGTAAATGGAGCATCCAAGGATAAAGGTGAAAGTAGCTGAAAGGCAAACAAAGAAAGGTTAAAGATGAAAATGTATAAGGACACAGTTAAAGGACAGAGTTAAGAAGAAAGTAAATAAAACAACAAGGTAAAAGAAGAATCCACAATGATAGAAAAGGCAGTGAGAGGATAGACAGATAAGGACAGTTTAAATTTAAAAGACAAATCAAAGAACAAATCAACGAAGGAAGACAAAGCTAGACATTGGCCACCTCCAGCTTAAATTAGTTTTAATCAAAGCTACCACATTTAATATTACAGTCAGTGATATTTTAGCATCAATTCAGAATTTATTGTAAAATTTAATGTCACAGGCAGTTGGTCAAAGATATTTTAAAGTTAGCCTAGCAGTTAATTTGATAGTTATTATTACAGTAATATTGTCAGAGATATTTTTGTCTTGGGCCTTTCATGGTCTCAATTGTCAAAAATTCATTTAATCTGTAGTAAATACAGCCTGTCACCCTAGATTAGGGAAACCACCTCAGTTGCAGTTAAATACTACATATATTTTTCGTTATCAGTTGTTGATTGTTGGCTGATTAGTTGGACTTTGTTTAGACTCTAATTTGCAAAGATCATTGTATTGGATCACTGTAACTATTTTTTGAGATGGACATCAGCAAAACAAGCACTTTCACAGGATCCTTGAGCTATGTTAATGGTGATGTTATCCCTTTTAAGTTTATGTTTCCCATTTTTTTCCATACTGTACATCAATTTACCTGATAGAAAAACATAAATTTTAGATTAAGATATGCTGCATGAGCACCTTAACTCTGTCTATTACTACTATATTAATGATTTCCTCTGAAAGTATAACTTAATAATTCTTAAATGCTCTTTAGTATTACTGGACTGTTGTTTTAAGGTTTTATTTGTGAAGTATAGCTAAAGAATTCTTAAATGCTCTTTAGTTTTACCAAACTATTGTCTTAAAGCTTTCTATGAAGTTTAGTTAAAGAATTCTTAACTGCTCTTTAATTTCACTGAACTGTTATCTTGAATGTTTTTATCTAAATACCTGAATGTAGAATTCATAGACTTTCTTCTCTGCATTTATGTTGAAGTATAGTTAAAGGATTCTTGATTTCCCTTTAGCCTTACTAAACTCACAATTTTTCTGCCATCTCATATTCATCTTGTCAAAGAGATCCATTTGATATAGTTAGCTTGCCCTGTGAAAACCCTTGAAAATTTAATGTACAACTCAACCCTTTATGACTCCATAGCACAATGGATTAAGATTCCCACATTTTCTATCTATCCAACCAAGCAAACAATCAAACAAACAACCCCAATATTTATAACTAGCCTAAAATCAGGAAATAAAATCATAAAGCTAAATCAGTGAATCACAAATATAGAGAGAGCCCTCTCTGAGCCCAAGAAGGCTAGGTCCTAGACTCCAAAGTGGTTTGATGTGGTTCCCTGCTACTTGTTCTTTCCAATCTTACAAATTACATGTTCTTTCCAATCTTACAAATTACAGGGAGCTAACACTAGAGACATGCACTACCTCCGATAGTGAAAATCCGTGATGTTTTCCATGTTTCATTGCTTAAAATATATGTGAAAGAAGTTTATCATATGATTGATTGGTTTGTATTGTAGGTGGATCCAGATGGAAAATTCCAACCAAAACCTCAGTGCATATTGCAGTGGAAACATCTCATGCTCCAGAACTAAGCAATTAAGTAGGTTAAAGTGTAGTGGAAGCACTTTGGGCCCGATGAAACTACATGGGATATGGCTGATCAGATATGGTATATGTATCCTGCTTGATTGGGATGTGGCTGATTAGTTCACATCTTTTTTCAATGTTAATTTTTTTTTTTTTTTTTGTCAGTTTAGTTTCAGAATTGGTTTTCAGGGAGGGTAATATCACCAAGAGGAGAAATCAAGCAAGGAAAACAAAGGAAGGACAAGGAAAGCAAAGGAAGGAAAAGGAAAGAAAAGGAAGGATAAGGAAGGAAAATGAAAGTAAGGATCAAACAAGGAAATGTTGGATCAAGTGGCTTCAACGTGAATACTTGCAGGTAACAAGTTTCATGTATGATTTCCTAGTTGGTTTTGTCATGCATGGTATGTGCATGTTTATATTTGGTTCGTTTGTTGTCATTGAAATGGGTTTTATTGGGTTCGATAATGGGTTTTAGCCTTTCCTTTCCATTTCTGGATAACCATGTTGTGATGGGATTCTTTCTTGTTTGAGCCTTTGATTTCTGGAAGGTTTTGGATCCGGGTGAGGTAGTCTCAGGAAACTCCCAAGGGTTGGGGGTGGAGATGGTTTGTATTTATGTTTAAATAATTTTTTGTTTTTATTCTAGAGTGATCATAAAGGAAAAACACAAAAAAACATTTATTTTTCATATGCATTTCCTTCCAATAATATAATCTGATTTACTTAGTTAATTTTGTGGATGAACAAGGAATCCCTTTTTATAGTTATTTGCAAACATCAGTAATAATTTTAAGTTACAAGTTATTGTTTGATTCTCCTTCTGCAAGTATTTATAATAACATTTCTTTATGTAATCATAGTTAATTTCCTCTTCTGAAAATAGAAGTTAATATTCCTTTTATGAAATTAGTGTTAAGGTTCCTTCACTACAAGGAAAATACCCTCTAGCGATTTTTTTTGAGGAACCCCTTATAAAAATAACCCAGATATCCGTTTGTAGTAGAGGTTTATAGAGGAGGTTAGCAGGTGGAGGTTTTTGCGGATGTTTTTTGTCCGATGCATTTCTCATCCTACACCGCACCAGTGCGTTCCACTAGAAAATCATTGGTGTGTACTACAAATTGGCACACCGGGACACCGTGCTCTCCATACAAACCCACCTGGTGCATCAAATTACTGTAGCGCACCGATGCTCTACACAGATTCAACCCCGACGTGTCCTAAAAACCCGCGCCAAAACTGAAACAACACGGTGCGGTTGGAAGAAACCACCTGGTGTGCCTCAAAAACCCGCACACTGGAACATGGTTAAATAAATAAAAAATTACGGCCAAAAATCTGCATTTTTCACTTCTTCAGTTCTCCTGATCGCTCAAGAACTGGTGAAAATTTCCCTTGTGTGAGGCACCCTACCATCGGTGCTCCCATTGCACGCACTATTGTTGTCGATTGCTCACCATATTGATTTCGAATTTTGGAAAACGATGGGAAAATTTAGTTTTGAAAATTCTACAGCAAATATTCCTCCTCGACACCCAAATGTACATGTATTTTACTTGTTTCACCATAATTAAACTTTTTAGTAGATTAGTTTTGTAAAAAAACTAAAAATTCATAATTAAAAAATAAAATAAAACATTTCCCGTGCATTGCGCTTGAGCCGTTCGGCTCGCAACAGTTTGCAGTGCTGCCTGTAAATTTATAGGCCGCACCGCGACTAGTGCTAATGGTAACCACACTGGTTCCAGTGGGGTACCGAAACGATGCACCGTGTTTTTAAAAAACTACATAAATTGCGGTACGGTCAGTTACTTGGCCGCATCGTTGACTATGTCCAAGTTTGCGAGGGTGGTGTGTTTACCAAAATATGCACCTCGGGCCAGATATTTTGGTCAGTGCATCGCCCTCCCAAAGTTGGACATTGTCAACAGTGAAATCATGTAAACAACCACACCGTTGACCATTTCCTGATGTGAGGAGGGTGGTGCGCTTACTAAACTATACGCCCCGGGGCACATAGTTTGGTTAGCGCACTACCCTCCCGATACTGGTACATAGTAAATGGTGCAGTCATTTATACCACTGCATTTTTTATCATGTAATGATTCCAGCAGGGTGGTGCACTGACGAAACTATCTTCCCTGGGGCAATTATTTTGATCAGCGCACTGCCCTCTCGAATTTGTACATAGTCAACGGTGCGATCGGTTAAATGATCGCACCGTTGACTATTAATTGATATTTGGCAGTGCGTTGACGTAACTATCTGCCTCGGGAAGGTTAATTTAGTCAACGTACTGCTTGAGAAAGTACATTTCATGATGTGCGGTGCGCTGAAAATTTCCAGGTGCACTGCGGTTGGTGCGCGATAAAAACAAACGCACCGGTACCGGTGCATGAATATTTTTTTTGGCATACCAAATGTTTTTTTATTTATTTGTTTATTTTTATTTTTTTACTTATATATATATGTATATATTTTTGAATACATGTCTCATTTAATAAAAAAATTGTATTTAATATGTGAATCATTCAACGACCTCAAAGGAGAGAAGAGAGGGAACAACGGGAACATATGGCGGACTAGTATAACATGGTTCGCCTGTGGGAGGCACGAGAGAGGGAGAGAGATATGTACCCTCACACTATTACGGCATCCACCCAGGCGCTCCTAAGGAAGGTAGGCCTCATCAAGTTCTATGAGGAGGCTACATCCATGAAGGGCCATGGTGGGTTATTGCGACAACTTATCTTTAGGTGGAATGCCCACCGATAGGCTTTCCGGGTGGTCCTAACCAGTGGTACGCACCCATTAAGGAGGACATATATTTTCTTACTGGCCTATCGAGGAGAGGGCAGGATTTCCCTTGTTCCCAGAGGTCCCCAACATCGATGCAACAGGGAGTCAGTTGGTCTACTCCTAGAGATACATTAGCACCGATATACTGTCTCATGCAGATTTTCAGGTCTCCAGTGGTTAGTTACGTATTGCTTCATTTGGTGGAGAGGAGGTGAGGTGCCTATCACTACTGATCTCGAATATGGCACACCATACTAGTGACAAGAAACGCATTAGTTGCACGCTTTTATTTTATGTTGATTCTCTATTACAAGCACCACGACTTATGAGGTGGTATACGATTTTTTTGCGGCAGTTATGTACAACTTTAGATAGATGTCGTGCTCAGGCACAAGGGAGGGTGAACTTCCCTTTTTTATTTAGAGCTATTTTAATTATTTTTTGAGAGGTTTCTAGAGATGAGGCCTACTTTTGTTCGGAAGTTTCTTAGATCGATGCTACATGTATGGATGCAGATGTGGGGACAGATGATGCCCAATAGGGGTGAGTCAAACTTTTCCATGAGGATATCGCATGATGCACTAGAGTTGCTAGCCAGTTTTGATGATCATGCCTTCGTTCTGGTCCCTTGTCCGTATGATGGTTTGGATTCATGAGGGTGTGCCAACATCCTCTTCACAGATGATCAGTAGCTGGATGATAGAGGTAATATTAGTGTTTTGTTTAAATTTATTCTAACATGTTATTTAACTTGTTTTTATTAAACTGTTTAATGAAATTGTCTAATTATTGTTGTGTAATTATATATATTTTGTAGATATTGTGTCATTTGATGGCGATGAGATGCCATCACCACAAAATGATCCAGGTGTAGATCCTGAAGATGATTAGGAGATGGTAGATGCGGAGGATCAGGCCGGTGCAGATAGACTTGGTGCTCATGATCATGCGCAGGTACCGACTGGTGCGAGGAGTAGGCCGGACACTAGCTTTAGGATGGATTTGGGTGACCAAATTTGTCAACTGCTTGTGGAGGAGGGAGTCAGGCTGACCACTATTAGAGAGATGCAAGCTGATGATAGGCTGACAACGATGTGGATAGGCATGCCACATGATATGTTGACCCTGATGTGACATGTTTTCGGAGCTACTAGCTTAGTGGCGCGGTTGAGGAGGGCCCTTCAATGTAGGTGTGGTCAAGATGCAGTATGTCAAAAATCAAGCAGCGATGGCATCATTTGATGATCATGATCAGGGGAGTGATCATCATTCACCTCGTGCCGGAGATGAGAAGCCTGTAGCATCGACCAACAGTCACGATCATGAGCAGGCTAGACCATCCATTTCGAGTCACCATGAGCAGTCTGCAGCATCCAACAATCATGATCATGAGTAGGATGGACCATCCACGTCGATTCATCATGAGAAGTATGCATCATCCAGCAGTCATGATCATGAGAAGGCTAGACCATCCATGTCGAGTCATAATGAGTAGGAAGTTGATCCTGATCAGCATGAGGCACCTTCAGATGAACAGGCACGTGATGATCAACATCTATATGAGCTTGTCGAGGCTGCACCATTGACTGAGCAGGCCTCGACTAGTACTACTATTGATGTACCACCAACTGATATTTGACATTTATATTATAGTTGTATATTTTTGACATTATATATATATGGTCCATGTATTTTATGTTCATGTTGCAGTTGTACTTAATTTACATGTTGGTGATCATCATGATGTGTATATTGTTAGCTCATGTTAGATATGTTCATTTAATGTGCAACTTGTAGATAGATGTGTATGTGATAACAATTATTTGACATGAGATGTATATTTTATGTTTGTGTTGTGATGATGTTATACAATGTTTGTGTCTTGTTAGATGATCATGATCACGATGATTATATGATGTTAGCGAATTTGAGTGTGTTTTTTAGTTGAATATGATGTTTGTATGATGGTTATCATGATCGTGATGTCTATTTTTAATATTAAATCATGATATTTATTAAATATTATGTCGTGATTGTAATTTAAATTTAAATTTTAATTGTATGTAAAATTGTAAAATTGTAATTGCATTTGTAATTGTAATTGTATGTAAAATATTTGTAAAATTTTAATTGTAATTATAATACTTAATTTATTGTGAAATGATTGCAATTGTAATTTTAATTGTAATTGTATATATGTAAAATTGTAAAATTGTAGTTGTAATTGTATGTAAAATTCTAAAATTGTAATTGTGATTGTAATTTTAATTTTAATTGTAATTGTATGTGAAATTGTAAAATTGTAATTGTCATTCTAATTCTAATTGTAATTTTGATTGTAATTGTATGTAAAATATTTGTAAAATTGTAATTGTAATATTTAATTTATTGTGAAATGATTGTAATTGTAATTGTATATATGTGAAATTGTAATTGTAATTGTATGTAAAATTGTAAAATTGTAATTGTATGTGAAATTGTAAAATTGTAATTGTAATTGTAATTGTAATTGTATTGTATGTAAAATATCTGTAAAATTTTAATTGTATTAATGTGAAATGATTGTCATTGTAATTATAATTTTATGTAAAATTCTAAAATTGTAATTGTAATTGTATGTAAAATTCTAAAATTGTAATTTTAATTTTAATTGTAATTGTATGTGAAATTGTAAAATTGTAATTGTATGTAAAATATTTGTAAAATTTTAATTGTATCAATGTGAAATGATTGTAATTGTAATTATAATTGTATGTAAAATTCTAAAATTGTGATTGTAATTTTAATTGTAATTGTATGTGAAATTGTAAAACTGTAATTGTAATTGTAATTGTATGTAAAATATTTGTAAAATTTTAATTGTATTAATGTGAAATGATTGTAATTGTAAAATTGAAATTGAAATTGTAATTGTAATTGTATGTAAAATTCTAAAATTGTAATTGTAATTGTATGTGAAATTGTAAAATTGTAATTGTAATTGTATGTAAAATATTTGTAAAATTTTAATTATATTAATGTGAAACGATTTTATTAAAATTTGTAAATTTGTAAATAATTGTAAAATAATAAATCTAGAATAATATGAATTTTTGTAACATAATAAAGTTTAGAAAATAATGCAAATAAATTTATGTACTTTAGAATTATCATTATTTTATTATGATCTTACATACAAAAAAAAAAAAAACTTTATACAGTACGCCATCATTTTCGAGATCAACATAATTGCAAATTATCAAGTGAAATGATTTTAACATTAACACAATGCAAATTACCAATTAATTCAAAATACATATTATAATGTTTCGAAAAAAGAGTCTTAGTTATAAGTTAATTAAGTCCTCTTCTTTATAAAAACTCATCTTAAAAGGTATAAATGATGAAATAACACATGTACCATATCACTCTCGGTTCTCATGATCACCCTCATTATCTTCCAGCTCACTTGGCATGATAACACTATTGTTCTCAAAAATATGTTTTGATCTAGGGTCATGTCTCAATACAAACCACTAATCCCTATCCAACACATCTGGGTAAAAAAACACCTAGTTGCAGTGTTTGGGGAAAACATAGAGCTCCTTAGCTTCATCCCACATATTTTTAGAGTTGATACATATCAACCTACTATCTGATATTCCTTTACATTATTCCGATCAAAGTTGTCCCACCACTTTCACCTAAAAATAACACATTGGAAAGAAGAGAAATCAAATTCAATGTTCTCTTGTATCTTTCTGACGTAACCTAAAATCCCTCGTACTAGGTTCTGATCACGGTAGCTAGATCGACTAGATTGATCAAACTCGAATTCCACTCCACAATCTTGTGTCATGTGTCCATCATCGACATTTTCTGTGTGAAAATGGTGTCCATATGCTCACATATATGGGAATAAATGCAACTATAAAAAGGTTAAAAAATCATAGTGTCATGTGTCTTTTAATAACCCAACAGTTAAAATATGAAATATATATGTAATTACATTTCAAAGGTGCATTATTAAGTTTAAAATGTACATAAATAGATTATTACTGAGTGGGTGCACCCAATCCCTATGTTTAGCACATCCTCTTCAGCACACGAGTAACGACTAGTTGCACCGTATTTCTCTCTGACTTGGTCAACAACCCAACTGTTGGGGCATATTTTTGGCATATTTTCTTTTAAATGATCGGGATAAGGCATACTTCTACCATTCAACCGTCTTAATTATTTCCTGTCACTATCCCATTTCATCCTCTTTTTTTCATACAATGCGACCCATGATTGCGTCGCTTCAGAATTGTAAAGAATGAATTTATTGATTGCTTCGATTTATGCATTCCCTGATGAAATCAAACATTATATCGAAGTTAAACATGAATATTTACTTTGTGTAAATTTGAAAAATTATAAGTCACTTACTCTTTATCAAGCGCATTTTTCCATTCGTTTGGAGCATCTCCCCTTCTCTTTTGTCTTCACCACTTTCATCGTCCCAAATCACCGCACCTGGTCTGTTGTCGATTTTCTTGATGTACTCATTGGCATTATAGAAAGAATCATACAATATGTACCCCTCTGCCATAGACCCCTAAGGTTTTTCCCTTTGTCGAACAAAACCTTTCAATTTCTTCATGTACCTCTCTAAGAAGAACATCTAACGACAAGAAACCACCCCAACTAATTCAACCTCATCTACTAGGTGGATTAGAAGATGAACCTTCAATTCCATGAAACTCGTCGTCAGTTCCTTCTCAAACATACAAAAAATCTCAACTATCTCTTGACGCCACCGTAGAATGCTAGCCACATGAATCTCCTTTGACGTGATCCAACGTAAAAATGAAAATAATTTAGATATGGCATGTCCTAGGTCTTGGGGAATTCATGCTTCACACACCCACGCACGAACAAAGGATAATGACACTGAAAAGTTATAAACATGTGCAATAATATACAAAATTAGTTATGTTTTATGATCCCTGCATGGGATAAAATTTATTAATATAAAAAATAATAAGATCATGCTTTTGACCTTATACGTACTCTTATAATATTCAACTAGTCATGCGATTTCAACCCCGACAAATGGTGATCCATGGTGAAGCAATGCCGTAGTGAAGACCCGTATGAAGATGGCACCCTCACACCCATTATAACTTCCTTTGCCAAAGAAAGATCATATTTTTTTAAAATCCATGGGACATCACCTTCTTTGAAATACCATGAATTAGAGGGACCAACGCTTGCCTCTAATCCTATACTTTCTAATCGTCTTGGCCAATGTTTCTTTTTAGTTTTTGAAGTAATAGGATCTTTCCTAACAACAAATCTGTCACTTTTTTTCGATGATATGTGCCTCCATAAAGAAGATGAAACATTTTTAAATATATGCATGGGATCTCATAAGTGGGTAATCTTAAGATGCTCCCAATATGGGAGGTTATAAAAGAGAGATTTCCTTTTCATCCCAATGGGAAATTTCTCAACATAGGTGTCGAAGAATTCTGGATCATCGAACCTAGGCTCCCCATTTGAATCGAACATTTCTATGAACTCTTTCTCCTTATCTCTCTCATATGCTCTAAGCCATTAAAATGGTGTCATTATTGGAGGCCTTTGGTTTCTCTCTCGTTTATCGTTGAAAGTGGATGCTTCTCTTTTGTAAGGGTGTTCTTCTCGAAGGAATACCTTGGAGTAGTCATACATTGGCTTTCGTAGGTTAGTGGACCATCTAGCTTTTAGAGAAGGTTCACAAAATCTACAACCAAAATACCCTTTTGTTACAAGACCCACGATATTATTGTTTACAATTTATATGCATGGCCCGTTAAAGAATATCATGAATATCAGAACAATCAAAATGAATTAAATAACTAATATGTGAAAGCATATTGTAATTACGTATATAAAAAAATCAATAAACATGTAATTTACCAGAACAAACTCCTAAGCTTGGATAATCATGTGTTGTGTAAGCACATAAGCTATACAACATAAAAATCCTCTCTGCTACGATGGGTCTTGATACATCGTATACATTTCTCCCATCCAATAATTCCTTCAACTAATTCACTAGCGGCTGTAAGTAGACATCCATATTCTTCACTTGTGTTCTACCAGGGACTATGAGAGCCAACATAAGATGTTCATTCTTCATGGAAAACCATGGGGGGATATTGTTATTGACCACTAATACATGCCAAACATAATAGTTGGTGTTCTGGAGGGAATATGGGTTGATGCCATCCATGGCTATGCTGAGTCGTAGACTTCGTAATTCATCCTTGAATTTTTCAGGCCATGTATCCTCTATATGCTTCATGGCTATTGAATATGTTGGGATTCACATAACTCCCAACTCACTTATGTGTGAGGCATTCCATCCTTACAACATATCTAATTATTTGCAATGAAAGAGCCTTTGAATCCTTGGGATTATAGGCATGTGCCTCAATATCTTAAAAGGAGGACCATGTGATTTACCCTTATTTTTTTATTTATCATACTTGTCATGCCCACATTTTGGACATATCTCTTTGTCTGCATATTATCCTCTATATATAATACAATCATTTGGACATGCATGGTATGATATGTACTCAACACCCAACATTTTCAGCAATTTATTTGCCTCTTCGCAGCTACCAGGCAAGACTTTATCACTCGGAAGAACCTTATCTTTGAATAACCTGTAGTTGGTGATCATGGACAATATTAAATGTACATTAATGACGATATAATTATTAATGTTCATAAAATTGACCATTTGTAATGTTCAGTGTGTGATTATATTTCTCAAAATATAAGGGAGGACTTTATGGTAACTTGCCTCAAAATTTCTGAGAAACATACATTTGACAAGCCAAATTTTGCTTTCAAGTTGTACAGTAACATCGTTGTCCCCAACTAGGTAGAATTTTACTGACCGCCAGGTCTAAAGAGAGGGGTGGTGCATTAGGGGAATTTTGAGGTCTAAAATGGGCCTCCTAAGGAAATTATAAAACAATAGTGGAAATAATAAAATAAGATTTGATTACATCATCAAATTTTAAAGGGAAAAAAGAAAAACTATTTTTTCAACTCGTATTTTCAACTTATCTCGCAAATATTTTACTCAAATTTCAAGTGGGAGTAATCATTGGATGCAAAATTTAATTCCTCATCAAAGGAGTACACATGTTTCATACTTTTGATGGATCCTGCTACACGAAAAATGTGATTGCAATCACATTTTTTCATGTATTTCTCATTTTTCGTGTAGTAGGGTCCATCAAAAGTATGCAACATGGGTACTCCTTGGATGATGAATTAAATTTTGCATCCAATGAGTACTCCCACTCAAAATTTGAATAAATACTTTGGGAGATAAGTTGAAAATATGAGTTGAAAAACTAGTTTTATTATTTTATTATTTTTTAATCTTTTTGTCCTCAGTACTGAAAAAATAGTGAATCATCCCCCATGGTTGACATCATCATCTTGAATCCTATTGGTTTGTATAAAGTTTATTTTTGTTGTACATTTTTCTTATGAGGCCCATTTTAATCCTCAAAATTCCCCTAATAGAAGCAAATTTAAGGCTTTCAAAAAAGGTGTCAGTGATATGATTATCATCCCCTAGCTGATAATCATTTTGGAATGCATCTAACAACATTGTCTCCATGGCAGTCGTATCCCTTAAGTAATCATCCATACCAACCTCTATTTTATTGCCTCCATTGCCAGCTTGTGAAGAACTACTATTGTTGTAGTCATTCTTAATTGGTGAATTTGGACGTAGTGGGAATTGAATAGGTGGTTGATTCAACCATTCTTGGTATCGTTCCTCTCTGATTTTTTCTCTTAATTCAACCTTCTCTCGATTTGAAATTGTCGTGGGGTGCAACGAAATATGGTAGGTAGGTCACTCATCATCACTAGAAGCCTAATAATTTCAAAAGATATATTTGAACATGATTAGTGAAAAATCTATGATATCAATTAGTAAGCATGTTGACAATGCATCATTAATTGGTTTGACGTTGAAATAATTACATTAATATACCCAACAATTATTATTACCATCATTGTCCCATGATTGTGGCTAGAAGATGCAATATTGTTACAATTGGCAGTGTGAAGCGGCTGTCCATTTTCATCTACCAAATGCGCCTTGTGGTATGCTGCTCCCGATAAGAGCTTTCGAAGTTTTGGAGCTGTTTGAATATTTTGTGCATCTAAACTCGATTCTGAATCTGCATGAACTTGCAAATTTGTATACATTATAAATTTTATTAAGCTGATTGACATGGATAAAAAACATAAATTCAATTAGATAATGAAAATATAAATAAAATATGAAGTAAATATTACGTCGTCTTGAGATGGATAGGGAGAAATCCACGATGGACTTTGAGAAATATTATGGAATGAGTTGGAATTTTGAATAATTTTCCATTCGATATAATTATGATATTTTCTCCCTGAATTTGAGAAAAATCAACAATAAATTTTGGTGTACACACCTAAAATTAATTTCGGTACCTTAAAAATGGACTTATTGTTATCGGTGCTAATGTACAGTTAACCGCACAAGTGCGTTTTAGTTACTGCACACTAGTGTGGTGTTATTAATTGACGACCGGAGTCGAATAACCAAAAATAAAAAAAGCGCAACTAAATTTTTTTAAAGTGAAAAAAAGAGCGGGTAATTGAAAAATGGGCGGCAAAATATATTTGAAAAATTTAATTTCATAAAACAATTCCTTAAATAGTAAACACGTTTCATTATTTCATTATTTTTGCAAAACGTTTCAGGGAGAGATTTTCATGAGACATACCTGGAGCAAGAGAGCACGAGAGCACTATGGAGCAACGAAATACATTTGAACAGAACTATTTGGACAATTAGAATTCCAAACCTCTGGTGATTCAAACCTTGTAGAATAAAATTTCAAACCATCTAGTGATTAAATTTTATTGTTTTTTTTACATTTTCTGCAGTATTTTTTACATAGTAATTAAAAAATTTAAATTTACTGTTCATTTTCATATAAAAAAAGAAGAAAAAAGAAGAAGAAAAAAAAAGCATTTTACCCTAAACCCTTGATTTTATTTTTAGTTATTTATTTATATTTATTTTTTATTTTTTATTTCTTTTTCTGCCCTTGCTTCTTCCTGTTTCTGTGATTTCAGAATTAGGGATTTTCATTTTAGATTTATAGGGTTTGTATTGCTATATATATAGGTGTATGGCATCTAACCCACAAGATGAATTGCATAGTCAGATCCAAATCCATGTCGACCCTTGCATGAATTTTTAAAAAACATATTTTTTTTGAATCGATGCGCCATGTGTAAACTAGCACACCGGTGCATTGTTTTAATATAGGGCACCGTGCACGTACTATTTGATAAAAAAATTTAAAAACACACACACTCACACACACACACACACACACATATATATATTTATTTATTTTCCAAGGAAAAATTCGTAATTTTCCATTAATATTAAGAAAAATTACATGTTACATTTTACAAATATTTCTAGTGTGACCACTAATCGATATATCATCAAAGATGATGCTGGTATGCTACATATATTCATCTATTGTGCTGCTAAAAATTCAATGCTAATCACAAAAAATATATACAATGTTATATGATATCTTTTGAGTATATAATGCTGTAATAATGTTCAGCATAATATAGAAAACACTCCAAAAATGTGATGCCCATCAAAATTGCATTCAAGGAGTGACTGCTCCCATATTTGGAAGTTCCTCTATGAAAGACCTGTGGTAATATTGGAACACCTGCGGATCGTCATGTTCAATAATAAGCCATCCGCCCCACTCTAGCTCCAGTGCTTCTTTGGAAAGCCTGTCTGCCACTTGGTTCCTTTGCCTGTAAATGTGAGTGACAAAGATAGTGTCAAAGAAAGATTTCAGAAGATGTACCTCCATTAATAATGCTGTAAGTGTGTGTGTATGGCATAGTGAAATTGAGTTGAACCAATTGATAACAATTTGAGAGTCTCCAAAGATTTGAATGCAGGTGCAATCCCTTTCCCGGGCAAAAAGGAGGAGTAGCTGAAGGCTTTGAAGTTCAGAAAAGTTATTAGTCCCAGGACCCAGACCCATTTTAAGGTGGAAATAATGATTCTAAGATAAATATAATATCGTACCCCCCCCACACCCATTTAGGTTAGATGCCCCATCGAAGTATGCCCAAGGGTAAGTGTTGTCAATGTTTTCAGGGATGATAACTCTATCCCAGGGATGCAGATCTTCATCCCATAAAAGTCTATAGGTAGAAACAATGGTCGAGCAGGTATGTTCCCAATGCACGTGTACCCCTTCAAATGTATATCTCGTACGGCATGTCCAGATGCCCCAGGCGATCAATAATGGTATGTTCTTGAATTTGATGCAGGTGGCCGCCTGCCACCATGCAACCAATGCCTCTTGTATAGAATTGCCTTGCCAATTTAAGTTGCATCCCATTGCAAGTGATGTCGTTCGCCAGAAATTTTTGATTGTGGGACAATCAAGGAACAAATGCATGAAATTTTCCTCATGTGCAAAACAAAAACAACAACGAGAGGGACCCTGCATAGCCCGTCTGCGGAGGTTGTCGATGGTGGGAATGCAGTTGTTGAGGATGCACCACATGAGAAGATGTGATTTTTTGGGTGCCTTCAATTTCCAGAGTGATTTCCACCACTAGTGTTTAGTAGGTGGTTCCCTTGGCCGACTGATAGTGATATATCCAGCTTTAGGTGAGTAATTTCCACAGGGTGCGAGAGCCCAAATAAGATCATCCTCATTGTCAATCAACTTGATGTGTGAAGCCTGTAATGCTTGAATGAATCTATTCCAGTGGTGGTGTCTCTCCAATGGAATCCCCAGAACCGACTGTCTACTCAACTTAGTGTTCCTAAATTGAGGTCATAAATTGTCAACCAGGGTTAGTAAACTATTGAAGTGAAGTGCACTATATGTGCCTAGGTATTTGTTTCTCACTACGTTGTGTTTAGTGTTTTTCCAATGTTTTTGGTTTTGTGTTTTTTATTCTAAGAGGGAAAAGAACTAAGTTTTGGCAAAGAGAAGTTGTTGGTCACACTAAAACAGAGCAAAACCTATTCTAAATTATGTATGGCTCTTGAGAACAGAAAATGAAATACTTTAACAAGAAAAATAACTCATAGCAAGAACTCAATAACTCACAACATGAACTCAATAACTCATAACATGAACTCAATCCCATTCATTCATTAGAAATATGTTGGAATAGCTTTGAGAAAAGGATAAGTTAGTGCCATGAGGTTCTTCTAAGTAAACAACCACCTACAAGATCACAGAGAAAATATTATCCATGGCTAGAAATTTGTTGGAACATATTTGGAAAAGATAGTCTGCAACACAGTGAGGAATTCTACTCTAAATTAACCTATGACACTGAAATTAATCCATTCTGCAACTTAAATTGTCACTACTAAGCCTTATTCGGAAATTAGAAGTCTTTTGGAATAGTTTTGAGAAAAAGGCTATTTGCACAATTATAAGAGATTGCAGAACAGTCAAGGCCTTGAACTGATATCACTACTTCCTGTCCATATGATATTGTATTGGAAGAGATTAATAACCGGAGTAGTTTGTAAATAATGAAGGCTGTGAAGTCTAATTCAACTAGCTAATCAAACTTGAAATACAGTGACTATAACTGAACTAGAATGCAATTAAACTAACTTGAAACACAGTGAACAGAAACTGAACTAGGGTGCTATTAACCTCCGGAGTATTACAACTAGACTAAAAATGCAACTAATCACTGAAATGTTTCAGCTCTGTCTCATTCGGGGTTAGTGGTATTTTGAAATTATTCATAGAATAGGACTAGCTGTAACATGTGATGTAAATGAGCATAAAAACATAAAGTTCAACAAAATGCAGTAAGCTCTGAAACACCACAGCTATGTCTCATCCAGTGTTAGTGATATTTTGGAAGAGATTAATAAGAACAAGACTAGCTGTAACAACTGATGTAATTGAGCACAAAAACATAAAGTTCAAAGAAATGCAACTAACTCCTAAAATACTACAGTTATATCTCATTCAATATTAGTGATATTTTGGAATAATTTGTAAGAACAAGACTAGACTGTAGCATCCAATGCAAGTGAATATAAAACACAAAGTTCAGAAAATTGCTTAAACTAGGAATGCAATAAGGCTAAAGTTACTTATCTAAACAATGTGCACAAAGCTTCTCGAGCAGTAGGGGCCCTCTACCACCGGATTAGCATACAAATATCCTCAAGATTTCCTTAGATCTTGCAATAAAGCGATGCTTCTTTCATTAAAGGAAAAGTATTTCAAAAAAACAGAGTATTATGGTCTTCTGAGATCTGGCAACAAAACATAAATCTAGCTAGCCGTTTCTCGGTCTCCCGATTCATTCTTATAAGAAAATTACATAACTGTCCTTGAGATAAAATAGGAATAAATGTCTTTCCCAACTAAAATCAAATTAGAACTATGGTGGTGGTCTCGTACTATGATTAAAGACATCTGTACAGTCCTTGTCCTATTAGAAGTCTATCTCCTAGTTTTGGTTTCCCACGTGCATAACCCCCTGTAGAATTCTTCTTAGACTTCGTAGGGAGAAAGGAATGATGTGGATGAAGTCTGGAATTCACCCATATGTGTTTTTCTTTGAGGTGACACCTGAAACCTATGAAAACATGAAGACAACTGCGGAATCAACAACTAGCTACAGAATGGCTGCATTCTGTAGCTAAGTCTAGTAAAAAATTACTACAACAACAAAACCATAAAAGTGTAGCAAGTTAGTCATTATATACATTCTTAAAGCAACTTTAATTAATCCTATTGATAATTTAAGCCTGTAATTGATAAGGAACAAAGGAAATGAAGTGAAATGTGGTGGAAGAAAAAGACATCTTTGGGGCTCAACATACCCCCACTGCAAAGTTTTTGCATGTCCTCATGCAATCAACCCATATATTCAGAGACTTCTGCTAGGACATCTAGGCTCCTTCTTTAGCTTTCCTGATAGTTAATGGCCTCCTAGGCTTCTTTATGACCAACTTGAATCTCAAATTTATAAGTGCCCTGCTCAACTTTTTGTTTTTCTTCTTCAATTTCTCACTAGCCTTGTACAACTTTTCCATTTGCAGAGAGAGAGTTGTATTCATATCACTTTTCAGCTTAACCTGCTCCCTTAAAATTTCATTCTCATTCTTGATATTCCTATTGAGTACTTCTAACTCATATTTGTCTCTTCTTAGTACATCAATTGCAAATTTTGGTGGGCTAGGAGTTCTGTCTATACTTTCTGAGGCTCTCTTCTCTAATGTCTCAACATAATTATAAATTTGTTGTTGTGCTGGGTCTATCTCCGGAGCTCCTTCATCAAGATCCTCTTCATATTGGTACTCAGGTGATCTAGCAGTTGGTGTCTCTTCATCCTCAATGTTTATGATTCCCGTTTGTCTAATTCCCGTTTTCTTCAATATACCTCTAAGTCTGTGACTTCGTCTTGGTTGAGATGGTCCTTCACCTCTCTCCTTGGCATACCTTCTTATCATCTTCTCTTTTTTAAGCTGTTTCCTAATTTCAGTCAATTTCTCAGAAATTATCTCTTCACTGTCCTCTTGTATAGACTTACTAGTTTTAGTTTCAACATCTTCGGAAATTTTCCTTCTCCTACTTCTTCTTGTAGGCTTGCCTTCAGATGGAGGTTCCTTGGGTTCTTCAAAGTGATTCCTCACTAGAAAATCATCCCAATTATCTCCCACTTTTCTCAAATGATGTTCAATTAGGATTTTAACTAGGCTGTGGTGGTACAAAGTGGTTTCCAGGAATTGAACCCTCTTTTGTACATTAGAGGCCATTCTCTTCAGACTATGAATTAGGAAAAACGATAAATTTATTTCTTCATCTAAGAAATGCATCATTAACCGAATATGATAAACATAGAGGGTACCAAACCTTCCCTCACAAGTTATAAATTTTTGCAAAATGAGAAACATATTCCGCCATTTATTCTTCAGTGATGAGCTAGGAATACCTTCTTAAAAATGGAAACATCCATACCTGGTGTTTTAAGCATTTGCCTCCATGCCTCATTATGAAATTCTCTATTTTTGAACCATCGTTCTCCTTGCCTGGGTAATTCCGTTTCTTCTACAATGAAAGCCTATGTAATAGTGAATTTAATATCTCCTATTTCGACCTCTGCTCCATTGAAGGATCGTGCAAATGTTTTAGTTACCTCTTTATGAAAACCATTAAATTTTTCCAAGAATTGTAACCACCCAGCCTGCTGTAGCATTTCTCTGATTTGTGGATAACCCTCCAAGTACTTTGTTCCAACTGGTTCGGATCTTACTATGAGACCCATAGCTTCTCTTTTCAACCTTCAATTTACTGCCCTTCTATCCACTGTGGAAATGGCTATTAAAGAGCTGTTTTTTCCCCAAATATGCTGTTCTTTGTTTATGCAGTAGGAATTAGCTACGTAAGGGTGATATGAAGAGGTTATAGAATGAGTGAAATGTAGTGAGGGTGATTTACACGAATTAATGAGTTTGAGAACCATCATGGGAGAAAATACTGCGGAAACATTTTGTAAGAAATTCAAAATCATCACTGAATACTTCGACTGGTGACGTGACTGATTAGGTCACTTCAGTACTTAACCGTTAAGTTTTAAATGATGATTTGAAATGGTGGAGTGGAAGGGATTTTGTCCAAAGTTTTTATGGTAGGTTTAATAGGCATGATCAACACGAATAATTAAAACAAATTTTTGAATCATACATGACCTAGCTATACTATAAATTTCATATTCTGTCATCATAATAATTTTACAACTTTACCTTTGCCTTTCATTTAAATTTTTTTTTTTGTGTGGTTTTGATATGCTTGGTCCTCATTTGAAAATAATTGATTCTTCAGTATTAATAATTCCTTTGATTTTGCTTGTTGTCCTAGGTGTACAGGATCAATTTGCTGCTGATCAAATGATTACTGGATAGTTTCCTTCTGGATATTTGGCTGCAGAATGTCTAGCTGGCTGCAGAATGTCTGACTGACTGTAGAATGTACCTGTAGGAACTTCGAAACATGAAATGAAATGATTTGAAACATGGATGGAGTGTAGTATGAAATGGATCATGAAATATGGTGGAATGGATCAGAAGTGAGGTGAAATGTAATGGAATGAAATGAATTACAATTGTGAAGTGGAATGAAACATAAAAAGTGGTTTGCAATTCATAACTTGTAACACTCAATCTGCAGAAAGAGATCAAATTTAGAAATATGAGATGGAAATGAAATGGACCATGGAATGGAATGAATGAAGTATGGATGAATGGAATGAATGAAATATGAATGAATGGAGTGAATGCAATATGAATGAAATGAGACATGGTGGAGTGAAACTTATGATTTTGTAATGACTGCTTGCAGAAAAAAAAACAAATCTGAAAAGCTAAAGTGTCAGAAGGATTCTGATTTTCACTTTATCTTTTCTGTATAAACATGTTAATCAGTGATTAGTTTTCATGTTTATACTTTATTATTTCTCTTTCTCTTTTTTTTTTTTATGCTTTTGAATTTAGAAAATTCAACCAAGTTGATGAAGAAGAAAAATTCTTCTTCATTAACCTCACATCATTGTTTTCCTGGAATCTCTTGACAAATTCTTCTCTTGAAAGTGGCTTATGATACAACTTCAATCTATGACCATTTACAAGAAAAGTGACCTTTTATTCATCTATTGTCCTGATTTTGATTGCTCCATTGTCAAAAATTCTTATAATTTCATATGGCCCAAGCCAATGTGTTTGGAATTTACCTTGAAAATCCTTGAACTTTGAATCAAACAAGAGAGCCCAGTTACCTTCTTTGAACTTCTTTTCCTTGATGTACTTATCATGCCATCTAGTCCTTTGCTGTTGGACTATATTTTTTTTCTGAACTGCATCTTGTCTGATCTCATCCAATTCATTAATCTCCTCCAATCTGTGCTTTTGTGCCTCTGTTAGATCAAGTCCTAGCTGAACTGCCATTTTAAAAGTTTGAATCTGAAACTCTATGGGAAACAAAACTTGTTTTCCATAAACAAGTTCATAGGGAGTATGACCTGTTGTGCTTCTCCATGTAGTTCTATAGGCCCACAGAGCTTCAGGAAGCCTGTCTACCCAATCTCTTCTATGTAAATGGATAGTCTTTGTTAGGATCCCTTCAATGGATTTATTGGTAGATTCCACTTGACCATTTTATTGTGGATGATAAGGAGTAGATTTTATGTGTCTGATTTTGTACCTCTCCATCATTTGTTCCACTAGCTTTGATGTAAATTGAGCTCCTTGATCTGTAACAATTTCCCTTGGGACACCAAAACGAGTAAAAATATCCTCAAAAAGAAAATTAACTACAGATGCTTCAGTAGCAGAAAGTAATGGCTTGGCTTCTACCCATTTGGTAACATAATAAGTGCAAACTAATATATATTTCTTTTTCTTTGATGGAGGACTAATAGGTCCTACAAAATCTGAAGCCCATTTTTCAAAAGGTTCAATATGTACCTAAGGCTGCAATGGCATCTCACCTAAAGGAGAAGGTTTCCCTACCCTTTGACAACTGTCACACTTTTTGACATACTCTTTAGCATATTTAAGAAGGGATGGCCAATAATATCCTAAATGAAGGATTTTATAAGCTGTTCTTTTATCAGCAAAGTGTCCGCCACAAGGTTCATCATGACATGCCTTGAGGATCTCAGACATCTCATCTTCCCGAACACATCTCCTAATGATAAAATCTGAACCTGTTTTGTATAACTCATTAGCAACCCATGAATATTTTGCAATGTCATAAATGATCTTTCTTTTGTCTCTTGCATTCATTATTGAAGGAAATTTCCCTGAAACTAAATAATTAGCAATGTCAGCAAACCAAGGAGTTTGAGTAGAAATTGCAAAAAGATATTCATCAGGAAATTGATCTTCAACTGGGGTATTGTCTTGGATGTTTTGGATTCTAGATAGGAAATCAGCTACTGTGTTTTGTTTTCCAGGCCTATCTAGAATGGTAATGTTGAATTCTTGTAAAAGCAATAACCATCTTATGACTTTGCCATTAGTAATTGATTTGTTCATTAGATATCTAATTGCAGAGTGATCTGTGTGAACAAAAGTTTCATAGCCTGTTATATAGTGTCTGAATTTGTTTATGGCATGAACAACAGCTAAAAACTCTTTTTCAGTTACAGTATAATTTAACTCCGAAGGAGTCAAATTTTTACTTGTATAGTAGATGGCATAAGGAATCAGGTCTTTTTGTCCCAATACTGCTCCTAAAGCTGTATCTGAGGCATCTGTTGAAATATGAAAAGGTAACTTCCAATTAGGTCCCCTTAAAATAGGTGCTTCAGAGATTTTTGTTTTCAGGGTCTCAAAGGCTAACTGGCAATCAGGATTCCACTTGAATTCACAGTCCTTGGTAAGTAATTTGAAAAGTGGAGATGCTATCTTAGTGAAGTTTTCTATAAACCTTCGATAATATCCTATAAATCCTAGAAAAATCCTAACATCTTTTTGACAACTTGGAATAGATAAGTTAGAGATGACTTAAACTTTTGACTCATCAACTCTAATCCCATCCCCTGAAATTTGATGTCCTAAAACAATTCCTTCAGTAAACATCATAAAACACTTTTCATAACTAAGTGAAAGATTTTCTTCTTTACATCTCTTTAAAACTTTTTCCAAGTTTGTTAAGGCTTCTTCAAATGTGTTTCCATAAACTGTGAAATCATCCATATATGCCTCTACACAATCATGTATTAGATCTGAAAAGATTCATAGTACCGCCCTTTGAAATGTTGCAGGTGCATTGCATAATCCAAATGGAAATACTCGGTAAGCATAGGTACCCAAAGGACAGGTAAATGTGGTTTTGTCTTGATCTTCAAGTGCTACTTGGATTTGATTATAACCACTAAACCCATATAAAAATGAGAAGTACTTTTTGCCAGCTAATGTATCTAATACTTGATCTATGAAAGATAGGGGAAAATGATCTTTAAGAGTAGCTTTGTTTAATTCTCGGTAGTCAATACATACCCTCCATTTACTATTTTTCTTTGGCACAATTACCAAAGGAGAAACCCATTGACTATCTGAAATGGGATAGATAAAGTTAACATTTAACAATTTCTGCAACTCTTCTTTAACAATTTCCCTAAGATTTGGATTCATCTGTCTTTGAGGTTGTCTGATTGGTTTAAAATTTTCCTCTATATAGATGTGATGAGTGCAAGTCTTGGGGCTTATCCCATTCATATCAGTTTACTCCCATGCATATGCAGAAGAATGTCTCTGTAAGATCTTGACTAGCTCTTCTTGTTGAGATTTCTATAGGTTCTTGTTTATGTTTAAGGTTTTGCCTAGAAATATCTCAATTGTAGAGCTGCCAAATTTGTCCATGGAATAGAGAGACATCTGTCTTGATGATAAAAACTCAATGTTGGATTCTTCTTGAAATTGTTCATGTTTGTATTCCGAAGAGGATTCAAAGTTTTCTAAGGTATTCAGAAGCTAGCTATCTTCACTAATTTCTGAAATTGTGAAGAGAGGTTGTAAGTCTTCTTCATCCTCTATCCATTGAGTATCAGCTAATTCTGTAATTTTTCTTGCTGGAGGATACAAGGTAAATTTCTTGGTTGAACTACCATCAGAGATGTACATATCACCGAATCTACAAATAATGAAAGCATCAGATGTAGCTAACCAAGGTCTTCCTAATATAATAGGATGTCCTCCTAGATTATTCTTAGGAGTTAGGATCATAAAATCCACACGATACTCCCAGGAATCTAGGGATACTGGAATGTATTCTATTACCCCATCAGGTTTGATCACAGATCTGTCTGCTAATTGTAATAATGTGGGTGTAAAAATAAGATTAAGAAGTTTCAGTCTATCCATGATTTGTCTACTCATGATATTGATTGCTGCTCCTAAATCAATAAGTGTGTTTTGGATCTCAATTCCATTGATGTGTATTTTAACAACTGGATTTCCTGGGTCTAGATACTTTGGAATAGAAATCTTACCCATCAAGATATCTTCTATTTTTCCTGCCAGTTGAATTTTCTGTAGGTTTTAACCTTGAACAGAAATTATCTACACACGAATCTTATAACAGAAAATAAACAATAGCGAGAGCATAAAACATAAAACAGATAAACACAGAGATTTTCCCCTGGATCCCAAATCGGGACGACCATCTTGATTTTTCATTCTATTTTATTAGTGTTACAACACATATATATACATGCCGAAGCATACATAAACCCCAATCCATTAACCCTAGATTAGAATATAACCGTAGTTCCCTTGACCAAATCTACAAAAAATACCAGGGGCCAAAAACCATCGTACCCCAAAGCCATGCACAAAACCATGCACAAAACCATGGACGCGTACTTAGTCATGGAAAGAATATAACACATACCCAACATTTTCTTTATCTCTCTTATTCTTTTTCCTATTTTCTTCATACTCAACTCCTTTATTGTCTTTGCTAAGATTGGGATTTCCTTGATAGCTTGCAATAAAGGGATCTTAATACAAACATTTCTCAGCTCATCTAGGAAATCATAATTAGGCACCATAATTTGTTTTTCTACACCCCTATCAATTTGTAAATTTTCTGGAAAGGGAGGTGTAGAAGTGGATGTTGATGGCTGCTCTAATATAGGAGTTGAAATTATTGGTTCTTTTTGTTTTGATTTTTCAATGTTTGGGTCTTGGAAAGTTGTGTTCTCTTCAAGACTTTTATTTACCCATAGAGAATCTTCCTCAGAATTGTCTTGCTCTTGTATGATTACAGAAGGTTTCCTTTTTTCAAGTATTCTTCTAGACCTCAGTTGAACATCACTAAGGTCTAAAAGAGTGATCAAATAAGTTGGAAACTGTTGGCCTTCTATCATGTATGTGTTCTGAGGATTTTTATTGTTGGGGTTTGGTATAGGTTGGGCAGGCAACTGATTTTTTTTCTGAGGAAATGGCAATGGAAGTGGTTGATTGTGATGTTGTGGATTTTGAGGATTTTGTTGAAATTTTTGTTGAGGGGGGAAATGTGAATATGGTGGATAAGGTGGTGGATACTGATAGTACTGAGAGTATCTTCCATAGGGATTTTGTGCTCCTTGTAACCAAGTTTGTGATTGATTTTGAAATTGGGGCCAAGGTTCCTGCCAATAATTCCAATTTGGTGGGGGTTGATTATACAACTGATCATGAAATCCTTGTGTTTGAGGTCCTTGCCAAGGTCTCCTGGAGACAAAATTGAGAGATTCTGTGGAACTTGTAGGAGTTTCTTCTTGAAAGACAGCTTTAAGACCAGGAAGTGAAGGACAACTCTTGGTCTCATGTTTTTCTGAACAAATTACACAAGTCTCTACAACTTTTGCATCCAAAGGGCACTCTCTCAAGGCATGTTTATTTCTACATTTGGGACAAAAGATTGCTAAGGCATCAGATTCAGCTTTTTGCTTGTTTTGTAACTTAAGGGTGTCTATTTGTTCACTAAGACTCCCTAAGATGTCAGATTTGAACTCATCAAGCATATGTCCTATTTCTGCCCTACTTACTGTCCCAAAAGTAGACTTACTTTCCCTTGCAAGAGCAAGGTCTCTTGGTCCTTTTACAGTTTTAGATTTCCCTCTTGAAAGGTTGATACATAATTAAGCTATTTCAGGTAATGTGAGCTGAGATATATCCCCTTTTCCCATCATGTTAAGGATATCTAACCATTCATCCCTAATTGTCTTCAACAAGAGAGCTTTCAAGGTGTCTTGGTCTAAGTTTTCCATTTTTTCCCTCTTGATGTTATAGTTAAACCTCTCCAACAAATCTTCAAAATTTTGATCCTCTTTTTGTAACATTTTAAACACTTCCTCCTTATGGTTGAATGGCATACAGTAATCCAAATACCTCTCTAGAAATTCTTTTTTCATGTCTTCCCATGTCCTAATAGAACTGTTGATCAAACTCATAAACCATTTTAATGCTGCTCCTTTCAATGTTGAAGGGAACAATTTAAGTTTTTGGGCATCTTGTAAGTAGTCATAGGTTCTACATAGTACTTCAAATTCAAATAGGAAGGTTTCAGGATCTTTAGTTTTAAGTCCATAAAAGTTTGGAAGGACAGAGGGTGAAATGTTTTTCATAGCTGCATTGGTTTCTTCATCTACTATAGGAAACCCAAAAGAGCTTCCCATTTATCTTCTACCTCTTCCTTTTCCTCCTTCTCCTTCTGAACCTCTACCCCCTCCAAATAGTGTGTGTTCTCCATTAAAAACTCCTCCTCCCCCTTCTTCTGCCATAGTTGATTCTTCTGTGGAAGTTGAAAAGTTTAAGTCCCTAGTAGGGGTTCCTGAATCTTCTTCTAAGACAGGTTCAGTGGGTAAAGTGGAAGGTATTTCTAATGGAGTATCTGATCTTAAGTCCTCTGGAAGTCTAGTAAAGGATGGAATGTGGGTTTGAGCTGAAGGTGTGCTGGCTCTTGGTCTTGGTGAAACAAGTGGTGTTCTAGGAATCAAGCTTCTGCTTCTTATGAATCTACCCCTTGAGTCTCTTTCTCTACGCATATCATTGTTTTTGGGAGGTAAGAAACAAGGCTACCTAGTTACACTTCCCCGGCAACGGCGCCAAAATTTCTACTCAACTTAGTGTTCCTAAATTGAGGTCATAAATTGTCAACCGGGGTTAGTAAATTGTTGAAGTGAAGTGCACTATATGTGCCTAGGTATTTGTTTCTCACTATGTTGTGTTTAGTGTTTTTCCAATGTTTTTGATTTTGTGTTTTTATTCTAAGAGGGAAAATAACTAAGTTTTGGAAAAGAGAAGTTGTTGGTCACACTAAAACAAAGCAAAGCCTGTTCTAAATTATGTATGGCTCTTGAGAACAGAAAATGCAATACTTTAACAAGAAAAATAACTCATAGCAAGAACTCAATAACTCACAACATGAACTCAATAACTCATAACATGAACTCAATCCCATTCATTCATTAGAAATATGTTGGAATAGCTTGAGAAAAGGATAAGTTAGTGCCATGAGGTTCTTCTAAGTAAACAAACACCTACAAGATCACAGAGAAAATCTTATCCATGGCTAGAAATTTGTTGGAACATATTTGGAAAATATAGTCTGCAACATAGTGAGGAACTCTACTCTAAATTAACCTATGACACTGAAATTAATCCATTCTGCAACTTAAATTGTCACTACTAAGCCTTATTCGGAAATTAGAAGTCTTTTGGAATAGTTTTGGGAAAAATGCTATTTGCACAATTATAAGAGATTGCAGAACAGTCAAGGCCTTGAAATGATATCACTACTTACTGTCCATATGATGATGTATTGGAAGAGATTAATAACAAGAGTAGTTTGTAAATAATGAAGGTCGTGAAGTCTAATTCAACTAGCTAATCAAACTTGAAATACAGTGACTATAACTGAACTAGAATGCAATTAAACTAACTTGAAACACAGTGAATAGAAACTGAACTAGGGTACTATTAACCTCCAGAGTATTACAACTAGACTAAAAATGCAACTAATCACTGAAATGTTTGAGCTCTGTCTCATTTGGGGTTAGTGGTATTTTGGAATAATTCATAGAATAGGACTGGCTATAACATGTGATGTAAATGAGCATAAAAACATAAAGTTAAACAAAATGTAGTAAGCTCTGAAACACCACAGATATGTCTCATCTAGTGTTAGTGATATTTTGGAAGAGATTAATAAGAACAAGACTAGCTGTAACAACTAATGTAATTGAGCACAAAAACATAAAGTTCAAAGAAATGCAACTAACTCCTAAAATACTACAGTTATATCTCATTCAATATTAGTGATATTTTGGAATAATTTGTAAGAACAAGACTAGACTGTAGCATCCAATGCAAGTGAATATAAAACACAAAATTCAGAAAATTGCTTAAACTAGGAATGCAACAAGGCTAAAGTTACTTATCTAAACAATGTGCACAAAGCTTCTCGAGCAGTAGGGGCCCTCTACCACCGGATTCGCATACAAATCTCCTCAATATTGCCTCAGATCTTGCAATAAAGTGGTGCTTCTTTCATTAAAGGAAAAGTATTTCAAAAAAACAGAGCATTACAATCTGCTGAGATCTAGCAACAAAACATAAATCTAGCTAGCCATTTCTCGGTCTCCCGAGTCATTCTTATAAGAAAATTACATAACTTCCCTTGAGATAAAATAAAAATAAATGTATTTCCCAATTAAAATCAAATTATAACTCTGGTGGTGGTCTCGTACTATGATTAAAGACATCTGTATAATCCTTGTCCTATTAGAAGTCTATCTCCTAGTTTTGGTTTCCCACGTGCATAACCACTTGTAGAATTCTGCTCAGACTTCGTAGGGAGCAAGGAATGATGTGGATGAAGTCTGGAATTCACCCATATGCATTTTTCTTTGAGTTGACACCTGGAAACTGTGAAAACATGAAGACAAATTCAGAATCGACAACTAGCTACAGAATGGCTGCATTCTGTAGCTAAGTCTAGTAAAAAAATACTACAACAACAAAACCATAAAAGTGTAGCAATTTAGTCATTATATACATTCTTAAAGAAAATTTAATTAATCCTATTGATCATTTAAGCCTGTAATTGATAAGGAACAAAGGAAATGAAGTGAAATGTGGTGGAAGAAAATGACATCTTTGGGGCTCAACACTGGCGCTGATAGCCACCCCTGTGATAGCCAGCTGGTCCTCAGAGGATCAACCACTTGCGAGAGATGGTGGTACCATACATTGGCCAGTAGTTGAATGATGTCCTGGGGTAATTTATAATTCGGTCTGCTTCCCACCCAAGAATCCGTCCCCAGTCGGACCCGAGTACTGGCACCAATTTTCCAAGTCAAACCTTGTTGAATGAGATGAGTGGATTTAATGATAGCCTTCCAGATGATCAAGGAACCAGGGCAGGGGAGAATGACACCTCTGATCCAGTCCAATGTAGATTGAGGGGCAATGTATTTGGAGACAGTGACCTCTTTCCACAAAATATTTCCCTTAACGAGGTGCCAACCCAATTTAGCAGTAAGGGTAGTAACAAATAAGGAGAGATCCTTAATACCCCATCCACCCCACTCCTTGGGAAAACTGATTCTGTCCCAAGCAACCCAAGAAAATGTTCGCTCACGCCCAGAATTACGCCAAAGGAATTGTCGGAAAATCTGTTTTATATGGTTGGTAACACCATTGGGGAGCCACACAAGTGACATCCAATAGATTGGAATGGCCTCCAGAACAGATTTTATTAATACCAATCTGCCAGCCCTCGAGAGCCACCTATGCTGCCAAATGTTGATTCTGCGTTCGAATTTGACAATAAGCCAGTTCCAGTCCTTGATTAGATAATCATTAGGCTTTAGATGGAACCCAAGATATTTTAATCCTTGCTTAATAAGTCCGTGTTCAAATGGGAAGAACCCCATGGCACGTGTATGTTCCTGTGCCGACACCCTTGTCAATATAATGGTAGACTTATCATGATTAGAGACATGCCTGTAGCCTTGCAGAAAGTCTTAAGAATGTTGGAAAATTGTGAGCAATCCTGACAAGAACCATTCAAAAATATAATAACATCATCCACAAATAATAAATGAGTCAGATGGATGAATTCATTTAATCTTATACCTTGAATATTCCCATCCGCTTTAGCCTGATGCATCAGGGTGGAGAGGCCCTCCATAACAAGGATGAAAAGAAGGGGTGAGAGTGGACAGCCTTGTCGGAGACCTCTGCCAGCATGGAAGAAATCAGTAGTAGCCCCATTGATCAGAATACTGAAGGATGCATGCATGATGCATCCCATAATCCAATTGATGAATATGGGAGGGAATCCAGTATGGAGGAGAATGAGGTGAATGTAGTTCCAGTCAACATGATCAAAAGATTTTGCAAGGTCAATTTTGAGGATGGTACTCTTAAGTTTTTTGGTTTTAATTGAGTGCAGAACTTCTTGAGCAGTGCTAATGGCTTCATGGATCTGTTGATGGTGTAGGAATGCAAATTGTTCCATGGAAATATGTGAAGATAGAATAGGTTTAATGCGATTGGCAATGATTTTGGAGATATTTGTTTAAATGCAGTTACAGAGAGAGATAGGTCGAAAGTCATGAAATGAAGTAGGATGGTCCAATTTGGGAATCAGAGCAATGAATGTGGAATTAAATCCATCATAGACCCAACCTGATCTTCTTCTTTCTTCAATGATCAGAAGGATGTCCTGACCAAAAATTTCGAAGAAATGGAGAAAAAATTCAATAGGCCAGCCATCAGGTCCAAGACTTTTGTCCTTTTTGAACCAATTTAGAACCCCTTCGATTTCGCCCATGGAGACCGGGGCAGTTAGAATCTCCAAATGATCTGCATCAACAAATCTGTGAAAGTTCCTAGTAATGAGCATAATGTTCGACAAGTTGATGTTGCTTTGTATTGATTTGAAAAGTGTTGGATTCCCATATCCGCAAGCTGTGCATGGGATTTAGCCACGACTCTAGTGTGATCTATTAATTCCCAGATAGTATTGATATTTCTCCCGCGCCATGCACATTGCTGGAAGAACTTGGTATTAGCATCACCAGCCTGCATCCAGATAGCTCTGCTTTTCAATCTCCATTCCTCCTCTTTTTTACAGAGGAGGGTAGCTTTAGTGGTTTCTAGTGCAATCGGCTGCTCTTTGGAGTCCGCGCTTCTAAAACCCAAATATTCAGAATCAGTGAGCTGAGATATTTCCAATTCCACCCTGTTGAGTTCCTCCATCTCGAGCTTTTTTTTCCTCTGAGCCCAACTGATACTGAGTGATTTGATACGGATGAGGTTGTCATTGAAAACCCAAGCAGGTTCAATCTCAGGGAGTTGATTACAATGCTTCCACTCCTTAGTAACCAATGATTGGAATTCCGGTTCAAGTAGCCAGCTAGAATTGAATTTAAAAGGGGCTGGGGGTTTTTGATCACCCACTTGAAATTCAAAATATATAGGGGAGTGTTCTGAGGCGCCTCCCACGCCCACCCATTGTATATTCCTATCCATGAGGTGATGGAGAGGGAGATTAATGAGGAATCTATCAAGACGTCGAGCGAGCGTAACCTCCCTCGTGCGCCTGTTTCTACAAGTAGGTTGATTTATTTGAATGCCAATATCAATTATCTTGGTATATTCCAGAAGATTGGAAAAATAATTAGATAGAGGGTCCAGAATGGCCAGAGGTCCCCATGATTCTGAGATTCCAATGGAAAAGTTTAGATTCCCCCCAAAAAATAATATTATTTTTCTGCAGGAGAGAAAAGTGCATCAAGGAGGCCCAGAATACCTCCCTATTATTGCAAGGACCATAAAAATTAATCAAGGATATGGGTGAATCAAATTCACAGTGAGTAACTTCCACCCCAATGGTACCCACCTGTCCCCAGAAATTAAGTACACGTGTGGTTTTGTTGTTAATTCCCACAACACAGCCACCCGATCTGCCTCAAGCATCAATGGTTATAAAATTCCAATCCAGAAGTAGTGTACAAAGAGTAATGGAAACAACCTCCCCCTCACCCAATGTCTCTTGTAGGAAAAGAGCGTCGATGTGCAAAGTTTGAAGAAGTCTCCAGAGGGCCAATTTCTTGTTAGGGTTGGAAAGACCCTGACAATTAAATGATAGAAATATCATGATGTAACCAAATATTTGGGTTTCCTTGCTCTAAGTACCCTTAATAATGTGGATTGAGTCCCCTCGGCCACTTGTAGGTTGGCTCTACGAATAGATTTTGATAATTCCGATGGTCTTCCTCTTAGTGTGACTATAGGGGGGTTCAATACAAGTCCAATGCCCAGGTTAGAAAAGTGTGGAACGACAAAGGATGATCACAGAAAATACTAGTGGTTGGAAAAGGTTGATTCGGATGAGGAAGAGGGCGACAGTCTCTGGGAAGAAGCCGATGTGTGGGAGATGATAGGCGAGATGGTGGGGGGCACCGAAGCAACTGAACAACTAATGGAATCTAATGTTGATATATGGTAGTGATCGAAAAAAGACAAATGCGATGCAATAAGAGAGAAAATAGAAGAGGGGGGTGAAGATGTACCCAGGATAGGATTCCATCCCTGCTGAGGATTGATGGCAGCTTGGCAGTGAGTTTGAGCATGAGTGATCGGCCAGGACGACAATGAGATTGTAGTTGACGAAGGAGAGAAAACTGGGTGGTCCTCTTGTGTAGATGCAAGACTGGGTGGATCCGTTTGTGTGCCCATGTGCACAACAGTCTTGATGAGATGTGCCACTCCTCTGATGAGTGGACACTCCTTGTAGATATGTCTAATTGCATGACAACGCCGGCACCGGAATGGAATCCCTTCGTAATCCAGCAGTTGCTGCCAAACCATCCCCTCAAAAAACATGTTGTAGTTGTCATAAAGTCCATCTCTAGTATCCAGGAAGACCAATATGAGAGATACAAAGATGTTTCAGTAACCAAATAGGATCGGTCATGATCTAGGTAGTGTCCAAATTCACCCCCAATGCTATGAAGAGATTCCTCATTCCTGAACTAAAGCGATAATCCAAGAAGTCGCATCCAAATCGGACCTGCGCCAGAGTTTTCCTTATTAGGATCGAAAAGAGGATCCCATCTCTTTAACAATACCGGGTGTAATTATATATGCCAATATTCGGATAAGACCCAGTCCACCATAGTGGGTAATGTGAAGGCGAGTGCGAACCAACCGCGGTTCATGAGCAGAACCCACGGGAGCAGTTCCAAATGCTCACCCCATATCTCAACAATCCAAGTCTTCAGCCGAGTAGTGGTGTAATTCCACTCGCAGACCTTACCCACTAGCACTGTAGCCACTGTTATTTCAATATTGGCCATACCTCGATCAGGCCCGAAATTAGCGTTATGGCTTTGTCGGTTCTTTGTGTGACGAGGTTTTTTCTTGCCACAGTTTGGGATTTTTCCAACAATTTTCAAATCTGGAGCCTATACACCATGAGAGTCAGAGGATAGAATAGTATCTACAGCTGGCACAACCACAGGGATGTCCTCAAAACACCCCGACGCCACAATCGATGTGGAAGCCCCCATTGATGTGAGGGGTTGTAGATTATTCTCCACTCCTCCAATGAATAAGTCTTCAAATGCGAGTGAGTCCATAGATATGTTCAGAGCTAGCCGCACCACCTGGGTTAGTAGCCGCAATGGAATGAATAGGGAGATCTGGTGATTCTTGTGCCTGAGTCTCCCAGAGTCGCAGCATGGAAGGTGACAAAAAAGTGAATAATGGCAAGTTCTCCTGGGGAGAAAATGGGTCATTTCCTAGCGTAGGCATGACGAGTTGTGACGGATCGATACGGTCTGGAGTCTGTGCTAACTCCCCGTCCACCATGGCAGCGACCCCATCAGGTGTACTGTTCCCCCAAATTTCGACACCATTGAGGGGGTCAGCTGAATAGTCTAGTTCTTCCTCATAGATGCTCATGACGAAAGGGCGGGCAAGTAACTATCACCACAACCTATGGGAGTGATACCAAGTTGAACAAAAACCAGCAATGAGTGGTAATGAAAAAATCACCGAGAAGAATGCCAGACAGTGCAGGGAGTCAGACGATGAAGTGTGCCAATAATGATGAAGTGGGGAACAGGGGAGATAAAACAATGGTTGAAGTCAGAACCTGCCGTCGACGGGCCCAATGAAGCCCTGGAATAAGAGACGAAAGGTGAAAATAACCCGTGATGACAACCTATGCCCCAAAAATATAGCCATCACCGATCCCGTGTCCAAAAACGATAGTCAAAGAGCCTCAATGGAGACCCCCAATCCATGGCGACACCATAGCAACCTGCAACAACCCGATAACCGTGGTGCTAGGGTTTCCCTCTCTGGATTTTCATCTCCCCTACAAGTGAAAAATAATAATATCTGAAGGAACCTTGCATATTTTGGATCAAGGATACAAGATCTCATATATATATATATATATATAATCCGTGCGCCGTATGTAAAATAGGGCATTGGTGCGCTATTTCATTATAGTGCACCGCGCACATAATGTTTGACAAAAGAAATTTTTTAGTTTATGTCTATGTTAATCGGTGCACCATTTAAAATATAACGCACCGGGTCTCCTTGTTGACAGAGAGCACCGTATGGTGGACCCCTATTTGTGCGGTGCGTTTATAAGAATATGCTGCACCGCCCACTCCACGAAATCATATGCTACAGAAACTAACACTAAAGGATTTTTATTAATTTAACTATGTTAATCGATGTGATGGTTAACATATAATGCACTGATGCTCCTTGTTGACATAGAGCACTGTACAGTGTTTCTATTGTTTTGGCGGTGCATTTATAAGAACATGTCACACCGATGTTAGTGTGTACATCATTGAAGGCGCACCAGTTTCTTGATATATTTTTTTTTACCTAAAAATTTTATTATTTATTTATAAAATATATTAATGAATGGTATGGTACATGTTTCATATTGATAAAGAAATGGGTGACAAGAGATCAAGTAACAAAAATACTGATAACACATCAAGAAAAACAAAAAAGACAAGTTTTTTGTAAATTCTTTACAAATATTATTATTTTTGAACTATATGTAAGTTTAACTAATATGCATTGTTTACTGTGTATCATGCAGAGCCAAAAAATGATGAAGCTCGATAAGATTATTTCTGATCTAGAACCAGAAGAGCGTAAAAGCTTGATGCAAAAATTGCAAAAGGATGAATCAGGTGAATGAAAAAATATTATCTATCCAATATGAGCTTGTTTTTGTAATTTTCATTAATAATATACTTAGAATTATTAGATAACATGTTTCAAACAATATATTAAATCACATATGTTTAATGTTCTACAGGGACCAACAACTCAGAAAAGGAATGTTGTTCTATGAAAAGAAAAAAAATAGAGCATGCAAATGAAAATGAATTGCTCCTTAGCTCATCTTGATTGGTGTTGGAGGTTAACAAAAGGGGGAATTTTCTTACAAAAATTTAGGGATCTAGTGGAACGAATGTATAGATTATATTTCCACTTACAATACAAAAATAAATCCAATGATTCCAAGAACCAAATTTTATCTAAACTAGAGGAAGAGTTTCCAGAGAATTGGTCAATGAGACATGTCAAAATTTTAACAGCAAAAACGTATAACAACAAAAAAGAAAGAATGAAAAAGTAATATTCCTTTAAATGTTTTTCTAGAATTATATGTTTATATTACTAAGAAGCAATCATTTATAAATATCACTTTTGTTAAATTTACTTTTCATATATCAATATAAAAATTAAATAGTTTATTGTCATGTTACATTTTTAGGAAGATTATGAAAATCTCAAAGAATGAACGAGTTGATATTAGAAATATGCTAGTAGGAATGTCCAAAAAGGTGTACAAGGATATGGTCAAAGAAATGGACACAATTGCATCGCATGAGGAGCCATCTCAACAACAACGTGCTTCAAATGTAATATGTAATCAGTGGATTTTTCGATTAGGTACAATAAATAAACAATTTAGCATTAAATATTAATTTTCAAGTATTTTCTGTAGAAAAGAAAAGAAAATGGCACCCATTCAACACATAAAATAGGACGACAAGGAAGAAAAGGGTTGATATCTAAGTTTGTGAGTAATTGTTACTTCCTTATAACAACTTAACTAGATTTCTTTTTTGTATATTTTAAGTTGTTTTACAACAATTATCATTGAATGTCTTCAAATAGGTGCTAACATACAGAGAAGAACCATCATACGAATTGATTGACATTGGGTTAAATATGGGTTGTCAGTATATGTTGGCATATCATAAATTAATTGCGGAATTTGTAAGCATCTATCGATCTTGTTTTACTTAGCTCCGTATATAATTCATAGAACAAAATAATCTTTTATATTAAATACATGATTTTTTATGGGGTATAAAACTTGCAGGAAACAAAATATGGAACTACGCCAACAGATGAAATCTTGAAACATGGCATGAAATTTGGTTTTGAAAGAATGTGTATAGTTCATGAGTCAATTGTTGCTACGATACATCATTTCTTTTCGATTTACATTAATGCATATTATTTAATATTGAAATTTTCATCATTCTCACCAATGTATATACACTCATTACAATTTATTTTTATGTTTGTAGATGGAAGGTGAAGAAGAAGAAAAAAATCAACTCCATGACCAGAACATTCCTCAAAATAACCCAAGTCATGGAAGTAGCTTGAGCAGTGACAACAGTTAAAGCAAAGAATGAAGATCATTATGTTTGGATATCAAAGCAAGGCATTGTATTTTTTGAAATATTTGTCTGTGAAATTAGAATTTTTGTTTAATGTAATGGACATAGTGTCCCAATTGAAAGACAAAGGGATACCAATAACTATCCCATTTTGTATGAAACAATGTTTTATTCACACACACACACACACACACACACACACACACACACACATATAATAAAGTATGTTTTAATTTATGCTATTGCGTTCTCCATTGTCGCTATGAAATGTAACACCACTGATTAAATATATGGATGATTAAATATTATAATGAAGAGATGTGAAATCTGATGATATGATATAAAAAATTAATCCGAATATCACAATCAAATGCACAAATAAAAATTTAATTGATATGAATACTGTTATAAGATATGTGTCGTCTTTTGATGAATAATGAATTTAAAAAATCACGATAATTATGATATGATATAACAAGTTAATCCAAACATCACATTCAAATGCACTAATAAAAAATTAATTGATATGAATATTTTTATAAGATATGTGTCGACTTTTGATGAATAATGAATTTAAAAAAATGACAATAATTGTGTTTCTAACACCTATGGCCACCACACAAATACCAATACCAATTATAACTCTCGGTGCGTTTGTGAGATACTGTGCACCTTTGCGATTATGTGAGACTTCTCACTGGTGCATTTCTACGATCTATGGGCACCACACAAAAAAAAATACCAATTAGAATGATCGGTGCATTTGTGTGATACTATGAGCAGATGCGTTTTTATAATACTCCGCACTGGTGCGTTGATATGACCTATGGGCACCACATAAATCCCAATACCAATTAGAAAAATTGGTGCGTTTGTGTGATACTGTGCACCGATGTGTTTGTATAATACTGCACACCGGTGCATCGATATGACCTATGGGCACCACACAAATCCCAATACCAATTAGAACGGCTCGGTGCATTGTATCACCTACATATTGCCCAGTGTGGTTTTAGACCTTAACAGCCGATGCTTGCAACTTTGATCTCCCCGGGATGACTATCTGGTTGAAACGCACTGGGACGGTGTTAAACACCCCAGGGTGTCCTATATTTGTTTTCCGTCTTAGTTCTTGGTAGGTTTGCAGTACCTGTGACTTGACTCTAAAATGCACCAGTGCGTTGACACCTTATTAGCGCACTGATGAGAAAAACATCCATAATAACCTTTGGCTACCCAATTTTTTTTAGTTGTGTTGAAATTTCATTAGAAGGTCTGCCAAAACCTCCGTTACCAAAAAAAAATGTTATAGAGAATGTTTTTTTGACAATTTTGGCCAATTTTATAATACTAAAAATCTCTGTTATAACCTCCGCTAGAGGGTCTTTTTCTTGTAGTGCTTTTTGCAATAAATTTTCAATCCTACAATTAGTATTAAAGTCTTTTTTCTACGATCTAGCATTAGCCTTTTGCTTTATGCTACTAGAGATAGATTTTAAATTTTGCAATTAGAAGTAGATTTTCAATTATGCAATTAAAATAAGTTTCAAGAAATATATTTCAATTCAGTTAGCATTTGGGTTTTGATGTAACTTTAAATAGAAAGAAATTGTTCATGACTACTCTCTAATCTAATTCAAAATTTATCCATACTTGGAATAATTTCATCCTAAGATATAATTCTTAGCATATACACTGCACATACACTTCATAAGTACACAGACCTTGGTTGGAAATTAATAAAGTAATTTGAGGTTAATTAAACTACCCAACATTTGTTGAAGTCTGAAATTGTTTCCTTTTTTACTAACTTTTTTCCCTCTCCTTTATCTTTTTGTGACCTTTTTTGTAGCTGTCTCAGCATAATCAAGGTCATCTCATATTATAAAAGGTATTAATCATCCATGTTTTAGAATCTACGTTTATTTATGAATTATAATTAAAAAATTTCTACAATTACAAAATCTTGATCATTTCGTAGCTAATATTAAATTTTGCAACCATATCCATGATTAGACAGGTTGCAATGCACCAATTAAGGAATGAAAGGTACCTGAAGATGACAAAGGTTCACCACATGGATGTCCACCTATTGGCATGGCTTAGTAGGTTACAGAGTGTTGGGATGTATTAATCACTATTAACTTACGAAAACAGTACACATAAATTATCCATCCATGGACGCCTTTTTTTCAATGACAACTGCACTGTCTGTGCCAATACACCCAACCAGAAGCAAATCCAAATAAAGGAAATAATTGCTGAAGTAAATGTTGGAAGGAAATCCATCATGCGGAAATAAAATGATCTATAAGACTGTAATCACACCTCAATTAATCTGTCCTATCTCGCCACACAACAATTTTCCAGTTTGTATCTCTGATCTCATATGTGTAACAACATATAAAACATTGGAATTGAAGCAGATCTATTCATAGCTAAAACAACAACAACAACACTTCAAATGATACATAAAGAAAATAAGAAATATATATATACACAACTACCTTAACTGCTGCAATCCTTGCTAAAGAGGAGGGCCCTTCCTCCCTAGTAGGGCACAGGAAGTGAAAGAACTTAACAGAAACTAAATCAGATAACACATGTAACAACAACAAAATATTTCTATATTATGATGATTTAAAGTTACTGTTGGCTCGAGGGGCCCTGACCCAGGTTTGGAGGTTAAGGTTTACCAATAAACCCCTATACTACTGGCCCTTTCGGCAGTGACCTGCTTGCGCAGGCCAAAGTCTCACATGAAGCAGTATGGGAGGGTGCTGGAACCAGGTTTCCGCACCCTGAGAGAAAGCAGGTATGTCAAGCAGATCTACATTCCTAGCTTATCAAGCTTCACATTTAACAGATCTAGTCATAGGTTTATAACACATAGCTCAGATTTAATAATTACCTTCACATCCACGTGTGTACTACCAGTCTATTAGCACAACAACTATAATCACAACAATTAACAAATCATAGATTCATATAACAGAAACAAAGATAATTTCATAGCTATTAAATAGATACTTTCACAGCTTAATCATACAACCCAATATTGCATAAATCATAACAGAATGGACTTAGATCACATCATATGTCAACATTACTTTGCATATATATTAATACCTGAATCTTCTTACAATCTCGAAATACCCCCTGCGCACACAACTAGTAGGGTCCGCACACAGCAGGACTGAGGATCTCCACACACAAAAACAACATGAGTCCTTACCCTAGCAACCCAAACAGATCTAACAACTCGCAACTATCATCTATCTCTATTCTTTCCTGCTTATGACTCAAAAAGGTTCATCTATTTATACCGATTTAGCCTACGCATCCAATGGTCCACAAACCGTGGTTTGCGGACTCTTGGTCTACCCTTAACCCATTACAATGAATTAGGGGCTTTGACCCACCCCAAAACCCCTACATTAGACTAAATATTACAAAAATATACAAAATTCGCAGCTTTTAGGAGACCCTGTTCCAACAGTCCCCCAACACAATCTTGTGACTTGTCCCGAGTCACTATGATGGTGGGGTCTCCACCTACGCCTGCAACAATCTGATCGCTTCGGCTAATGGGGGAAACATGCCTTCACTCTGCACAACAGCATTCTGTGCAATGTCAACCAAATTCTGTGAAATAGGGCCTTCTGTTGCGGCGGTGACACTCTCCAGAGTCTTGTTTAGCTGCTTAACTGTGACATCAACATCTTGTGAAATATTGATGTCCTTAGTAGCCCAAGGCTTCAAGAAGTTTTCGAGGACCTTCTTCTTCTGCCGAAGTTCATCAATATCAGCTTGGAGGTTGTGACTGGTGCGCAGCCGTGTCAAACGCTGAGCAGGAACTAAAGTGGGTAGGGTGGCTTCTAACATCTCGAACTCTTCTTCTTTCTGCCGCAGGTCCTGGTTGATGCTTCGCAGGATCAGGTTGTACTGGACCTTGGTCCATAGCTGCATGGCTGTTTCTAGAAATTGGGCACCCTGTACGATTTTTCCTGTAATGACGTTCATAGCTATGGTGACCAACGCAGTTCACTGCACTTGTACCTCCAGAGGTGTTTTGGGCTGCAACTTAGCCTATAGATCGGTGATCTGCTGCTCCATCTGTGTCTTGACCACCTGAACTTCCTCCCTGGAGGCCTTCAGCGCTGCGACTAACCTTTCAACCTTAGCCTGAGGGGTGGCGGTGGCCGGGATCTCTTCGGTAACATCTGTGTAGAGCTGGTGGATCATGTTTTCAAGCTCTGTTTGCTTCGCGGTGGCAAGGCACACTTCAACATTCTTTGCATCAATTGTTTGTTCAGCCACTCCAATCTGTTGGTGAACTTGTTGGTCTCGATGGTGAATTTCCTAAAATACAGAGGTGTGGAGACCCTGCAAGGCCTCATGAGGTATCCTAGCTAAATTCAATTGGACTTCTGTACTGGCCTAGACTTGGCTTCCCAGGTCAGGTGGACTAATCACAAGGGTTGTTCCAGGTAGAGAGTAGAGGTGGCTCTCGTCTATAATTAATGCTGCGCTATTGGTGGCTGAGGGTGTGTGTGCCTGAGTCACACTAGTCTACAATGTGTTTGTCTTTAGCTGTAGTGCACAAAGTGAAACCTAGATTATGTCGACTGCAACTTTCTGTTGCTCCTCTAAGGCTACCCATCTGTCCTTCGCAGCCAGAGTGACCGCATCAGCGATTTGTTCAAGGTCTCCGTCAGTAAACGTGACTTTCTTGTCTCGTTCCATCTGCTGCGAGCGTTGCTTTTTGTGGGGCACTTTGACAGGCTCGTTTGTTCATTTCGTGCCACGGGGGCGGCAGGTCCTCCTACATCCAATCCTTCTATACCCAAGTCTGGCTGAAAATCTTCATGAGTCTCCACCTCGATGTCCTTCTCAAGGGTCTTCTTCTGCTGCGCATCCTTTTGTGAGGCCGCGGCCATGCCCGTGTCTTGTTTGGTACTATTAGTCGTACCTTTGGTATCCTTGATGAAGACAGGGGGGTGAATTTTGATGTGCTAGTTCCTTTGATTCCCTTCGTGCCAGTTTTGAAGCCGATCTTCCAGTTAGGAGGCTAGAGCACAATGACGTTGTCAATTTCTTCATCCGCCACCATATAAGGGAGCGAAGTCCAGACTTTATACTTGTGTGCTCTGATCTGGACATTGTGCATAGTGATCTGAAATTCCGCAATTCCCTTATATCTATCATACATGGCAAGGGACAACCGTGGTCGGGAGTTAATGGCTGCGACCAAGCTACTCTGAAAGAGGACCCAAAAAACTTGGTTGTCTTCGAGATGTTGCACATCTTTAGAATCCCATAAGTGTGCATAGCGAGCCCCTTCGCACATGTTCGAGGTAAGCTCAGGGAGGAATGACTCCATAGGGGCTTCCCAGGTAACCAACGCTATGAGGAACAGTAACCAGGAATAAAAAAAGGCGCCACCCTACTCCTGTGACTCGCGGACATTAGTCAAAAACTCATCACACAAATATTGGGCCCAGTTAAAACATACCCCTTTCCTGCATTGGCTTGCTAACTGAATTACATAGGCTGGGACATAGGTGACTTGAAATTTTCTCATCATTTTGCACGTCAACAACATCGTGCCCAACTACGTGCCTTAGTCACTGACAGACTTGATTATAAAACCTCAAGTATTATGCTCCACATGGTAGGTTTTGCGTACATACTCAACAGTTTCCACCTCATAATTTTTACCCACACGCTCCAGAGGGTTTTTTCTGTGCATGGGAAGGCCAGTAATTCTATGAACCAGCGCAGCGTCAATGGGGATCCTGTCCTAGATCCACAGGAAACCATCATGAATTAGGGCGAGCAACTGTCAGGCTAACCGGTCTGTGACGTTGTAGTGACTGAAGTGTGGCATCCTTAGCAAGTTCAGGAGCCCAGACCTGGCCAATCCATGCACCCAGCATTGAGGAAAAATTTTGATCCCATCGTCTACTTGAATTATGTCCAGGTATAATTCAGGCGTGAGCTCAGAGAAGGCCTCCAAACTGGCCAAGTCATGATCATCAAATTTGATTTCATGAAGCTTCCCCACAGGTTCACCAATGATAGGGACCTCTCCTGGCGTCAGCGACATCTGCAAATAAGTGATCAGGCCATCGAGGTTCTTCGGTGTGTGTGTCGAGGTCCTGCATGGCCTGACGAAGGAAGGTAACTAGTTGATCGAGCTGGCAGGCTGGGCCTCCTCCTAAGTAGCATGCACCTGGGGCGTCGCCTTTAGGGATTTTACATTCCAGGGGGAAGTACGAGGGTTCCCCCTAGTCCATTTCATGGGTTTTGGGGGTTTCCTTGAGCCTTATACTTTTTCCTTGCCCTTCTCAGTGACTGGGGTGGAGAAAAATTCTTCAGCCTCAGACTCAATCTCCACCACTTCCTCAGTGCCTTGTTCCACTGAGAGTACTAGTTTTGAGGGTTCAATAGGATTCGTAGCTGTCTTCCTGGCGTGAAAGAAAAAATTAGGATTGCTACTATCAGAGGGAGAAGGTTGCTTAGACATGAAAGAGATGCTATAGGAACGAAAAATATTACAACACAAATTTGTACAGGAAAAATATGCCAAGTACGAGAAATTCAAGTGATACAAAACCCTTGTCTGACCTATCCTGCCCTTTTAATAGCTTCGGCGAGCGCCCAATGGTAGGGTAAATGCTACTTGGAACTTACCATCAGGAAAACGATAAAAAATCTCCAGAGATCGCCTCATTAAATGCCAGCCACCCGCTCCATCCAACGGTAATTTTTTCTTTTTACCCGATTTGACTGTTCCAATGAATAGTTTTTGCACCCTGGGTGCGCTCAGCACATCCCTATGCTTCCAGTGCACCCTTGCGCATTGAGCATACCTCCTGCGCACCTAGAGAACCTGCTGTGTTCTAAGTCTATTACTTCTAAATTTATTTCCACGTCTCCGACGCACTTCCTTGGGCTTCCAATCCTGCAGCTTTCTTTTGCATGGAGCACGATACCTGTTGTGCTTACCTTTCATGGTGGGGTTGGCCCACTTCATGTAGCTACTCCGGTCATATAGTCATTTGATCCGATATGGTTTGAGCCGACTACCATTGATGTAGCCAGGTAGCATATCACCGCATAGGGTGGCTAATCGCACAACTTTTCCATTTGTGATTTCCTTAACTATATAGGGCCCAAGCCAGTGCTGTCGAAACTTCCCTGGGTGTTTCTCAAACTAAATATTATATAGCAGGACTAAATCATCCTCCACAAAGGATTTTGATGAATATGTTGATCATGCTAGACCTTATCACGTGCCTTCTGTACCTACTGATGGTAATTGGTGATGAAATGGTCTTCCTCCAAAGCCAAAAGCTATGCTAAATTCTCCTCCATGATGTCAGGTTCTGCCATGTTCATAAATGATGCAATATGCAGACTAGGAAAAATATACTCCATTGGCATAATGGCTTCCTTGCCATAGACCATCAGGCTGAATGGCGTTTTCCCTGTTAGCTTGTTGCAGGTCGTCCTATAGGCCCAAAGAACCGAGGGGATGTGCACGTCCCAATCACTACGATTGGCATTGCAGACCTTAGTCAGTTCTTGCTCCAAGATTTTGTTAAAAGCTTTGACTGCTCCGTTTTCCTGTGGATGATACGGGGTGCTCTTCACATGATGGATCCGAAACTCCTCAGTCAAAGCTTGTATTGTTTCATTAACAAAGTGCGTACCTCTATCGCTCATAAGGATCTTTGGACATCCAAATCTAGTTAGAATATGCTCAAAGATGAAGTGCACAACAGTATCTGCAATACAATACTTCACCGCTTGTGCTTCAGTCCAGCTGGTTACATAATCAGTGGTAGTAATTATGTAGCATGCACTTGTCTTCTTCCCTGGTGGGTTGATTGGTCCCACAAAATCAATGGAATATTTTTCAAAGTCTTGCACAATTGTTAAGGTATTTCGTCTCTGCGTGATGGCCCCCCTGTCTGCTGGCACATTCGCAGGCTTTACAATAGTCGTGAGAGGCACTATACATGGTAGGCCACCATAAACCAGCCTGCAAGATCTTTTGGACCGTTGCCTTGCCTACGTAGTGACATCATGAAATGCCTTCGTGAGCTTATGCCAAGATAGTGTGCCGTTCATGCCCTAGAATGTATCTTCACAACACTTCATCAATGCCTAGTTTATATAAATGACCTACGATAATGGTAAAATTCGCCGCTCGGGTAACCAACTCCTTCTTTTGTTGTACCGAATATTCTGCAGGTGCCATGTCTATAGTCAGGAACTGAATGATATCGGCGAAGTGCGCATCAACGACCTTAATGGTGAATAGATGTGCATCAGGCAATCCTTCCTCCAAGTTAGTGGGTTCTTCGCCTGTCTCAATTCGGGACAAGTGATCCGGCCCAACATTCAACTTTCCTAGCTTGACTATGATTTCAAAATCGTATTCCTGAAACAACAACAACCATCTACAGATTCCCCCCCCCAACATAGGCTTATTCACCAGGTACTCTAAATCCAAATGATTTGTAAACATCTTAAAGTTTCCCCCTAACAGATAGTGCTGACACTTATGTAGTGCATAGACCATGGCCAACCCTTCCCTCTCCGTGGTGGCATAATTGCGCTCCGCATTCGAGATTTTTTGACTAGAAAATGCGATTGGGTGATCAATGTCTCCGGCACCAGGCAACATAAGGACCACTCCTAGGGCAATCCCCGAAGCATCAACATGAACATGAAATACCTTTGCCCAATCGGGAAAAATAAGAATAGGTGCAAATACCATATTTTCCTTGAGTAGCTCAAAGCTCTTCTGGCACTCGTCATCCCAAAACAGTGAAAAATCCTTCTTAAGCAGCTTTTCTAGAGGTGCTGTGATTAGTGTGTATCCCTAAATGAATTTTTTGTAGTAGCTCGTATGTCCAAGGATCAAACGCAACTGTTTCTTAGTTGTAGGCACTGCCAGATTGATGATAATTTCCACTTTCGCAGGGTCCACCATCAACCCTTGTTGGCAAACTATATGTCTGAGAAAGATTCTGAAGGGTATGTAGAAGATAAATTTTTTTATATTTAAGGAAATATGGTATTTCTGGCAGGCATCCAACATCATGCATAGGTTTGAAACGTGCATCCTTGCTAAGCCAAAGACAGTCCAATCATTGAAATACACTTCTAGAAATTTGTGGATGAATTCCTTGAACACTGCGACAAATACCCGCGAGAAGATAACAGGGGTTTTCTTGAGTCCAAATGGCATTACTATATACTAGAAGGATCCCCATTCAGTGGCAAAAGTATTTTTGCTGTGATCTTCTGGTGCAATTCTGATCTGATGGTATCCTAAGAACCCGTCAGTGAATGAGTACACTTCCTGGCCTCCTACACTATCCAGGATCTCATCAGAGAATGGTGTTGGAAAGGGGTCATGTACGCAGGCGTCGTTTAGCTTGCGTAAGTCCACACAGATTCATATTTCTCCCTTTGTTTTCTTTTCCTAAACCACCATCAGAATTACCCAATTCGATTGCTCGATCGGCTCGATAATACCTGCGATGAGCATTTTATCTATTTCTTCCTTAACCTTCTATTTATACTTAGGGTTCAGATGATAAGGCCGCTGCTTTACAAGGTGCGCATCTGGTTTTAGTGTGATGCGCATAACCCCTAGGTCCCCTGTGATCCCTTTGAGCTTCGAAAACTTGGTTGGGAATAAGTCTTGATATTCTGTGAGAAATTCAGCAACTTTTCTTACAATGTCATCATCCAAGTAGTCCCCAATTTTAGCCAAATTAGGCTGCTTTGCCATGCCAATGTTGACTTCCCACAGTTTCAGAGGCTTCGTCACATCCACAGTCTGCAATGGAGGTCCCGAAACTACCGCTCCCCCTCTGATTCTGGGATAGAGACATTGTGTAGATCCTCATCACACTCTTCTATAGTTATATTGCGATAATTGACAATATCTTGCATCTGCGTTTCCCATGTGGGTATTTCGTATGCTGCATAAGGGTTGGATTCATCAAATACAAAGGTATCGATATCTTGCAGAGATTCATCAAGCACCTCTGATCCTCCAGTTAACCCGAATCTCCCCAAAAATTCATCCTTTAAGGTTTCACTGGCGGGTGCGTGGATGTAGCTCCGCATCTAGGTACCATGTGGTGGGAATTGGTCCCAAGGCATGAATAAACAAGTGAACCCATTCTTCTGTAGTAAAATCACACCATTTCTCCATCTAGGTGAAAAAATGTTCGCGTGGATCCCCTTGGCCAATAAATTTCTTGATGTATATGTTGGTCAGAGGCACAAATCGTAGGACCATCATATCCCAAAATTCTTCCCACTCTTGGAATGTCCCCTTATGGATGTCCCACCATCTTGCAGGCGTTGCGTGCATGGCTAGATTAAGGGCCCATAACCTTCGTTCTCTAGGAACCTCAGCTTCAAATGTCTGCAAAAATTCTTTTATACTACCGAAACCATCAAAGTAAGGTAGTTCTCTTACCTCGTAGGATATGAAATGAAATTCCTAGGTGATTCTTAGGTATCACAGCGCAGAGACATCATGCAGCCGATTTTTCCAATTTTCCATTTCCTCGTCAGAGTCGGAGAAGCATTCGCTATCTCTTTCCCAGAAAAGCACACCATCAGCCGTAGGATTGATCCAGTCTTCATCTCTCACAGTTAACTTATAGATGTGATCCACCTCTTCTTCCTCATGCACTGGCTCTATATACCTCTCTCCTTCTGCGGGATCTAGCAGTACTATCACTCGTGTTCCTTCAGTTTCAAACACCATGCTCCTCTTTTTTAAATTGATAATACCACCCATATCTATGGCCCAGTCCAATCCTAGGAGTGCAGGATAGGGGTCCGCATATTCTACAATCTGAATGACCTCAAAATAAGCCCAAACTTTTACCCTTGCGATGTCGACCATGATCTTTGATAATATTCCTAAAGGTATGATTTTCTACTGATTAGCCATGCGCAACTGGATAGTGGACCATTCTAACTTAGGTTCTCCCATTCGCTACCAGGTTTGCTTAGGTAGTACATTCACATCTGAGCCTAGGTCCAAAATAACCTGATCCATATCATAGTCACCAATCTGCACGGTTAACCACATCTCCCTACCAGTGTGTCTCTTATGCTTATACATTTTGTGTACATCCTTAACTTCCATAGCTGGGGTTGTCTTTTTTGCACAGCTGTCTATCAAGGCTTTGAGGTTTTATACAGCCCTTTGGTTGCGTAACAGCTTCATACATGTCTGCAGGAATGGTTTAACCTCGTCATCTACTTTGGGGTTTGCAGGGGCGTGAGGAGTAGGTGCCTCAGCCTTAGAAAAGTCTTAGCGAGCTGGGAAAAAGGTTTCCTTTTATTTATGTAAGTCCAAACCTTATTGTTTAATGGCTACTTTTCGGATAAGAGGCTCCGCCTCAGCTTTCTTTGTAGCTTCTCTGGTGGCCATGCCACTGTGTGTTATCACATTGACACTTGGTCCTTCATCTCGAGGCTCTACCTTGACCCTTTGTACATTCTGCATAGGTGTCTGCTGCTTCTCCTACATCATGGATATCAAAATCGGGAAATATTTGATCACATGATCCAACTATCTACAGTATCTGTAGGATTTTCTCGTAGGGTTTGTGAAATCCCTTTCAAAGTGCCCTATTTATCCCCCTACCTGCGCTTCCACCTCGGCCTCCTCCCCTGCCCCTAACTGGGGAGCCACATATGCCCGAGGGGGATCTTGGTGAGGATGGATCCGGCTGTACCCTATATATATTTCCTCGATATATCATTATATCGTATGTTCGACAGTTCTGTTCATCATGGCCTACAGATTTACAGAACCTGCACCTTTGTTTCTTTATTTCTGGGACATATGCGGCAAGGCGGGGGTAGTGGCTGGTATCGTGCAGCCTAGCAATGCGACAATCATCACACCAAAGCACTGGTCCATTTGGTCCTGCAGCTTCCCTAGGACACAATGGACTGGGTCCCTGAGCTTGTATGTAGTCTGCTAGCAGAGGACAATTATCCTTCGTGTGTCCATTCACCTTGCATCATATGCACCATCTTTCAGGGATGGCCTCGGTTCCTCGCTCCTTCTGCAGATTCTGGATTTCCATATGCATTGCTTCTAGCTGGCCTTATATTTACTGCAATCCTAATTGGGTATCATCTTTCGGCACTGCCTCCAGCTTCATAGCAATCTCCAAGGCATTTTCCTGTGATTCGATGGCCTGATGTCCCATTGGTACACGCAGGTGGGGTAGCAACATAGCAATGAACCATTCCATGTGCTGCCTGTCATCATACAGAAATCATCCTTCTCTAATTACCTTCTTCAAATGTTGGTCAGCCTTCCATACGAACTCAAACGGTCCTTGCTTGAAATATTTCAAATCGTTCACTATCTGAGAGTAGGACTTAGGCTTCTTGAACTACTGCTTCAAGGCATTCTTAATCTTGTTAATGTTTGTGTTCGCATGCTGGTCGATGTATCCCATATACCATTCCAAAGCCCTTCCTTCAAAGGCAAGGGATAACTGCGCCCTTTTCACTACATCGCTGGCTACGTTCTGCGCAGTCCATACTGCTCCTGCGACGAACCAGAACCGATCCATATCTTCATCCCCTATGCCCTTGAAGGTGGGTAGCCTCATGTGCGAGGCCATATCTTCTTCCGGTACCGTTGGAGGTGAGATCTTACCCCTATGAGGGTTTGATGGTGGTCTAGATGGAGAGCTATGCATAGCAGAATTTCTTACTGGACTGTAGACAAATTGATCTCCTTCTTGATTGGTTCTGTAGTATTTACCACTGTGCGTTGTGCCCTCTCTTTGATCGGATCTCATTCACTCTGTATGACTACACATAATACTCTTTTCGCACAATAAGATCTTAATCTGCAATGGTAGAGTTTTTAGAAACTTAACCCAGAAACCCTTGAAGAATCTTTGTTCCACCTCAGAGTAGGACACAAATTGATCAATCGCAAATTCTATCACAAACCCTCCTATCACACTATCCACCCAATGATCTACCGTGCGAGTGATGGTGTTATCAGTCTTTTCTAATTGTCGAATCAGTTCTTGGGTCCACTACGTGACCCGCTCGTCCTTCCAACACTTATGGAAATCTACGAGACTTGCGAACCACTCCTGAAGCTCGATCGCAAATGTCACAAAGAAAATTTCATAGATTTCTGTGAAAATGTACTTATTCTTCCACTTATCTGTGGTTAGCTTTGCACTACGATTCTCTCTTACTACGAATTCCTGAATTTTCTTTTTGAATGATCCAGGTGGATATTGGTGGCCACCCACCTATTCTAGTTGGGGCCTCACCATTGTCTCTTTCCATTTTTTAGTTTCGGCACAACTTACTATTTTTAGCATTTTTTCGGGTCCTGAACTTCCGGAGCTGTTTTGAGGCCTTAAACGACGTTTTTTGGGCATCATTTGTCTGGAAAATATGATTTCATTCTAGAATCAATATTTGTAGCAATGGTTGTAGTCCTTAGATAGATATTTATAATGGTGTATTGTACGCATCAAACGAAGATCGTATGCCGAAGTTACATCCCCAGGAAGTTGAAACACCAATTTACCCAAACGAGGCCCATAGTTTTGGCGCTTCATCTCCTAGGGTTAGATTTTTGGACGTTTAGAGTTCTCCATTGTTTCTAAATAATAAATAGGCCCTGAAGCCTCATTGTAACACAGTTCATAGGTCTATAGCTGCCACATATCTTCTTAGAGATTCACTACCAGCACCCTAGCTAGTTTATTTCCATTCTATCTGTAAGCAAATTTTAGTTCTTTGATATTAATGAAATGAAGCGTTATTTCCATTGCATCTTTGTATATGGTTATATGTGTATTCTTTTGCGTTCTTGCATAAATCCAGATTAGTGGTGTTGTACATGTCAACCCCTTCATCCGAATTTTTTGGCTTAATGCTCCCTCATAACCTTTCAAACCTGTTATCATGACCGAAGGACCTCAAATTTTGTTTGTCGTTACGCTTTTCCGACCGAAAAAATCCACCCTGCAAAGGTTAAAATCCACATTTAAAAAAACATATCGGGCCTAGCCCCTTCAGCTTTAGCCCCTCTATCCTCATTCCCATGTGACTCAGGAGCACAACCATATGCTAAGTCAAAAGGAGCTCGCCGCTTTACATTTTCGGGCCAAACCGTAGCCGTCCGATCCAATAAAATCAACGGCCTGCAATCAAATCAAACGTGGTGGCCCCCGCGCTCGAAAACCAGCGGTTAATTCCGCACCACCTCCACCGAGCCGGCGGTTTTCAATCAAATGCCAGCGATTCCACAAATCGCGTGACGTGTGTCCCGGAGTACGACGATCAAACCGCCCATTTCGCGCGTTAAATATCCGACCGTGGACGGGCAGCGAAATTCACCCACGCCGTTGGATCTGTCGACTTCCATCCAACGGCAGATATCCTCCGAAGCTGCTCGCGCGTTAACCCGTGTCTGTTGTGTCCCGTGGCCCACCGCTACATCGCTCCCAGCGCATTTGAGCCGTTGATCCGGTTTCAGGATCCGATGGTCCAAGATGCGTTCTCCTCCTCCTGTTGACTCCACATCTCCACGTCACCCCTTCATTGACATTTGTTGTACTTTTGTCCACGTTACCTACTCCTCTCGGCTTTTCGTACACCCATGTGTCATATTCCCATGTGTCCGTGTTATTTTTCCCCTACGTATATATATATATATATATATATATATATATATATATATATATATATATATATATATATATACATTGTCTGTTTATCAAAGCCTCCGCCGTATTTCCTCTGCCACCACCTGCGTTCTTCCCATATGGTCATGCATCACATGCATCGACGTCCACCATATCACGTCCACCTCATCTCCATCCTGGTCTGGTTTTCCTTGATTGGTTTGTGTTTTTGCAGGTTTACCGCAGTAGAAGATTCATCATGATTCGCTGCTTTGTTCGTAGAAGTCAAGAGCACCGCCCTCGATAGTTTTCGAGGAAGAAATTCAGGAGGGAAGCCGAGGGTAGTTGTATGATATGACCATCATTAAAGAAAGCAAGGATATAAATCTATAGAATCCTCCAGAGAAAATCAAGAGAAAGATTTGAGCAAGTGAGAGTATTAATGGGACAGCATGAAATATCAGTGAAAGATTAAGAGACACAGAGCCCTGCATTAAAGATCTGAGGTTGAAATTCGAAGTTAGAGGGCCGAGAGTACCATACACAAATACAAGCAACCTCAGGGTTTTATTGCAGCAAATTTTCCTCTTTCAGTCAAGTACAGAACATTTGTATATTTTATTCTTTATGTCTTGTTCATGAGGATATTTTTATCTTCAGCATTTATTTCATGAAGTAGTAACATAGTACTTGCACCAGTTCAGCACTGCCAAACAACATAGGCGGGTTTTCTTTTCAAATTTGTTTAAATAAGATCATTAAATGTACATCACCTACCTCATTCTCTGGAGCTTTCTGTTCCTCCTATAAAAACTGGAAAGAAATACATTGTAGGGGTTCCAGATTTCTATCGTGACGTGGGTGAAAAGTTAGGGTATACATTTTGTAAAACTTTTGTGTAAGAGGCTCGAGCCCATAGGGTCTCAGTGAGGAGGAGTTATAACTGTAATGAGGATTCTGGTCTTTGGTATCTCACAGTATGTAATTTTCTCTTATGTTTTAATATAAGATCTCATCCCATGCTATTTATCTTCTTGTATCATGTTCTAGAATGCGAGTGGCTCACTGGTCTTAAGTAAGGATTCATCCTAGTTGGTGCCCATACTTGGATTAGTCAAGCACTTTAAATAGGCCTAGTCATGATATAATGTTCCATGTTCATGTCATTCATATTTTCTGCTATATTAGTTACTTGAGGAGGGTGCTTTTAAAACGCCATTGTCATGTATGGATTCTTAGTTGGATAAACCCATATGTGGTTCTGTTGTGTATCTGGGTATCAGCCTCATGTTAACTAGTATCTCCTTCATGTTTTCCTCACTGCATCCACTTTCTGATATTTGATTTATGTGGCATACTATTTGAACTGGCCCTCTTTGCAGTAAGCTGTCTCTTAACTGTCTGATGCTTTGTATTGGAGTTTTGCATGTTGTTCCTACATTATTCTTATCTTTGTATTAGCTTCTGAGAGAGTTTGGTTCCATTTAAACTAATTTCCTTGTTTTACAAGAGATAGTAAGAGAGCTTTTGGATTGACACCCAAGCTATATTTCATGTTCTCTTTCTATGATAAGATGTCCTAGGCACTGGTCTATGGCAACTCTAGACTGTCTCTAGGGAGGAAAAAAATTTTCTACAACATCTTTCTGGTGCCGTTTCCGGGGATCGAATTTGAGAATATCAGTTTCCCTGGGCCTCGACAAATTGTTTTCACTCTCTAATCAGGTGAGCACAGAGAGTTGAAGAGTTGCGTATCTCTCACCTTGGCGACTCCACTGTTATTTATTTGATAAATCTATAGGTAGTACTGGCTCTTCGTAAGCCACATTTGAGGTCAGACACATCTCAGTCAAAGACACCTTACGTGTCTGACCCAGAGAAGATCATTCATAAAATAATTTTGAAGGAGAGGAAATCAGTTCGTGCTGAAAACCTTGAATATTCCGTTGAAGATTATTTTCCCTCTTCTTCTCAAGAGATCATAACAGAACATCTCGATTCTACCAAGGAAAATCCCGAATATTACTCAGAAACTCCACGTAGAGGAAGTGCCTGGATTGAAGAGGATTTCCATCCTACTCCCGAGGCTGAGGAAATTAAAGAAGTCACAGAAGTAGCTGTTGTCAACCGTGAACTATTCATATCTACACCTCAGGCTTCTGTGCAATTTATTCCCATTGTTATGCATACTCCACTTCCTCCTCCTCTTCCTCTTCCTTCATTTGTATCTCAGACTGTTGCACAACCTCCACCTCCTCCAATGGCGAATGTACCAGCTTTTTTATTGAACAAATATGCTCCACTGGCCTTACCCCAAGTGCTAAATGATATGCCACAGGATTATTTGAAGATTCTACCTAGATTTAATGGAGAAAATGAAATTGATGCTCAGAAACATCTTGAGACTTTCTGCTCCTTTGCAGAAAACTTAAATGTTGAACATTTGGATGTGGTCTTAAGATTATTTGTACAATCTTTGGAGGGTGAAGCCAGAAAATGGTTCAAGACCTTGGGAAATCGTTCAGTGACCACCTGGGATGACATGGAGAATACTTTTCTCAGGAAATGGGGAGAAAAGAAAGATCATGGACAGTGTCTCACTGAGTTCAATACACTCAAGAAGAGACATAATGAAGGGGTGTCAGAGTTTATTAAGAGATTTAATAAGTTATATCTAAATCTCCCTGCAGATATGAAGCCTCATCAGAACACTGCAAAAGTTGTTTTCATTGCAGCCTTTGACTCAGATTTCGGTTTCTCCCTCAGGGAGAGAAAGCCTGCCACCCTAGATGATGCTCAGTCAGATGCTCTTGAATTGGAAGCGAACTTTGCTTCCTCTGGAAAATTAAAAGGGAAGGTTGAACAGGATGTTAGAAGGAGGGGAAAAGAAGAATTATCCACTTCCAACCAGGATAAGGATTTAGATAAAATGGAGGAAATAAGCAAAATGATTAAGAAGATGGTCAAGCTTGAATTGGAGGCTAAGAATGCAGCTCCCAAAAATTTCTATAATGCTCCAAACAGAGGATACAATCCCCAGTATAAGAGACCACCATTGCAAATATTGCCAAGGGAAGCAAAGGAGCAGCAAGATCAGGTACCACATCCCTTGTACCTGGAAGGTCCAGCAGATGACTCCACTGAAGATGCTTCTTATGAACTAGAAGATTCAAATCTTGCTTTTTCAAACAATGATGATATAGAATGCCCATTGCAAGAAGAAGAAGAAGCAGAGATTGATCATTATTGTAAACAATTTGCTGATTTCATGCAAGCACAATTCAATGTAAAATATGATCTCAGATCTTCAAGGAAGAGGACCCGAACTCAAGATCAAGAAGAGGAGCCACCTCAGAAAGAAGCACCTACTCAGAAGGGATCAACAACAAAGAGAAACATAGAAAAAGGTAAGATTCCTCTAAATGCTCCCTTGCAGCCTAATGATCAGATTCCTTCTTCTTCAAAAATAGTCAGTCCTCCTAATGCTGAGTGAGTGTCAAAAGAAATTAAACTTTCAGCTGAAAATAAAGAATTTAAAGAAGTTGTGATAGAAAAGCCCCCTCCTGCCTTTAATTTTCAAAAATAACTTGAGAAAATTAAGATTCCAGTCCCCCTGACCGAACTATTAAAACAACCTGTATATCAGTCTCAAGTTACTTCCTTCATGCTTCCTCCTGAAATACCAATTGTGCCTGATAGTTTAAACCTTCAAGAAGAAAGACCCATGGTAGTCTTTGGCCCACATGTCGAGGAGATAGACCCTTCTACTCCTCCTTTTTATGTGTCTCTAGTTATTCATGACCTGCTGTTACACAACTGCATGCTAGATTTTGGGGCTTCCCATAATCTTATGCCTCTATTCGTCATGGAACAACTAGGACTGCAAATTACAAGACCATATAAAGACCTATACTCATTTGATTCCAAAAGAGTTAAATGTTTGGGAATGATTAAAGATTTAGTGGTCAATTTAGCCCAAATTCCAGCAAAGAGAGTGGTCATGGACATTGTGGTTGATGATATCCCAGCCCGCTTTGGCATGTTGCTGTCAAGGTCTTGGGGTACAAAAATTGGTGGGTCAATCAAGTTAGATTTAACATATGCTACTGTCCCAGTCTTTGGAGGCCAGGAGAGGAGGTTATACAGGGAGACTAGATTTGTTAAAATGGTAACTAAGGCTGACTGCTCAGAGAATTCCCCAGTTTATAACAAAGAGGGAGACTTCTCATGTTTGATGTTAGAAGAAAATCAAAATTATGCCCATGAGCCCCTTTTTGGTCAAATCCAAACTGAGCAGCCTAAAGAAGATCAGGAATCAGAAATTTGGACTTTGCATTTTGATGGAGCAAATTCAAGAGAAGGCAATGGAGCTGGGGTGTTATTGATCTCTCCTACAGGAAAATGGGTGCCACTGTCCTTTAAATTGGAATATGAGGCTACCAATAATGTAGCTGAATATGAAGCACTTTTATTGGGACTGCAGACAGCTAGAAACATGGGCATCCAAAGTCTAAAAGTCATGGGAGACTCTGAGCTGGTGGTAAGGCAGATCAGAAATCAATGTCAAACTAAGCATCCACGGCTGAGAGCTTACAGAAACGAAGTATGGGACATGGTGGAGAATTTCTTCTCAGCATTTACCATACAGTTCATGCCCCGAGAGCAGAACAGAATAGCATATTCTCTTGCTGTAGCTGCCAGTACATTCCGACCTCCTCAGAATCCACTTTTAAGATACGAAGTCGAGGTACGTTACAAGCCATCTATCCCAGATAATATTAAACATTGGCAGGTATTTGAAGATGATGAACAGATGAAGAGGTTTTTGGAGACAGTGGGAGAATTCTCTAATATGGAGATTGATGACAATGAAGAAGAGGAAACTGAAAATATTGCAGAAAACAGATGGGAAGAGAAGATAGCAGGTAATAAGGTGCTGCAGCTGAAAGGAAATATTATTCCTAGAGGTCTGGTGCCTCTAGAAATATTATTTAACAAAGATGATATTCCATTGCAGCCAAACAAAGTGGTAGAAGAAGATCAAGTGGAAGATTTAAATCTGGGTACTTATGCTGATCCCAAAATTGTAAAACTATCTAAAAGGGTCCCAGAAGAATATAAAGAAAAATATTTGAAGTTGTTTCAATCCTATAAAGATGTATTTGCATGGTCCTATCAGGACCTAAAAACTTTTTATGTTAATATAATGCAACACAAAATTCCTTTTAGGGAAGATGCAAAGCCTTATAAGCAGAAGCTCAGACAGATAAATCCTCTGCTGCTTCCCTCTATTGAAAAAGAAATCAAGAAGCTACTGAAGGCCAAAATAATTGTGCCATTGAGATACTCCGAATGGGTGGCAAACCTTGTTCCTGTTCAAAAGAAAAATGGGGAAATAAGGCTGTGTGTGGATTTCAGAAATTTAAACAAAGCATCATTAAAGTATAATTATCCATTGCCTAAGATGGATCACATTCTGCAGAAAGTGGTGGGAGCATCCAGAATGTCAATGATGGATGGTTTTTCTGGCTATAATCAGGTGGATGTACTTCCAGAGGATCAGAATAAAACAACCTTCACTACACCATGGGGAACATTTATGTATGCCAGGATGCCATTTGGATTAATTAATGCAAGAGCTACTTTTCAGAGGGCAATGGACATAGCCTTTGTTGGAGAGCAGGACAAGTTTTTGGTGGTGTATCTTGATGACATTACAGTATTTTCCAAGAATGATGATGAGCATATTGAGCATTTGCGGAGAACTTTTGAAAAATGCAGAAGGTATGGCCTTTCCCTCAATCCTCAAAAATCTTTATTTGCATTAGATGAGGGAAAACTCTTAGGGCACATTGTAACTAAAGATGGTGTGAAAATAGACCCTAAGAGAGTTGAAGTAATAAACAGTATTCCTTTACCCAGGAATAAGAAGGAAGTGCAGGTGTTTTTAGGCCGAATTAATTTTCTGAGAAGGTTTATTCCTAACTATGCTGAGATAGTTAGGCATATAACTGATATGTTGAAAAAGGATAATGAAGTAAAATGGTCCCAGGTGTCTAGAGATGCATTCACCAGGATAAAACAGGCATTCACTGAAGCTCCTGTGCTAGCTGGGCCAAATTATACAAAGCCATTTATGATATTTTCATTTGCTTCACCCCATACAGTAGCAGGAGTCTTATTGCAAAGAAACGAAGATGGATATGAGCAGCCTATAGCTTTCTTCAGTCAAGTGCTTCATGATGCTGAGTTAAAATATAATATATTGGAGAAGCAGGCATATGCCCTGGTAAAATCCCTCAAAGCTTTTAGAACCTATGTTTTGCAATCTCACATTACTGCATATGTTCCCACAGCAGTTGTCAAAGACATTCTTGTTCATGGGGATAGCGAAGGTAAAAGAGGAAGATGGATTGCAAAAATACAGGAGTATGACTTGGACATAAGACCTACTAAGCTGATTAAAGGACAGGGACTTGCTAAGATGTTATCTGAATCAAATCATCAAGCCTTGGGCATTAATTTATCCATGATAGCAAATGAAGAATCTGAGAAAGGAGAAGAGCAGCAAGGACTAGAGATGGCCACTCAAAAGGTACACATGAAATATCTCACTAGTCCTTGGTATAAAGAAATAGTTGAATATCTTTTGACACTTAGCTGTCCTCCAAGTTGTGATAAGATAAAATACCGAGCTGTAAGAATGAAATCCCAGAAATACATAATTGCTAATGGACAGCTATATTGGAGAGAACCTTCAGGCATATTACTATTATGCCTCACAGAAAATGAAGTGGAGAATATAATGACAGAATTTCATGAGGGAATTTGTGGAGGACATTATAGCTGGAGGGCTACAGCTCATAAAATCCTGAAGGCTGGCTTCTACTGGCCAAAATTATTTACAGATGCTTTTGCTTGGGTCAGGGCATGTGACAAGTGCCAAAGATTTGCAGAAAGATAGAAATTAGCAGCTTTGCCCTTGATTCCTATTCATGTGAATGAACCATTTCAGAAATGGGGATTAGATTTCATAGGGGAAATACATCCCCCATCAAGTGGCCAATATAAATGGATACTAATGGCCACAGATTATTTCAAAAAATGGGTGGAAGCCATACCTACAAGAAATGCTATAGATGCTGTCATAATCAAGTTTATGGAGGAGAATATCATATCCAGGTTTGGCTGTCCTGCTAGAATTGTAACTGATAATGCACAGGCCTTCAAGTTTGCCAGGTTTGCAAATTTATGCCAACAATATAACATCATATTGAGTCACTCCATAGCTTACTATCCACAGGGAAATGGCTTAGCAGATTCTTCTAATAAAACCCTTGTAAGGGCCTTAAAAAAAACAATAAATGAGAATCAGAAGAATTGGGACTCCCAATTAAAATTTTCTCTATGGGAAAATAGGATAACCAGCAAGAAAGCAACAGGGAAATCTCCCTATGAGTTGGTGTATGGGAGAGCATCTATGTTTCCTGTGCAGTTGGCGTTGCCAGTAGCACATTTCATGCAGGAAATTCAGGAAGAATCAGATGACATGGTTAGAAGAATTAATCAATTGGTCGAATTAGAGGAAACACGGAACCAGGTGAATCAGAGATTGACAAAATATCAAGAGAAAATGAAAAATATCTTTGACCGGCATGCAAAAGATAGAAAATTTCAAATTGGAGACCTGGTTCTCAGATGGGATGTTCGAAGAGCAGAGAAGGGCAAGCATGTTAAATTCGACCCACTGTGGTTTGGCCCATTCAAAATTGTGAATCAAGGAGGAAATAATACTTTCATGTTAGAAAACCTACAGGGTGATCTGCTGGATGCCCCTGTGAATGGCCAATTTCTCAAGCCCTACTTTCAATTTTGATTTGGGCAGAATATGCCCGTTGTACTATATTGTATATAGACTTTGTTTCAGTTTTTATTTTAATAAGGGAGGTGTGCTAATGGGTTCTGAAGAAAAAGCAAAGAGCTGAAGAGCGGAATCTACATACAGAAATGATCAGCGGTCTGCAGGTTCTCGTCACGTCCACGGAGGAACGTATCATCCCCAGATGGAGCCAATGTACTGTATGTCAACCCCTTCATCTGAATTTTTTGGCTTAATGCTCCCTCATAACCTTTCAAACCTGTTATCATGACCGAAGAACCTCAAATTTTGTTTGTCGTTACGCTTTTCCGCCCGAAAAAATCCACGCTGCAAAGGTTAAAATCCACATTTACAAAACATATCGGGCCTAGCCCCCTTCAGCTTTAGCCCCTCTGTTCTTATTCCCATGTGACTCGGGAACACAACCATATGCTAAGTCAAAAGGAGCTCGCCACTTTACATTTTCGGGCCAAACCGTAGTTGTCCGATCCGATAAAATCAATGGCCCGCAATAAAATCAAACGTGGTGGCCCCCGCGCCTGAAAACCAGCGGTTAATTCCGCACCACCTCCACCGAGCTGGTGGTTTTCAATCAAATGCCAGCGATTCCAAAAAACGCGTGACGCGTGTCCCGGAGTACGCCGGTCAAACCGCCCATTTCGCATGTTAAATATCCAACCATGGACGAGCAGCGGAATTCACCCGTGCTGTTGGATCTGTCGACCTCCATCCGACGGCGGATATCCTCCGAAGCTGCTCGCGCATTAACCCGTGTCTGTCGTGTCCCGTGGACCACTACTACATCGCTCCCAGCGCATTTGAGCCGTTGATCCTGTTTCGGGATCCGACGGTCCAAGACGCGTTCTCATCCGCCCGTTGACTCCATATCTCCACGTCACCCCTTCATTGACATTTGTTTTACTTTTTTCCACGTTACCTGCTCCTCTCGGCTTTTCGTACACCCATGTGTCATATTCCCGCATGTCCATGGTATTTTCCCTGCCGTATAATATATGTGTTTTCATTCATATTCATCGTTTTTATTCATTCATCAGGTTTAAACTATTTTATGTGGAAAATCTACATTCCGTCTGTTTATCAAAGCCTCCATCGTATTTCCTCCGCCACCCTGCACATTCTTGCCATATGGTCATGCTCTCGATGTCACCATCGTCCTCATCTCCATCCTGGTCTGGTTTTCCTTGATTGGTTTGTGTTTTTGCAGGTTTACCGCAGTAGAAGATTCATCATGATTCGCTGCTTTGTTCGTAGAAGTCAAGAGCACCGCCCTCGATAGTTTTCGAGGAAGAAATTCAGGAGGGAAGCCGAGGGTAGTTGTATGATATGACCATCATTAAAGAAAGCAAGGATATAAATCTATAGAATCCTCCAGAGAAAATCAAGAGAAAGATTTGAGCAAGTGAGAGTATTAATGGGACAGCATGAAATATCAGTGAAAGATTAAGAGACACAGAGCCCTGCATTAAAGATCTGAGGTTGAAATTCGAAGTTAGAGGGCCGAGAGTACCATACACAAATACAAGCAACCTCAGGGTTTTATTGCAGCAAATTTTCCTCTTTCAGTCAAGTACAGAACATTTGTATATTTTATTCTTTATGTCTTGTTCATGAGGGAAGATATTTGTCTTTGCTTGTTATTCATGGTAGTAGCAGTACTTTCGACTCGGCCACCAAACAACATGGCGGGTTTTCTTTTCAAATTTGTTTAAATAAGATCATTAAATGTACATCACCTGCCTCATTCTCCGCAATTTATGTTCCTCACTAAAAGCTGGAAAGAAAGACATTGTAAGGGTTCCAGGATTTTATTTCTATCGGTATTTGTGCGGATGAAAAGCTTTGGTATACATTTTGTAAAACTTGTGTGAAGGCTCGGAGGCCGTAGGGTCTCAGGGTCGAGAGGAGTTATAGCATGATGATTTAAGTCTTTGGTATCTCACAGTATGTAATTTTCTCTTATGTGTTAATATAAAATCTTATTCCATGCTATTTATCTTCTTGTATCATGTTCTAGAATGCGAGTGGATCACTAGTCTTAAGTAAGGATTCATCCTAGTTGGTGCCCATACTTGGATTAGTCAAGCGCTTTAAATAGGCCTAGTCATGATATATTGTTCCATGTTCATTTCATCCATATTTTCTGCTATATTAGTTACTTGAGGAGGGTGCTTTTAAAACGCCATTGTCATGTATGGATTCTTAGTTGGATAAGCCCATATGTGGTTTTTTTGTGTATCTGGGTATCAGCCTCATGCTAACTAATATCTTCTTCATGTTTCTTCACTGCATCTACTTTCTGATATTTGATTTCTGTGGCATATTATTTGAACTGGCCCTCTTTGCAGTAAGCTGTCTCTTAACTGTCTGATGCCTTTGTATTGGAGTTTTTCATGATGTTCCTACATTATTCTTATCTTTGTATCAGCTTCTGAGAGAGATTGGTCCCGTTTAAACTAATTTCCTTGTTTTACAAGAGATAGTAAGAGAGCTTTTGGATTGACACCCAAGCTATATTTCATGTTCTCTTGCTATGATAAGATGTCCTAGGCACTGGTCTATAGCAACTCTAGGCTGTCTCTAGGGGATGAAAAAATTGTCTACAACACACACGATTGTGCCTGAAAAGAAAGCCGCGTATGCGCAATCCAAAAATGAAAAATGCGTAGCTAATGAACGAATTACTGAAATTTTGCAGGATGACCATATCATGGAGAGAGCGTGAACACAGTGCTATTGACAATGAAGTCATGCAGGACCAAGTATCACTGAATATTCTTCGAAATTGTGGATTGCTCAAGTTTTTTAAAATGCCAAATATGAAGAGTAACTCCCAGTTACTTGAAATGCTTGTGAACTATTGGGAACCAGAAGAAGATCGTTTCATTATAGATCAGATGCCTATACGCACTGAAGTGGAAGACATATATTTTATTACTGGACTCTCCTGGAGGGGGGAGCTAGTGGACTTGCACGGTAAGCCTTTGGGATGGCTCACCATGGAAGATTACGTCCATGTGTACTGCGTAGAGGGTTCCAAGAAAGTCGGAACTCAAATTGCTATCAAAGATCTGAGGGACTTGCACATAAAAGTCCTCCTTTTTACCATTGGCAGGGTAGCGGGATCTGCTTCCCTACACCAGGCATCCAGGACGCAAATGAGTATAGCAGTGGAATGCTTAACTCATGTATATGATTGGTGCACAGCTCTTCTGATGAACATGAAGCAGAAATTGACTTCTATTCGAAAAGCAAAGACAAAACATTTTGGATATGGTACAATTTTGATGACATTCTTCTTTGAGAAGATTCCAACGCTGAGACCCAAAGTGATCTCTACCATCAGCAGCCCGAGAGACCCAAGAATTGCCCACTGGGCAGACATGATGAAGAGATTGGGGGGAAGTGAAGTTCCCCGGACCACTTGGGATGATGAGTTCTTCCAATGGTGGAGAGAACAAATCATCGCGGTGGACGACTATCCCTATGCCGGGATGGACTTTCGTGGTGATCCAGATCTTGTCCTTCCACCAGGCGCAGCATGGGGTACAGTCGGTAAGTTTACAATTTTTTTGACTTATATAATTTTTTTGGATTTTTTCAATATGTATGAAAAAATGTGAAAAACAAACATGTTTTTGATTGGATTCAAAATGACTTACAATTTTAAAATGATCATGAAACAGATATTGGACCAGTTCGACCTGAGGGATGCCCACGACATAAGCGTCGCAGAGGCGAAGCGGATACAGTAGATCCAGACAGAACCCTCCAGGATGTACAGAGGAACTTGGAGGGATTAACCCGCCAAGTACCTATGGCTGCAATGGAAGATCTGCCTGAAGCCATCCAGAGACAGGTGGTAGGAGTACCCCGTGACTGGGTACGGTTATTCCGCCGAGTTTCCACCGCGATCGTGTTCTATAGGAACACAACTTCTGGGCAGGGACCTCAGGAGTAGATAGATATGATGTATCAGATGACTGTATATTTTTTGAGACTGAACATGATCGGGCATAAGCCCAAATTTTTGTATGACTTATGGATCCAAATTTTGTATAGTTTTGAACACTCTGATGATATATATACAACGATGTTTGATGTGATGTGACAAATGTATAAAAATGTATGATGTTTTTGATGATTAAATTTTATTGTATGGAACGATTAATATGCCAATCAATTGCTTGATTAGCTAATGAGTCTGCCATCCAATTGTCAGCTCGAGGAATATGAATGAAAGTTAAAAATTGAAATGATCTTTGTAACAAACGTACCCTCAAGAAAAACCGGAGTAAAAATGGATCTCGAACCCGATAAGTATTGTTCAACTGCGACACCACCAGCTGAGAGTCCAAGAAAACTACCAACGAATCAACACCCAAAGATATTTCCTCCGAGAGTAGATAAACAACTGCAGTGTATTCTGCTATGTTATTGGAAGCAGGACCAATGCAGACCCCTCTTGATACTAACAACTGACTGGATGGATAATGAAGTACCCAAGATGCGGAATCTAAGTTCTGGGTGTGTCTGCTAGCACCATCGGCGAAACCAAAATGACTCATGACATTCGACAGAACCTGCGAAAGCAGATCAAAAAACATCACCATCTCATCAAAGATAAAAAATCAACCAGATATGTACAAAGAAAAACTACTATATATAAAAGCAAAATGCCAGGCCGAAGCCTAGGCATAATACTTCTTTAAATAGAGCCCATTTCTGGGCTCCGGCAACTCGTTCCCTTCAAAATCAACCAAGGTATATGCTCCTTTCTTAAGGAATTTTTTAACGATGAAGGGGCCATACCACATAGACTTAAACTTTCTTGCCCCCAGGGCATCTTTTTCTTGGGCATAGACCAAAACAAGGTCACCTTCCGAAAAAACCCTGGGTTTGACCGCCTTATCGTACTGAACTTTAACTCGATTTTTATGTGCTTCATTCATCGTGGCGGAATCCCGACGCTGCTCATCGAAATGTTCCAGATGAAGGAGCCGTTCTTCAAGACTAGAAGTGTCAGGAAGAAGTTCAACAGCTAACTTAAGAGAAGGAATCTCACATTCAATAGGAAATACGGATTCCACCCCGTGCACTAGCTGAAACGGAGTAAAGCCAGTTGCAGTTTTCACTAACGTCCTGTATGCCCAAAGTGCAGGATATAGCATAATATGCCAGTTGGATCTAGCTTTATCAATTTTCCTTTGAAGAATTGTCTTCAAGGACTTATTCATGGCTTCCACTTGCCCATTGGCTTGAGGATAATACGGAGATGAATGCTCCTGCCAGAAACCTAATTTTAGAGCCAACTCAGCCATCATGCTATTCTAAAAATGACTGCCATGATCAGTGACAATCTCTCTAGGAATACCAAAACGAGCAATAACCTGGTTGAAAAGAAAAAGAGCTGCAGTCTCACCATCATTCCCAAAATTAGGCATAGCCTCGACCCACTTCGTAAAGTAGTCTACTGCTACAATAATGTACTTGTGACCTTTAGCCGAAGGCGGGTTACAAGTAGTATAATCAATACCCCACTTTGTAAAGGGACCGACAGTAATGACTGGAAAAAGTGGAGCTGGATGAGCGCGCATTTTTCGAGTATAAACTTGACACGGATGACACTTTTTGACCGAATCCATACAATCTTTGAAAATCGAAGGCCAAAAGTACCCAGCACGCAAGATCTTTTGGGCTGTAGCAAGCCCAGATAAATGACCACCACAAGCTCCACTATGGCAATCATTCAGCACAGCCTCAGCTTCTTCGAGAGTTAAGCAACGTCTCAGGATTGAATCAATCCCTCGACGGTATAAAGCATCACCAATAATCAAGTAATTCTTAGCCAAGTGACGCAACTTACGACGCTCATCTTTCGAAAAAGTAGAGGGAAACTTCGCAGTCTGAAGATACACAATTATATCTCCATACCAAGGATCCTGTGGAGAGATAAGAAACAAATGTTCATCTGGGAAGGATTCATCATAGACTATCTCATCCCCACAGGGCAACTCAGAGATCAATTCCACGAAAACCAATGATTTCTTGGACTTGGCAGACATAAACTCAAGATCAAATTCCTGCAAAATCACAATCCATCTATTGTATTTTCCCCCAATCACTCGCCTACTAAGGACAAACTGAAATGGATTGGCTGCTGCAAAAACATAAGTTTTTCGTAGAATAATGTAATGTCGGAGTCGCTGCACAGCATGAACTGCTGCTAAAGCTAACTTTTCTATCGGAGTGTACCGGAGTTCAGGTCCTACCAATCCTCGACTAAGATAGTATATAACATGCTCTGCAAGAGCATCATCTTCCTGAACCAAAACCATACCAATAGTAGATTCTGCTGTTGCAAGATACAAAAGGAAATCCCTGCTATAATCAGGTGGACTCAATAAAGGAGCAGAGGTCAATGCTTTTTTCAAAGCATCGAATGAGCATTGAGTGAAGTCATCCCAAAGAAATGGAACTCCCTTCTTCAACAATCTCATAAATCCCTTGGTAACTTCAGCATAATTTACGATAAATCTCCGAAGAAAATTAGACTTTCCTTGTAGAATTTGAAGTTGACGAATAGAGGACGGGGGAGGCAACCGAAGTATTGCCTCAACCTTGAAGGGATCTACCCTAATCCCTTCCCTAGACACAATGAATCCCAATAACCGGCCGGATGTAACCGCGAAAACGCACTTGTTCGGATTCAATCTAATCTTATAGAAACGACATCTTTCAAATATTTGCCGGAGGTGAGCAGGATGATCCATCCTCTTTCGAGAATGAGCAGCTAAATCATCCAAGTACGCCTCGATAATCTTTTTGATGTCGTGGAAGGCATATGACATGGCCCGCTGAAAGGTAGCCCCAGCATTTTTAAGACCAAAAGGCATCTTCTTGTATGCAAAGGTACCCAGGGACAAATAAAAGTAGTCTTATGCTGATCTTCAGGATGGATAGTAATCTGATTATATCCAGAGAAACCGTCCATGAAGGAGAAAATCTCATTACCGGCACACTCGTCAATGATCTGATCGATAAATGGTGTGGGGTAATTATCTTTAGGACATGCTTTATTTAGGTCTCTGAAATCAATGCAAACTCGAATCGTTCCTTGCTTTTTATCTACAGGAACAGGATTTGAAACCCATTCAGTCAAAGGAACAGGAAAATGAATCCCGCCTTAAGCAGCTTCTCCACCTCAGCTTTGATAGCTGCTGCGTTCCTAGGATTGACCGGACGAAGTTTTTGCCTTACAGGCTTAGCGTTTTCATAAGTCTTGATCTCATGCTGGACAATAGATGGATCTATACCAGGAATTTCCTCATAAGACCAAGCGAATACATCCCTATACTCTTTAAAGAGCTCGGTGTAAATTTGAATCTCTTCACGGGAACATTCAACTCCGATGAAGACATTCTCAATAATATTGGGATCCCTGGAAATGTCCACCGGGATAGTAGGAGAAATCACAGCCATGTTCCCTTCAGCATAAACCTGTGTTGGTGCTAAAGGGTTCAGGACTGGGTGAACAGGACCAGGAGACTGAGGACTTGGAAAACTTGTTTCAACTTCGCTCAAATCAGGTAAAAAGTAAGACCAATGATGCAAGTCATCCCACGGTCTATCTATACCAGTCATAGCTTCCAGGATGGCCTCTTCAGATGGAAGAGTGGTATCAAGGCAATCCTGGGCAGAAGAAGAACTAAGTGTCCAAGCGAGACCATCTCACCCCAAAAACTCTTGGTGGAAAGAAGGGTACAGGATGGATGCCTGAGTCAACAATAAGTGATAAGCAATCTCGATTTACTGGAACCATTAGAAATGCCAACCTGCAACGAACTTCGCTATTATGGCGATGGGGGAAGGTAAGGTGAAGGGCCCAGAAAAATAAGTAGTTCTAAAGAACTCTCTTCGAAAAAACCTTGGAGGATGAAATTTCATTTATATGAACCGTAGGAGGAGGAATATCGAAAGTACCCATCAAGGAAGAATACATTCCAACCCCTAAATTCTCAACAGGCGACTTGGTATTATCCAACTTTGGAATAGTTGAGTCAGTAGATGCATTCGGGTCTATAGGAGGACAGTCCAGTTGATCCACCGTAATAATCCTCCCTTCGTGAGGGAAACAAAAAAGTCGAAACAATGAAGATGCAATGGCATCCATCTCATAAATCCAGTTTCTCCCCAACAGAAGGTTGTAGTCCAAGCTTGCATCCACTATCTCAACCTCTATATTTACAGTTTTGCCCCCAACACAGATAGGAAAAGCTGGGACAATACCATGTGGCACAGCAGAATGACCATCAGGTACGATGGAAAAGTACAGATGGAGCAAGCTGGGAAGATCCAATGCCCTTCTAGCATGCGGGAACATCACCGCATGTGAGCACCCTCATCTGACATTTGTCCAGAAATGTTGCATTTCCAATACGATGATTTGACAAAAGCCATATGATGGAGTCTCTTCTTAAAATTAGTCATATCAAATGTAATCAGAAGAGAATTTTTCGGATCAATAGCCCCAATGGCAGTGAGCAAAGCACTGCGCTGAGCCGGACAAGACTGGAGCACCTCTAAAGCCGACATGGCACAAGGACTCTGTGCCAGATCTTCCACAATAGAGTAGTTCTGGGCAGCCCTAGCGTTTGGATTAATCGTCGACCACTTGGTAGATGCTTTGGGCATCCGAGGTATAGGCTCAATAGTAGGCCTTGTAATGTGAAGCGGCTCAGTAGCATCAGGAGCATCCTTAGCTTTCGAAGACTCTTCTTCGCCATAATCACGGGATCTCGTAGCGACATCCACGTGAGCACTCATCATGAATATGTTCGATGGAATTTCCCCTTCCTGGGTGCCCCCAGAGGAAGCCCCAGGATTTTGGTTCGTGCCAACAACTAGTTGTTGCCCTTGGGGAAAAGGGTTTGTTAACACAGCCTGGGAACTAGAAGAGCCCTGCTGGGCTAACAAGCGCTGCGCATCCTGAATTTTAGGGCAAAGGTGCGTAAGATGGCCTCCAGCACACAACTTGCATGGAAACTTCACTTTCTTTTCTCCCTTTGGACCCTCACCAACATGCTGGGTGGATTTATTCACACATTCCCTTCCCCATTCTTACTACTTATTATTCATTCCCTTCTTACCCCTTAGGATTATTGAATTTCCTTTGGGATCGAAGCTTGTTCTTCGACAAATATTGGGAAAGCGATGACTCGACGAGCACGGCGACCGGAAAAGGGGTGAATTGTATAATAGCTAACATAATTGAGTAAGCGGTATTCCCACCTGTGATCGACCCAATAAGTCCATCACCATGAGGACCAGGTTTAGTCTTGGATAAGTCTAATTTGGAGCGAGGAGCATTAGGCAAATATTTATGAAGGACACCAGACTGAGAATATATCAATTCAAGCTGTTGGGCCCTAAAAATAGCCTGCTCCTCGGAAAATACCCCTGAGAGGGATACATCCTTAGAAATATCTGACTGCAGAGATTTCAAAAACCATTCCAAAAGGAATTCTCCTGGAATATGAGCTTTAATAAGCCTCTTCCTTCTCCTCCATTCCTGAATATGGTCAGAAATGTGGGTTGCGTCGTCCTGCTTAAAATTAGCTAGGAGTTCAGTCCCAGCATCATATCGGACAAGCAACTGGAAATGGTTTAGAAATGTAATAGCCAGTTCTCCAAATGTAGCAAAACTACCCCCAGTTATCTCAATATACCATTTGGCAGCGTTTCCAGTTAGGGTGCGTTGAAACAATCTCAACCTAATCGAATCATCGATCAGGGAGTTAGAAGAGCACCATAAATGGAAAGTGGTGATGTGGTCAGCCGGATCCTCTCCATTCTTGCCTTCAAACTTTGGAATGTCTGAAGGTAGTTTGGTCGGGACCGGAGGCCACCCCGGACTGTACCGAATCGGATCATTCGTCAATTTCGATAGATCTGGCAAGTTTAACGTTGCCAGAAAAGGTAAACGAGGCGGAGCCTGAGGATTCCATCCTTGATAGGATGAATTCCCAAAATTCTGAAAAGAATACCCTGGATTTGATGAGGCACCAGGTTTCCAAAAAGAACTCATAGAAAAAGGAGAAGAACCTCCTTCCAACGCAGAGTTACCAAAGACCAGACCAGTTCCCCCTCCTAAAGTATTAAATGAAGAGGAAAGCCCCTGAAAGGGGTTCCAGGCATTAGAAAGAGGGGAAAAGGTCTGATAAGCACTCGACGAAGGGAAAGAAGCATTCCCTTGGTGACCAGCGTAAAACTAATTCCCTACCCCCGCTGTAGTGAATACAGAGTTCCAACCTCTAAAAGTAGTCGAATTCTGACCTCCAGACCAAGGGTTGAAACTCTGAGTCTGAGAAGTAAATGGAAAGGACCCTAAAGAAGGATTCGAACTAGGAATATGTCCAGTTCCGAAGGGGAACCCTTGAAAAGAAGTTGATCCACTAGCCATGGAAGACATGGGTGTAGATCCAGCTGCAGCAGCGGAAAAGGAAAAAGAAGGAATCCCACTAGTGGGCATTCCAAAACAAAAGGGACCAGATTGAGAAGCATGTGCCTGGGTGAAACCAGAGCCAAACACAGCAGTACTAGAAGCAATCGAAGATATAGCAATAATGCCTCCTTCTACAGAAGCAGGAGTCTGAATGCCTACAACACTCACAGCAGAAGCCGCGTTCCCAGTCGTGGCCATTGAAAGGTATGTATAATATGGAGGATCTTCCGATCTCTCTGACTCAGGTCTGATATATTCAACAACGAACGGATAATCAGGAGGAAGAGGAGATGGAAGTGACTCAGAGGGTTGAGACACTTCCTCTACCTGTACTTCTTCTTCCTGCAGAAATAAGACTCTCGAGGTGAGCGGAGCGCTCCTCTCGGAACCAACACCAGAACCAGATACGAAACCTTCAAACCCTTGTGGAGGATCTCTCTCCACTGCGTCAGATGCCACAGGGTGATACTCACCTGCTAAATTACTCCTACGCCTTCTTGAAGAAGGCTCTGGACTCTCGGGAGATAACCCCCAGATTCTCCTCGATCGACGAGGCGCTTGATCAGCCACTTTAACAAATTTTAATTAGACTCAAAAAGTATAAAGCTAGGCAAGCTAGGAGAAAAGAGCACTCACTACAAAAAATAATCCCTGAGATACAATCAAGCAAACAACCTTCAGGTATTTCCGCTCTGGGTGATTAGGACCGGACACCAAAATACAAGAAAGCGAAATATAGGACCTCCCAAAAGTAGTCTGGGAAGTAGTCTGAGATAATTATGGCCTGAGCCTACTAGCGAAGGGATTGGAAATAAAGAGATTAAGGCGGTAGAGGAAACCTTTCAAACAACTGAAACTACCCAACAGGGGAATCACAAGAATGTGGTCCCCAGTGGAGTCGCCAGTTCTGTTTCAGGGAAAAACACCCTAGAGGTTTGTTGGGTCAAAACCTCCATAGAGCAGGGCATGCTATTCAGAAGGACTCACACACAACCACACTTGAATGCTAAAAACTAGATAACAAAGATAGTAGAACTCACCCGTAGTCCTACGTTCGATGTAGATCCCACGGGGTCCAAACCCCCAGCAACCCTTCTTCCTCCTTCAACCTGGAAAACAAGAAAGAACGTGCACGGAAACCTAGTTGTACAACATATACTTCTCCTAAACGTTAGTGCAATCCATGTGAAACATTATATAAACCATAATAAATGCTTAATAATCAGTCTTTTCACATATACAAGTAGATGTTAACACATAAGTTCAAGAACAAGATGGTTCTTCATTATTATGAACAGCATGTACAGTAGTAAAAGTGGAGAGATCACCTGAATCCTTCCACGATCTTCGAACAAACCGTCGTCCGGATCCGTCCCACCCTTGCCTCGCTAAGATACTTTTAAGACTTGTGCACTCGAGATGGCATATAAATGGATGAACATCTCCAGGAAAAAAGGGTTTCCTGTATAAATCTGGGAAAGTGCAGGAGGCACGGGAATTCAGACTTGAATTGGGATTCCAACAGAGTATAATATCTATAAAATTTCTCTCCCCCTTAGGCCATACACATGAGGGGCTTTTATACTCCCTCAAAGTAGTTTCAATCAGTTGGAAACAGTTGGCCACGTGCTGGGGTGGTTGAACTACTGGAGTAACCATCAACCCAACCCGAAAATAGGGAATTTTTATATATTTTTTAATGATTTTAATGGAATACGCGAAAAAGTACATGTGGACTCGCGTATACACGCGGAAAAGTCTGGGCATAACCGCGTATGGGATTTTTAACACTGTTTTTTATGAATTTTGTTCAAGTCTGTGGGAATGGGTGCCCAAGGCCATAGATACAATCATGAATCACATGAGGGTGAAAAATGATGTTATAACAGATAGTTCATTACTCAATAATAGTTATAGGCCAAATGGGCTCTTTAGGATTTTCATTAAGGTTTGTTAGATTTTGTAGCATCAGATGGTGTTATAGTTTTGGAACCTTGTGGAGAGGCTAAAACGCATGATTTCTCCCAAAGCCAGAAATTTCTTCTGGAAATTCCACATAGAGAGAGCTCAATTAAATTAACTAATCATCATTTAAATTTTTCCTGAGTGTAACTTAGGAAAACTGGTTAATTAATAGTAATTAATTGAGGAAGGTTATACTTCACTAGAAATTCACACAAATCAATTTGGATAAGATCTTAGACATCTAATAAGTTTTAATCTTGATTGTTGGAGTTCCAAGTTGTTGAAGCCTCAAAAATCGCTGCAACAACATTAAGGGATAACCACCTAGTCTGGACCTTAAAGCAGCTCCTTTTCCATTTGGAGTAGTGGCTCCAACTAGTTTAACTAGGTCCAGTTACCTTTTCCCTATCGCTATTGGTTTAAAATGTATCTTTAAATACCAATAAACAGGGATATCAGATCACTTCTTCTTGCTGATCACGCAAGAGAATGACCCTTAAGCCCATTTGGGTTCAGCCAAACCCCAACTAAGATTTTTCCTCTTCGAGAAGAGGACTTAAAAGAATGTAGAACTTAATCTAAATGCAAAACTTATTCTATAATCCAAGAAAAAGAAACTATTTTAATCCTATCTCAATTAGGAAAATATAGATCTATCCCAACTAAGAGTAAGATGTTTTTAAATAATTGAGATTTAAATATGTTTGTTTTAAATGAATATCGAGTTAACGAAATAGTTCAATTAACTGATATTGTGAATACCAAACACATTCTATCTAGAGATCTCTTAACTGAAATAATTAATCAGCAACACTTAGTTCTTAAAATGATATTGATAATTTAATCATTAACTTAAATAATTAAATAATAACATGCAGAAATAGTTCACAACATATCATTATTCAATAAATGAGTTTTATAAGACTGTTTTCTGAGTAAGTAGCTACTCACTCAGAAATCAAAATTCACCCTATAAGAGTAGAGATAAATAATAACATAAATCAAAGCAAATTACTCATACCGACAGAAATACACAAGTATGCGAGTAAATTGACATATTCATATTATCATAAAATAAAACTAGCATTTAAAATAATAGTATCAAAAATACCAATTTATTAAGTCCATTTCTCCAACTTCGGTCTCTGATAGTATTTTACAATGGTTGAACTTCTTCTTTCAAAATCAGAGCTACAATAGTGCAAGAGTCTTTCATTATACATAACTTAGAATGTAAAAGAAAAACCTTAATAATCTCCAGATCTGAAATTCCTCTCCTCTCACCCTAAAACTCTATATTCTAATTACATAATTTCTTTTTAGAATCCCAGAATTGCAAAGGAGAGAAGCCCCCATTACATTCTACAATTTGTCATTTATAATATTTTCAAAAGTATTTTTGAGAGGAAAGTTTGTTGAAGAAATATATGCCCAATCCACTTTTATTTGCTCAAAATTCCAATATTTAATTGTTGGAGCATTCTCATTGATTGAGATCTTTTTTCTTGATATTCTCTTCTACTATTTTCCTACAAAAGGAAATCAAAATAAATTAAGATGTAACAATCAAGATCACAATGCCATTCTGGCATTAAAAAAAATCCAATCAAATAAAATTAAATAAATAATTAAAAAGGAAATTCAAGCTTTCTATTGATTTCTGTGATGATTTAATTGGCCAAATATATTATTGATGAATGAATCTGCACTTTGGAAGAGGCTTGGGCAAATGAAAATGAAGAAAATAAACTCAGAAAATTGATTTTGTTTTAGAAATTCGGAGCTTAATCTTTTGTCTATTTTTAGACCCAATAAATGACTAAATCTATTAGTGAAATATCCCCAGAAATGTTCTCCTTGATTTTCTCTTTCTAATGAGACATCCTGGGCCTCATTTGGCCAAGTAAAACTCAATCTATGAGCTTCCAAAGTTGATAAGTCAAATCTGGCATAAATCTGGAAATTCTATTGCTAGGCTAAAAATCAGAATTTTAATTTAAAAAATCTAATCCTAAATTAGACTCTAATTATCTAATAATTAATTCTAACTTAATTGTTAATTATAAACTAAACTAATTATTTAATAAACTATTTATTAATTAATATTAATCTAATTATTAATTATATTTTAATTTAATTAAATTTATTAAATTTTATATATTAATTAATTTAAAATTTAATATTAAATATTAAATATTATTTTAATATTAGACTAAAACTATCCTACCTCTTTACTCATAAGTTAATGTATTTAACCATGAATTCGAATCAATTCGAAATAACCAATGTGAGAATGGCTTTAAATTAAAAGTCATGGTTTGACTCCATATCGCATCGCATGAATGGTTTGACTCCATATTGCATCGCACAAAACCTTGAGTCGGGGTTGTATCAATTGAGGACTCCCGATGTGATGGAGCGATCACATTATTATTTTTAAATGTAAGTGTTATGAAACTAAGGCTAATGCTTCTAAGTCCTTTGATTCCTGAGCCATCGCATATCGGCGATCGGGGAATGGAGGTCATTGGGGTTTTTTAAAAGAATGTTGCGATAAGAAATCCCCGATACGATAAAAATCTCTGATGCGATGTAATAAAACTCCTTTTTTTTATTATATATATATATATATTTTATATTAAATTTTGATTTAATTAATTTAATTATATTTTATATAATAATTAATTTAATTAATTTAATATTTAATATTAAATATCGATTTTTTATTTCGGTTTTATTTTAATGATTTTTAATTAAATTATGAAATTATCTAAAGTGTATTTTCTTATCTAAAATACAGCCATTTTGATAAAAATAAATTACAACCACTTTGACATTTTGAGTTTTCGAAATTAGTAATTTATTTGAAAATAGAAAATTGGAATAAATGACTGAAATCCCAATGCTTTATGATTTGGCTATATAAGTAAAAAATGAAAAATGTTAGTAATAACTAACTATGGGTTAATATTTAAAATAAATGCATTATTGAACTAATTTAATTACAAAAATGGAATATTGTACATTTTACGCATTTTTTGACCCAGGCGACATAATTGATTAGACTTCAAAGTAGTGCCATTTACAAACCAGTTGACCAAATGAGGCAAAACAAGTATCAATGGGAAGCTTATAAAAAATCGATTTCAACCAAGCAATCAAAACAAAAATCTAAAGAAGATGAAAAAATTAAGAAAATCGTGGGGTAATTAACTTAATAAAAATCCTTAAATGCATTTAGCCAAAAAATTTATAGAAAGGGTCCCCATTATTTGAAGTGAACAAGTAAAAAATGGGGGGGTTGTGTTTTACCACAACAATGATAACATACAAGAGAAGAACCAATTATCTTTGTTTGATATGAATGAGATTTTCCTAAAGTTAAAGAAGTGAAAATTATTTTTGGAATGCTTGAATAAATTCATAAATCTGAATAAAAGCAAGAATGATCTTATTGTAATTTTCTTAAAATTCCTCATAAATTAAAATATTTCAAAACTCTATATCAATTCTTAATTAGTTGTAGGGATAAAGTAGGGGTCACTTTACAGCTTAGCTTTTAAAATGTACTCATTTGTCACAAGTAGAGCCACTGCTGCCAGCAAACATCTATAATCTCGACAGGGTTACCTTTTAATCATGAATGATTCAGAATCCCATCTATTTAAGAATTATTGACGTAGAGATAAATCCATTTATATATGTTTATTTTTTTTTTTATTTTTTTTAGTTCTTAAAAGCCATTGTCCTGGTTTGGTAGCCAGATAGTTGACAATGCCATTCACTGATTATAATTGGACTGAACAAGCTGGCTCATGATGAGACCCCTTGTCTTATAATTGTTTGCAATCATAAGCCATTACCCTGGTTTGTTTAGCAGTGTTGGTAATGTCAGCCTATTTTTCCCCTATGATCATGGTAAGCAGGCTCATGATGAGACCTCTTATCTTTTAAGTTTAAATATATTTTTGGATTACACTCTAGAAAAACAAAACTCTTTTGAACAAAGAGAATCATTGACTCCTTAAGAGTTCAGAATGACAATTTCAGAGTTAAAATTCCGTTGCCGTAAAGTGTCTTTACTTGGTTAAAAATAACTTTTCTTGACTGATAATAGAATTTTGAAAGATCTTAATAAAATATTGAAATCTCAAATTAATTATGATTTTGATGAAAAAGAAATTTCTTAGATTTTATGATACTTCGTCAAGTTCTTTTGTTTTGTAATCTCTTCCCTAAGTATGTCTACCTTTATAATAAGAAAAAACAAACCTTATTAAGAGATTTTAAGAAAAAGCTAATAGTAAACTATTATCAATTTTTTTTTCCCATGTATGCCAACCATAATTAGGTAATAAGAAGGCCTCCTATATATATCATGGTAGAGTCACCAAAATTAAAACTGAAAATCAAATGAAAAGAATTCTTAAGCTAAAGCGAGAAAAGAAATTAGCAATCAAAAATAAAAATGAAGAAATTTAAAAGTGGAAAGGAAAATCCTAATTTTGAAACACAAACTCTAACAAGAATGTTTATACCAATGTCTCAACAAAATGAAGTAAAAGAAAATAATCATGTAATTATTCCTTCTTATGTTGAGATTCAAATGAATTATGCCTTGCAGGGTTGTAAATGTTTTAGGCTTTAAATAGTAGTGATGATAAAATTCAGCCACAATGAAAACTTTTTGTCTGATGTCAATCTTCTTGCTTCTAAGCATCATCTTAAATATTTTCTAATAAAAGGAATTCTTAAAGAAACAAACTAAAGGTTCAAAAACTTCCTAGTGTATCTGTTTCAACAAATATTATCGCTGCTTCATGAAATAAAACTAGGAGAAGAGTATAGGACTTTCAAAATATGATCTGGCAGATGATTGAAAGCTTTTATGCAGAGCTGAAAAAAAAAATTTAAATATCAACATAATTTAAAAACAAAAATTAAAATTAATGAAAATGGGTACATGAATCTTACCATTGGATAATTGCATTTGATCTTACCTGAAAGGTATCGATTTCTCCAATACTAGCTGATTTCTTCTTTTAATTAACATTAAAAACATGAAGAACTCAAACTAACCAAAACCCTATAATCCAAAATCATTATTTATTTTATTTAAACTAAAGAAATCAGTAAAATGTAAAAAAGGGAATGCTTTATGTTCAAGGAAATCGAAATTAAAACAAATGCATGAGAAATGAGATTGAGAATTTGTACTAATGAATGTTATCAAAATATTATAAGTTTCATACAAACTCCATGATTTTTGTAAATTGTCCAAAGTTAAGACCAAATTTAAGATAATGAAATTTAAAGATAAAGAGGTCTTGAATTTCATATTTAATTATGGAATTATTTAAAACTGAAATACATGAGAAATCAAAATGATTTAAATATGCTGCAAATTTTTCATTGATTGCTTTAGTACCATAGTGGTTACCCAAAATTGCTTTTGAAATATTTCATACAACATAATGCCTTATCGGATGATTCGCATTGTACGTTTCTTCACTGTGCTTAAAGTTCAATCTGCAAAATTTCACCTTTGTTGATATGCCATATATTGATTAAATGTTAATGGCATAGAGACATGCACTGGATTCTATCGCATCGGAAGTTATAATGAAAAATCTGCGATATGAGAACATACGATGAGATGGAGTAATTGCGACATTGAATTATTGTTATATCAAGAATTGGGGAGTAGTCGCATTATGCTTTATACTTTGCATATCACACATCGTATATCTCACATCACACATCGAACGTTGCACATTTTAGATTCAGAATAGTGACATGACCATGAATAAAAATGCAATGAAGCAATTGCGATATCGGCATATCGGAATATAGGACAATAGTCATGTCAAAAATGCCAATATGTTTCTTGCGATAGCAACGATGCGATGGATGATGCGGCTCTCAGCGATCGACAAAATTAAGTTGAATATGTAATACAACATGATACACCTATATGCGATGAAGAATGGACCCGATAAATTTATTACGAGATTTTAATATCATATCAGATCCGAGACATCGGTACTTTTAAAATTATGCCCTTACCATTATTGCGATTGAACGGACGCGATATTTCTTATTAACTTGATTTAAATTTGATATCGGGTCCCTAATTATGTGGAAATCACAATATTGGTAAATTCATTTTATCAGAGATCAGTGATTCAAGATAATGGGAGTATATTCAACTGAAAACATCTGATATGCGAAATGCGATATAGCATTTTATGAGAGAATGAGTGAGGTAGCACATTGAAGGTTTTGCATTAGCAATTTGTTATCAGAATATGCTAAGAGCTACTTCTGATTACGATACAAATGGCTGTGATAAGGATGATGTGATATCAGAATGAAATAATTGACGAAGATAAGCGGGATGAGAATGTTGCTAATATATATATTCACTGTAGTACGAACAATATGAAAATCAAGTTGAAATGTTTCTAATATGAATCTTGCGATACTGTTTTAAATTTCAAATGGGTTTTCTAAATGAATGAAAGCAAAGTTAAAAAATGCTCAAATTCTAATGAATCACAAATAAAATTTCCCTGAGCTTGTTGCAAATTTGAAATGGGTTTGCTGCTTACTTCAAGTTTTGAAAACAAATGAAAATCTGCAAATAAAACAGAACAAGAATAAAAATAAAATAAGGAAAAGAAAAAACTAATAATAGATGAAAATGAACTTGTAAATGCGTACCTGGAAGGAAATTCTCTGTAGCTTTTACCTCATGATTCTTCGAATTCTTCCTTCGATTTATCAAAATTCTGATTTTTTTCAAAATCATCTCATTATTTAGTGTAAATTAGAGTGAGCAATGAAGCTGAAGGAAATCAATTATTCATGTTCAGAAGATTTAAATTCATAGCATCCATCAGAAACGAAAATGAGAATATGTTCCCTTTTGAAAAGAAACAACAATTTAATACCTCTGCTCATTCCGAATTAACAAGAAAAAAATATGTATTGTTATAGTGACTATTCAATAATACGTTTAGTAAATAAATATGATGTGTATTGTAGCAACAGATAATAAACTAAAAATCAGAATGGAATAAAGCCACTTATTGTGAAAGAATATCAGCACAGATTTGAATGTGTGCACACAATAAAATGGACACCCTGAAGGTCATTTTAACAAATTTTGGGGAAGATAATATAAACTTAATGTGATTATAGTGAAAGGTGAGACTGACTAATAATAATTGAATTGGAATTAAGCTTATAATAGACAATCATATATTTCATGAGACAATGAGATCATGAAGCTTTATATCCTCAAAAATTTTGACAAATAAATTTCAAAAGAAAATCTCAAAATGGAGAAAATTGGCTTTGAGGTGATCGATGCCAAGTGCAAACTCAATTAAATTCAGTCAAGACATTATTTAGGATAGGCAGAGATCTAGTTATAAGTAGAGGTATTGCTGCAAAATATTTTATTTAAAAATGGGAAGAAATAATTACAAATTTTCTGATGAGAATAAAATATTTTCTTGAACATGTATATGATATGAGAAGGGCTAATTGTTTGCTTTATTTATATCTGCAGAACTGTTGAAAATGAATTAATTACATAAACAAACTAACTACATTAATTCTACTCTTATTGTAACCATATGCAGAAAAATGACTAAGTATAGTCATATTTCCAATATAACCACTCTCTCATTTTAATTCCTTCATATATACATAGTTCAAATGTTAGTAATAAAAATACAAATCTAATTAAACTAAGAAAAATAAATCTGTAAGTAGAATTTACAGTTATTGTTAGCGACTTATTTACAATCACCTTCTTTTCAAATGTCTTTTCCAATTGAATTCCAAATGGATCATAAAAATCTGGATGGGTTTCTATTAATGATTGGGAAAGGTTCAAAAGAGGCAATAACAGGCCAACTTGTGGGTATGTGCTATTAAATTGAAAGGCCTAAAAAAAATTGTTAGTGTTATGTGTAAGTGTTAAACTATTAACAATCTTCCATGAAGGGAAATTTTCCAAACAATTTTCAAATAGGCTAATGAAAAATGGATGGAAATCTGTCAAATAAGATGGAAAGTTATTAATTGGATTAGATTTTTGGCAAGATTGTAAAAATACATTCTCTTGTTGACACTGGCTTTGAGAAGATAGAAGAAATTGATAAAACATTAGCATTGATTGAAATTGAGATATTAATAGCTTTTGATGTTCATGATTATAATATGAAACTTCAGTTTCCCAATAGGGAAATGCATCAATTGAGTGTTTACTATTAAAGTGCTCATTATTCCAGCGTAAAGTGTCAAAAAATATACTAGAAATAAAATAAAAAAAATAAATCCAAATTTGAACAAAATAAATGTGAAAGGAAAAATAAAGTGAAATCACTATTGATACAACTAATGTTACAACACAATTGGGATTGTTTTAATTTTTTTTTTTTTTGACAAGGATTGGGCATAATAATGGAATTTGAGTAATTGTCAATTCCAACTTGTGAATTAGAAAGAAAATTATGATTATGAGCAGGAATGGGTGTTTGATCGTGATATGAATCATAAATTGGAATGTTTTCTCGAATGCTGAAATCATGAAGATAATTTGCTGCTCCAGAATGAGGATTGGTTGAAATAATATCTAAATTGAAATGTTCCTCATTCATAGATGTTATTTGAATTTTATCATGAGGGTTCTCTTGAGAAGAATAGAAATCAACATCCTTGATGTCAGAGTAATTATCATAAACGACTTCACAATATTCTCTAGAATTCCCTTTGGTTTCATCCAATATATCAAAACAAGGAGGAATAGAAAATTCATGTTCATTAATGGAAAAAGAATGATCAATAATTGTTTCTCTATCTTGATAAAAACTTATTGGAAATTTATTTAAATCATCCTCTTTATTTTCTGAAATATCATTAATACCAAGAGGGGAAAAATTACCAACATTAAAAATATCAAGATAAAGGGAAAAATGAGAATCATAAATAATGGATTGAAAAGTTTCTCTGTTCGAGAAACCATGTGCATTATGTTCACTATAAATTTCATATTCTAGATCATTTCTTTGTCTACTCATGCTTTCTTGAAGAAGGTTGCTTCACTACTCTGATTTCTGCATTTGCTCATCATGGAAAAATTCAGAAAATTGTACAGCAGTTTGCATGTTATTATTCAATTTGCTTGCTGCTTGTACTTGATGATTTGCAATCTGATTTTTTGAATTGACTACAGAGTAACTTTCAGATTTCAAGGCAACTCTTTCTCCAAAATTGATGTTTTTGCCTTCTTGCATTTGATAAGAAATATTTTCTAAGCTTTGTGAGACCACTTCATCATAATTTATTTTCGCATCCATAATGGAATTCTCATTTATGTTGGAAGGGGATGGAACAAAGCTTGAACTAATTTCATATGGATTGGGAATGGGAGGAAGAGAGAAAATATATTCAAACCAATCTAGTTATTCTTCTTTCATAGGTTTATCTTCAACTTTAAATCTTAAACAATTCAAATGAAACAATTCAAATGAAATCAAATACTAAAATATCTAACAGAATCATTTTCAAATCCTTGTAGGTATTCAATTTCATCGCATACATGTTCATAATCATATCCGTCAAATTTACAAATGAAAATTGTAAAAAGTTGATCCCAGCTGTGAATTGAGGCAACCGGAAGAGTTCTACACCTGTTTCTAGCTTTTACTGCAAATGTGAGAGTAAAAATTCTGCATAAAATGCCTTCATCAATTCCTTAAAAATCATAATTTGAAACATTTTGAATAAACTGAAAGACAAGATTAAAAGCAAAATATTTTTTCTTACCATTAAACATTACCTGAGACAAGATTCTTACCACTTCGGGTGGAGTATTGGAAGATGCATGTCCATGTATTGAAAAGACTCCAATAGACAACAAGTTTCATTCCCTCCTTCTAGCACAAAAAATGTTGAAGCCTCGAAAATCGTTGTAATAACATTGGGGGATAACCACCCGGTCTGGGCCTTAAAGCAACTCCTTTTCCATTTGGAGTAGTGGCTCCAACTTGTTTAACTAGGTCCAATTAACTTTTCCCTATCGCTATTGGTTTAAAATGTATCTTTAACTACCAATAAACAGGGATATCAAATCACTTCTTCTTGTTGATCACGCAAGAGAATGACCCTTAAGCTGATTTGGGTTCAGCCAAACCACAACTAAGATTTTGCCTGTTCGAGAATAGGACTTAAAAGAATGTAGAACTTAATCTAAATGCAAAACTTATTCTATAATGCAAGAAAAAGAAACTATTTTAATCCTATCTCAATTACGCAGATATAGATATATCCCAACTAAGAGCAAGATGTTTTTAAATAATTGAGATTTAAATATGTTTGTTTTAAATGAATATCGAGCTAACGAAATAGTTCAATTAACTGATATTGTGAATACCAAACACATTCTATCTAGAGATCTCTTAACTGAAATAATTAATCAACAACACTTAGTTGTTAAAATTATATTGATCATTTAATGAGTAACTTAAATAATTAAATAATAACATGCGGAAATATTTCACAACATATCACTATTCAATAAATCAATTTCATAAGACATTTTTCTGAGTAAATAGTTACTCACTCAGAAATCAGAATTTAGCCCATAAGAGTAGAAATAAATAATAACATAAATTAAAGAAAATTACTCATATCGACAGAAATGCACAAGTATGCGATTAAATTGACATATTCATATTATCATAAAATAAAACCAACATTTAAAATAATAGTATCAAAAATACCAATTTATTAAGTCCATTTTTCTAGCTCCGGTCTCTGATAGTCTTTTACAATGCCTGAACTTCTGCTTTCAAAATCAGAGCTACAATAGTGCAAGACTCTTTTCATTATACATAACTCAGAATGTAAAAGAAAAAACTCAATAATCTCCAGATCTGAGATTCCTCTCCTCTCGCCCTACAACTCTATATTCCAATTATAGAATTGCTTTTTATAATCCCAGAATTTCAGAGGAGAGAAGCCCCCATTACATTCTGCAATCTGTCATTTATAATATTTTCAAAAGTATTTTTGAGAGGAAAGTTTGTTGAAGAAAAATCTGCCCAATCCACTTTTATTTGCTCAAAATTCCAATCTTGAATTGCTAGAGCATTCTCATTGATTGAGATATTTTTTCTTCATATTCTCTTCTACTGTTTTCCTGCAAAAAGAAATAAAAATAAATTAAGATGTAACAATCAAGATCAAAATGCCATTTTGGCATTAAAACAAATCAAATCAAATACAATTAAATAAATAATTAAAAAGTAAATTCAAGCTTTCTATTGATTTCTGTGATGATTTAATTGGCCAAATATATTATTGATGAATGAATCTACACTTTGGAAGAGGCTTGGGAAAATGAAAATGAAGAAAATAAACTCAGAAAATTGATTTTGTTTTAGAAATTCAGAGTTTGATCTTTTGCATATTTTTAGACCCAATAAATTACTAGATATGTTAGTAAAATCTCCTCAGAAATGTTCTCCTTGATTTTCTCTTTCCAATGAGCCATCCTAGGCCTCATTTGGCTAAGTAAAACTCAATCTATGAACTTTCAAATTTGATAAGTCAAATCTGGCATAAATCTGGAAATTTTGTTGCCAGGCTAAAAATCAGAATTTTAAATTAAAAAAAATTAATCCTAAATTAGACTCTAATTATCTAATAATTAATTCTAATTTAATTTTTAATTATAAACTAAACTAATTATTTAATAATTTGTTTATTAATTAATATTAATCTAATTATTAATTATATTTTAATTTAATTAAATTAATTATATTTTATATATTAATTAATTTAAAATTTAATATTAAATATTAAATATTATTTTAATATTAGACTAAAACTATCCTACCTCTTTACTCATACGTTAATTTATTTAACCATGAATTCAAATCAATTCGAAATAACCAACGTGAGAATGGCTTTAAATTAAAAGTCATAGGTTGACTCCATATCACATCACACGAAACCTTGAGTCGGGGTTGTATAAATTGAGGACTCCCGATGCTATTGCAAAACCTTAGATAGAGGCCTATGATAATGAAAGTATACTGAAGAGTTTTATAAATTAAATACTTGAGTTAGACACATTAAGTAGGATGTTGAAAATGTTTCCATATATCTTAAGGGATTGAGGTATCAATTGAGGACTCCCGAAGCTATTGCAAAATCTTAGATAGAGGCCTATGATAATGAAAGTATACTGAAGAGTTTTATAAATTAAATACTTGAGTTGGACACATTAAGTAGGATGTTGAAAATGTTTCCATATATCTTAAGGGATTGAGTTATGATATTTAATGTGAGATTGATATCATGACTTTAAACGTATTCATGGATGCTTATCAAGCTACTTTAAAATATGAGTTGAATATTTCTAGAAAAAGTAATGAGAGTAGAGGAAAATTTCATGTGAGAGGAAACAAACAAACAAGTAGCACAAAAAGAGGAGGTCAATTTAGAGGAATGTGGAAAGTGAGCCCATATGTAATGGGAATGCCCATATAATACTCCAGTGTGGTAAAGGAGTGCACATTTGGTTAAATCTAGAGAGGAGAATGTGAGTATAGTATAAACTGAAGAAGTTGATGAAGTAAGAAAATCCTTGTTGTTGAAGAGGGAGCTAATTTATTTAGGAAAAGGAAAAAAGGAATAAATTATTGGAAAAAACAATTATTGTATGGATCTAATGGTTCGACTGAAGGGTGCCAACAAAGGTGTCCATCATAGTGTGGCACAACATGGCCATTTTCATTCCTTCGCAAGGGAGAAAAGTCTCACCCAAGGAATGCCAAGTCTATTAATTGATGTGTTGAGAATCTAGAGAGTTACATTATTCATTTCATTGATTAAACTATACAACAATATTCCCATAATGATTCATAAATATTCAAATATCTCTCACACAAAAGAAAATGGATACATTTTAGAGAACTTAATGGAGATCTTTAAAAGAAAATTTTAAAGGACTACCCAACACATTTTCATTCAATCGTGATCATATACATACAGATCACCACAACAAACTGCTTGAATATTATCTCACAGGAGCCCGAGCCATTACATGATAGATTCGTAGAAACTACAAGATATTTTTCAAAATTCTTCCAAAACCATTCAACAAGTCAAGATTACAATATAATGTACCGAAATAATTCATTATTCATTCCAACATTATCGTAACCTTTCTTTTATCTCTCTCTTTTCAGCTTAATCTATATGGTTATATATAGATTCCCTCCTTTTTATCTTGTCCATGCTTGCTTAATTTAGTTCGACTTAATCATCTTTACAAAATATATCTGCTTGGTCTACTTTTCACTTGATTCTTTCAAATGTAACATATCGATCCTTCTTCCGTAGCCTTCATGAGTTCCAATGTAATTATTTTATTTCTCCACTTGTCATGGTATTTATTATTTCATAATTTCTGACCTGTTTTACCATTTTCTTCTTCTTCTTGCACTTCCTATCTCCACAACTCTTTTCTGGAAAAAATCCTTCAAGAAGCTTCCAAAAACAAAGGACCCAATATGTATGAACCAAGACCTATTGACTCACCCTTAAGTTAATCCTTTCTTTTCTCTCACGGTCCTTTTGGTTGTGCAACTAATGTTGAAGTGCTCTACCCCTGCACTAGTTCTTCTCCCTCAAATAAAGGATCGAACTCTAGAATGGTATGTAGATATTGATCCTTGAAAGTGTTGTAATAATCAATCACAATTTTTCATGCAGCGATCATGGTAGTAGCTTGATCAATGAATTGGGTTGTAAAATCTATAATTGGTTTATGAAGGTATGAAGAAAGCAATTTTTTCCACTATCAAGTCAAAGGGTGTGGTTGTATGAGACAATGAAGAAGGACTATGTGGTGGAGATGTGGTGAGTGAAGAGACAATGCATTAATCAATAATAGTTATAGGCCAAAAGGGCTCTTTAGGCTTGTCATTAGGGATTGTTAGACTTTGTAGCATCAGATGGTGTTATAGTGTATAAACTTTGTCAAGAGGCTAAAACCACAGGGGATTCACTGTGGGAGAAATACCATATCATGTGCATTCATATTGGGGGATATATATTGAGGAAAAAATGGCATAATATGTTGAGCATATAATACAGGGTAATGGGTTTTTATATTGGCAGTTATAAAAAATGGAGCTCAAAGTTAATGAAAAAATATAAAGGGGTATACAAAATGTTAACGAAAAATGGATACCTACAATATCTTTTGAAAGTAGGGGTTTTTTAAATTGGGAATGTGTATTGGGTTTGTATCGGTAGGAGGTTAAATAATGCAATTTTTATAGGTATTTTCGAATATGTAGTCAAAAGAAGGGTATTGTTTAGTATTCCATGAATGCACGTGATATGTCAGAGGCTTATTGAGTGAAGCCCCCATGGCTAAAACGCATGCGTTCTCCCAAACCCATCAATTGTTTCTAGAAATTCCACATAGAGAGAGCTCAATTAAATTAACTGGCCATCATTTAAATTTTTCCTAAGTCTAACTTAGGAAAATTGGTTAATTAATAGTAATTAACTGAGGAAGGTTAAAATTATATAGAAAATCACACAGATCAATTTGGATATGATATTAGACATCTAATAAGTTTTAATCTTGGTTGTTGGAGTACCAACTACAAATTACAAGAAGAGATCGATGGGTGGATGGAGAAACACATAAGAGGTCAATGTAGAGTGAGTTCCTTAGGAAGTTTGAGTTAGCCAATAGTAGAGTTTGAGCCAAAGAGGGGACATAGGGCTAGACAAGAGTAGAGAGAATTAAATAAACAATTAAATTTATCATATCGAGAGGTGTTCTATAGTCTAGTATTAGGGAGATTTTGTCACATAAAATTGCATTAAAAAATAATAAAATAAATTTTACATTATCAAATTACAAAATAGTAATAACAAAAAAAAATTCCATCCATAAATAAAAACAAACTTATATTAAAATAATGTAATTGAAAATATATCTTTTTAAGTTTACATTGTACTATGAGGAAAATGTGTAATTGTTACATTACTTAATATGTAATTGAAAAATGAAATGTAAAAAGAATATCATTGATATTACATGATGTGTTATTATTTCTATTTTTACTTGACATGTAAAATAAAACATGTATTTAAATCCCGGTCATGTGGAGGCAAGTGTTTGGCTGATGATGGGGGCGGAGAGACTGCACGACACCTGCCATCCCGCAAGTTAGATGACGCAGGCTCTTTAATTCTGGCTGTTTGGTGTGCAATGGCATTTATGCCTGGCACTGGTAACAATCCCATGTTCGCTTCTCGAAACGATTCTATGCACTGCGATATGATTCGGTCCTCTAGTCAATTTATTGCTGGTCCTGGGCTCTGGATTCTTCGGTACACAGGAGATATTATGGAGAATTTCTTTGATATGGAGAATGTTCCCACGCCTGTTGCTCAGAGCTGTTCTCTGGATGCAGACATCTCTTGCCATCGCACTACCACTGGTAAGAGAAGTAGTTTGAACTACTGTCTTGACCTCGGTAATAATTTTCACCTCTCTCTCGCAGGTAATTGTATGTTTGTGTCTTTCTCGTTGCATCCTCAAACGTTAGTATCCTCTTCTCAGCTGGCTATTCCTCAACATTCTGATCTCCCCCTTGCGTCTGTTCTCATGCCGCGCCTCCGGCATCGAATGCGATGTCACAGAGGTTCCTCTCGTGGTCGGCTCCGGCGTCCTTCCTCCTCTCCTAGCACCTCCTCTGCATCTTCTTCTCATGAGGACAATCAGTCAAGATCTCTTCGTGGTCGCAGGCTTCGCTCAGGTCGTCGCCTTGGCTCTCCCATTCCTTCTCCTCCCCCTGCTCAGACTCACACTGCGCATTTCTCCTTCATTAGTTCTCTCAGTTGACCTCGGGTCACCGCCTCCATCACGGTGGCCTTCCATGATGAACCTCAGAGCGTGGATCCTAATTCTGGACTGGTGTCGTCCTCTGGCCTGCGGGAAGGGCCGTTGCACAATGACAATTTGAACTTGCAGGGATTTGGCAGCTTTGCCCAGCAGGGGCAGACGATGGTAAATATTGAGCATGTTGGTAAAGCAAGCGAGATGCTGAATGCTGGAGGTCAAGCGAGCGAGGTGCAGACTATTGGTGGTCTAATGAGCTCGGCGCGGAACGCTGATGGTCATGAGAGCGGGGGGATGGTTCCTTCTTCATCCGGGAAAGTGATCCATTCTATTGCGGACCTATACGAAGCCGATGGGAAACCAGATGAATTCTGGTGCAGGGTCGTTGAAGAAGCTCCTAATGAGTAGTTCCACCCTCTCCTACTGCTTTTTGCGCACTGCCTCGGCCCTCACTACTGGGCCTATCCTTTTTGTCTTAATGTCTATGTTATCAGCTTGTTATTTCAATGTTTTGTCTACCTTTCAGTTTGTTATCAGCTTTGTGATCCAAAAACAGAAGTCCATATCTCCCCTGCGAGGGATTTTTTCTTGAAAACTGCTCAACACTGGTTTCCCTACTGCAGGGCAGTGTTCCTCAGGAGTTTTTTGTTCAAATGCCACTGCATAGGGAAATGTTCAGGCTTTGGCCTGCTGTAAATATTTTTCTCTGTTAATAGAATAGTTTTACTTAGAAAACAAAAAAAAAATAAAAACATGTATTTAAAACAAAATCATATTAAAAATTTAGTTTTTCTATAAGTAAAATATTTCGATGTCTAAATTAAATAACATAATCCTATAAATCTATATTTAATATTTTATTATATGTTTAACATCTCAAACACACACACATAGAGAGAGAGATTTCTTGTTCCATTAATATATGCTTTCTAGTTCGAGGTATTGGGGAAAATTGTAATTCCTTCAATTTCTAATATGAAGCTTGTTGTAACACTATTTGTTTTTCATAAGTTAGCATGAGTATTTAAATCATTTTGAAAATGTTAAGGTAGGATATAGATGCAAAAGAATGAAAAAAGTTAAAAAATGTTAGGAAATTTTTTATGTTTTGTAGGTATCCATGTCAATAAAATGTTAGGTGTTAGCTACCCTAAATAAAGAAGGAAAATTAAAATAAAATTTTAGGGAAGAAAAAAGAAAAAGGAAATCTTCATTCTGTTTTAAAATATTTGATTGGCTGCTAGTCTAAATGTGCCTATGGAAAAGTGATTTATATAATTTAAATATCAATTATTAACTCATATCCTAAAGTTTTAAATCATAGTAATATATCCCCGCCATTATTCCTTGTCATTTCATTTTCCTTAATCATTATTACATTTAAATATACTCCTATCATGTATTTCGCTCATTTCACTTTGTTAGCACTGAAAATGTTAATGGTGTAATCACCATTGTGTCACTGTTCTCAAAATTTTATTGTGTCTTAGTCCATGTCTAAAGTTTGATTCATTTCCAATAAAAGTTAAAAAAGAGTCCCAACATCAAGTTATTTTTAAGCGAATAGGTGCCATAGTGTTTTAGAGTCCTAAAATAAGTTAAAAACTTTGTTTTGGCTTATTTTAGTGTTGAAAGTTTGTTGATGTTTGGGTAATAAAATTGCAGTCATCTTGTCTGGAATAATAGCTACTTTTGTTGCAAATTTATTTTCAAAACCGTCAAGGGCAGCTATTTTTCAGAAATGGAAGTCATATATTCCACACAATGAAAAACACAACTATTTCACTGAGATTTTGGTTATCTCAGAAAAGAGTCTACAGGTAAGATGTAATTAGATTTCAATGAGTGATGTAAAAATGTCATGAGTGATGTAATATTTTTGTTAATATAAAACCCTCAACTCACAAAAAAAATGAATTATATTTAAACAATCAAATTTATCGTGCCAAGAGGTGTTCTATTGTCTAGTATTAGGGAGATTTTGTCACATAACATTGCATTAAAAAATAATAAAATAAATTTTATATTATCAAATTACAAACTAGTAATAACAAAAAAGAATGGCATCCATAAATAAAAACAAACTTATAAAAAAATAATGTAATTGAAAATATAGCTTTTTAAGTTTACATTGTACTATGAGGAAAATGTGTAATTATTACATTACTTAATATGTAATTGAAAAATGAAATGTAAAAATAATATCATTGATATTACATGATGTGTTATTAATTCTATGTTCACTTGACATGTAAAATAAAAACATGTATCCAAAACAAAATCATATTAAAAATTTAGTTTTTCTATCAATAAAATATTTCGATACCTAAATTAAACAACATGATCCTATAAATCTAGATTTAATATTTTTTTATATGTTTAACATCTCAAACACACACAGATAGAGAGAAAGGGATTTCTTGTTCCATTAATATATGCTTTCTAGTTTGAGGTATTGGGCAAAATTGTAATTCCTTCAATGTCTAATATGAAGCTGATATCTAAATTTTTAATATATATATATATATATATATATATAAAGAGAGAGAGAGAGAGAGAGAGAGAGAGAGAGTTTTTATTCCATTAATATATGTTTTCTACTTGGAGGTATGGTGGAAATTTGTATTTTCTTCAACGTCTAATATGGAGTTGACTTGTAACATTTAAAAAAATATTAATACTTGAGAAATTATATATGTAGGGACCCTTAATTTTGTAATCATTATATAAGGGTATGTCTCTTGGAAGGATATTTTTGTACCATTCTCTACATTCATATTCCTAGATATTATAGCATAGTAGTTGATTAATTAGCTAACTATGCCCTAGGTTGGAATTTTTCTCATTAATTTAGTAAATCATGCATATCATATAATCATTAGAAACATCAAATAAAACATCATAATAACATGTACAATTTACCACATCATAACCATCATATATATGCCATGGATCCAAAAAAAATTTTTATGTTAGAAATATTTTGAGTACATTAGTCAAAATCACAGTTTGAGGCCCACGATCATGAGCCACTACATATGCTAAATGTAACATCCAAGGAATAGTACACTAAAAATCCAATCCTCATTATGCCATTGGTAGCATAACATGGCATGAACTATACGTTGATGTATGCATAGCAATGAGCTAAGTTAACCTCGATAGCATGCCTTTGTAAGTTTGGAGGGATCTCATAAATTGATAGAGGTTGTATCCCTTTTGTCAATCTCTCCATAGTGCATGTAAATTTACACAATTCATTATGATCTTCTCCCTCTGGTTCATTAGATGATTTAGGGAAAACTCATGCAGCAAATATTTCTTAGTGGTGTAAGGGTGACTAACCCAGGGGTCATGCATATCAAACCAATCAAGTATTAATGACTTTGTATCCATGAAAAAAATATATATATACATATTCAAAAATCACAATAACATTTAAACATTAAAAAAATATAATAATACATTTTCTTACCAAGTGCATCCAAGTGCATGCTAAAGGATAGGACAAGATTCAGGTCATTCAAAAAGGTAGTTCCTTGGTAAGCATAATCATTAATGACTATAATATGAATTTTATATCATATAAAAAAACCTATGACAAACCACTCTTGGGAATCTCCACCTAGTGTGGTTTATACAAAAATCTCCCATTTGTTTCTAAAATAAATGGGGACCATATTAAATATTTTACTCTTGCTAGCCTTATTGATCATTTTCCTGAGTGATAAGTTTCTCTCAATGGTTTTCCTATGTTTATTTTGGTTTATTGCAAGATATTTTTTCATTCTATCGTAAATATATATCCATATTACCTCTTAGAGAAAGTAGTCAAGCAGAATCATAAGTACCTGATATCACTTATTTCTTAGTAGTAATATGCCCATCTAGCGTATACCTAATCCTAGGACTGAATGTCCCTTGATGTCTCTAAATGAACATATGCGTGGATTATATTTATCCCTTTGTTAAAAAAATTAGATATGTTGCTTGTTTGAAATATATTTTATTTGAATTTAAATTCCAATTCATATATCTACCCATTCAGGCTATCACTAAGCGCACCATTATAGCCATGATGATTAATATAAGGGTATGTGCATAGAGTTGATTTATGGCCGTTAGATCCACTATATCACTAGTATAGCCCTTATTATTGTTAGTGTAAACCCCTTATTGTTATTATTGTACCCTTGTAACCCCCATTTTGTTATTATTGTGCTCTTAAATTATTATTGTTAGGTCGGCTAGGATTACATTGTGGCCTACTAGGATTACATTATGGCCACATGGACTCCTATATATAGAAAGGAGGTTTTGTAAATTGTATCATCCAAGAATTGTTCATTTATGTAATGTATTGGAGGTTTCCCCCTTGAAGTAGCTTATTTCTAAGGCGTTGATATCTCTTTTCTTCTATTTTTGGAGCTGGTTACACAACATTTGGTATCAGAGCTTTGGATTCTAGGGTTTCGCTGCTCCAAACAGGTCATCGTGGAATTTTTGCTATAAATTTTTTTCTATGAAGTTTCAGAAGCTGAAATTTTTAGGGTACGAAGCTGAAATCCTGAGGAATATTGTCTAAAAATTTCAGAGCTTGGTTCGCAACATTTTCAGAGATATCATCTGTGGAAGTTAGGTATTTTTTCAAGCTCCTAAACAGGTCATCGTGGCATTTTCGCTATAGATTTTTTTCTACGAAGGTTCAGAATCTGAAATATGATATGTGGAAGGTAGTGCTTTTTCAGGCTCCTGAATTTCATCTCAAAGAGGTGATTGTGGGAAAATTTCAATAACTCTCTCTCTGGGAAGTGGATTTGAGTACCGTTAAAAGTGGTCACAAGTACACAGCCTGTAGTTTCTTCGCTATCAATTTCAGAGACAAAGGACAAAACAGAGACACGTGGCAAGTCATACAAGTTCGCTCTACTGAACCAGTCCAGAATTAGGTCATTGTGGGAGATTGGACACAACTTTGTCTTGGAGCATCAAAATCAGGTCAGACCTGTGGCATTTGAAAGAAGCTTCAGAGGGCTACTACAGGGCTGAATTTCAGATATCAAAGATTTTCAATTACAGAGATAATTCAATTTCAATATCGATCTCCTAAAAGCTAGTAAAAGGTGTGTATTTTTTTTCTGAATTGCATAAGTCTTGTTTGAAGAATCAAGTTGAATTGATTCCAAGGGCATAGTGTAGAATATATATCAGTATTGTATTCTAAAATGGCCCCTAAAAAGAATTCAACACCCATTAAGCCTTCAGAAGGCTCTACTATGACTCATGAAGATGTAGAATGGCAACATGACATATCAAAATTACAAGAGCAAATTTCGCTCTCGCAAAGAAAAACAAAAAATGAAATGGAAGTTTTGAAGAAAGGTGTGGAAACTAAGATGGATGGTTTGAAGAAAGGCGTGGAAGCTAAGATGGTTGGTTTGGAAGCTAAGATGGATGGCATGGAAGTGGGCATGGAAACTAAGATTGATGACATGGAAGCTAAGATCGATGAGAAAATGGAAAACATGAAGAATTTTCTAAAAGCAGACATGGAAGGTTTGACAAAGTTTATACAAGAAATGTTTCCTAATGGTGAAAAGATAGTAGAAGAACCTCATGATGAGAACAAAATAAATGTTAATTGTGATTTGATAAACTCTAACGTTGGCGGGAAGAACCACCATATTCCAAAAATGGATATGAGGAAGTTTGATGGAAAGGATCCTGTAACATGGATACTACAGATGGAGCAATATTTTGATCTCCATAACGTGCAAAACACACAAAGGTACGCATTGCAACTTTACATTTAGAACAAAATACATTTGTATGGTATCGATGGCTTTGCTCCCGTAAAAAAATTGTCACTTGGTGAATTTTTACGGAGGAAATGATAGCACATTATGAGGATACAAAGAGCAACACCTTCTTTAGCCAATTGATAAATCTCAAACAAAAGGGTTTAGTGGGGCAGCACATTGAGGACTTCCAAAAATTGAATGTAAGGGTAACTGATATTCCAGAGGAACACAGGATTGATCTCTTCATAGGTACTTTAAAGGATAACATCCAACATGAAGTTCGCGTTTTGGAACCTGATTCATTGGAGAAGGCATTCAGGTTGGCAAGAAAAATTGAATGTAAAATTATGGCGACAAGGAAGCCTACCACTCACTTCTATAAAGAAGGAAGTGTTGCTGCGCCTAGATTTCCACAACCTACAAGGTTGACACCACAACAATTGGAAGAAAAAAGAGCAAAAGGGCTTTGCTACAGTTGTGATAGCAAATACACTAAAGGTCATAAGTGTGCTGAGAAGAAATTATTTTACATCGATTGTGAAGAAGAAGAAGAAAATGAACAAGAAGAGGATATACACCAGGAACCACCCCTAGAAGAGGAAGAAATGAATCCGACCATATCGTGTAATGCACTGGCAGGAATTACCACTCCTCAAACTCTCAAGATAGAAGGACATATAAAGAAGAAAAGGGTAATAGTGTTGATTGATTCAGGTAGCACCCATAATTTTATTCATTATAAGGTAGCGAAGGAATTAAATTGTTTCCTATACCCAGCACCAGAATGTCAAGTGATGGTTGCAAATGGAGGAACTATAAATTGCTCTGGAAAATGCCATAATATCAAGCTAACCATGGGGGGATATGTATTGACTAGTCCAATGCTTACCATTCCTATGGGGGGTGCTGATGTTGTACTAGGAGTACAATGGTTACAATCTTTGGGGACGGTAGCTTTTAATTTTCAAGAACTTTTCTTGAATTTTTTTTCAGAAGGAAAGGAAGTCGAATTACGGGGTATTGCGGGGAAGCCAGGAAGGATAATAAGCTCTAATGTCATGACAAAGCTTCTAAGAAAGAACAGCGAGGCATAATTGCACAATTATGCTCACTAGAAGTTCCAACATCAAAATCATCTATTTCTGCAGATCTCCAACAAGTCTTGGACAATCATTCCAAGGTGTTTGAAACTCCCAAAGGACTCCCACCTATTCGTGATCATGATCACGCTATTCATTTGATTCCAGGAAGTGTTCCTCCAAACATCAGGCCTTACAGATATCCTTACTTCCAAAAAAGCGAAATTGAACGTATGATTGCAGAAATGTTAGAGGCGGGTATAATTCAACCCAGTCAAAGTTCTTTCTCTGCTCCTGTAGTATTGGTACACAAGAAGGATGGATCATGGCTAATGTGTCCGGATTATAGGGAGCTCAATAAGCTCACCATTAAAGACAAATTTCCCATTCCTGTGATTGATGAATTATTGGATGAATTACATGGAGCAATTTATTTTACCAAGCTGGATCTTCGTTCAGGATATCATCAAATTAGAATGAAGACTGAAGATATTCCAAAAACAGCATTTCGAACTCATGAGGGTCATTATGAATTTTTGGTCATGCCTTTGGCCTTACCAATGCACCTTCTACATTTCAAGGGTTGATGAATTCCATTTTCAAACCCTTCCTTAGAAAATTTGTGCTAGTATTTTTCGATGATATACTAATCTATAGCAGGTCTTGGAAGGATCATGTTGAACATGTTGACAGGGTGCTCAAACTATTGCAGGAGAAACAATTATATGCAAAAACATCCAAATGTTTCTTTGGAGTGAAAACATTGAAAAAGTAAACATCTGTCTATAAAATAACATATAAATATAAATGTAAATCCCAAAAACACGTTCAAATACCAAATTGTAAAACCAACAACCATGATGGATGAATTTATAATTGAAAAAAAAAATGACCTGTATATAAAATAACATTTAAATATAGATTCAATGCCATATAACATATAAAAAAATGATCTATCTATAAAATAACATATAAAAAAATGGATTACCCATTTTTTGGGAAGGAGAGAATTCTAATATATTCACTTGTAGTGTGCTAAAAATATCTTTATATTGTAAAAAAAAAAGGATCTAGATACTAATAAAAACGTTAATGAAATAGTGAGCACAATAATATTGAGAGCCAAAGTAGGAGACGTTTATTAAAAGATCACAATTTTCACTAACCTCTTCGAGGGGGAACCTTCAATATGGCATATATTAGATTATGCACTATTGATGCCATCACCAAGCCTTCCATCAAGAAGCAAGGGTTGTACACTCCTCCACCTATCCTAGATAGGATTTAGGTGTTAGTATCCATGGATATATGTCAGGAATAATCTCAACCAATCATGATAATGACTCTACAATACTTGTGGTTGTTGATTGTTTCTTTAGGACAACCACTTTGGCAACCTACAAGAAGAGTTACATAATACTTCTTTGAGCATGATTGGCTATATTTTGGGATGTCATAGTTCATTATTTTTAAATAAGAATTATAGGTTTCTAAATTCTTTCAAGTCTAATATATGGTCAATGATGGACACCAAGTTGACCAAATCAACTCCCTTCCATCCCCAAACCAATGCTAAATAAAGGTAGTCAACATCATGACTGTTTGTATTGTGACAATGTGAAACTATAAATAACTACATACATCAGATGAGAGGATTCCTTAAGTTAAACATAGTTACAATCCATCCATTCATGGCTATATTTTCCACAACTACAACACAACCATTTTCAATTGTAGTTGATGATTTTTCATTTGACCTAAATGGACATAGCCTACCATTTTTATGTTTTAAGAAAAATCCTTCCATGCTCAAAGTAAGGAATATAGAGCAGCCAATTTTTTTTAATAGATATGACACATCAAAAAACATGTTCATGATATTTTATAGAAACCCAATAAACAAATTTGATTATTACCTTATTCCTCATAGTGAATTAGTCACGGAATGAACAAACATGGTCAAACATGATGACTATATGTAACCAAAACATAACATGTGGAAGTGTAGCTTGCACAATGGTGACTTGTATACATCTCATTTAGGTTTGATTCACACTATGACTCGTTCACAGGGGCTACCTCTATCATTCTTGCATATTTGGATATGCAATAATACTAATAACGTTTACGTTAATACTAATAAATTTTCTAAAACATGGACTTTTAATAATACTAATAACTTTTGCATTGAAATTTAAAATAGCTAACTCTAAAAAGACACATACAAATTTAATAGCCACAACTAATGCATAGAGATGCCATTCTCCTATGGTCCAATTACAATGAGTTAATGAGAGAAAAAACTATTTCACACTAATGCAATGTAAAATCATATAAACATCGGAAGCTTAAAGAAAAATTACCTTTTTCTAAATTGAACAACCATTACTCAAAACTTATTTTACTTTAAAGAGTAAATCAAATTCTGAAATCATTATTCAATTGCAGTGTCATAAACATACCAAACTAAGAGAAAAAATAAAAACTGGAAAGACATACTAATTAATTAATTAAAATTATTATTATATTAATTAAAAATATAAATAGATAAATACTGTTAGCTAGCATATAATTTCAACCCATATTTTTGTTCAATTATCAATATATCCCTTTTATAATTAAAAAAAAACGATCTATCTATAAAATAGCATATAAATATATATCCAAATCCCAGTTTAAATACTAAATTTTTATAACATATAAATATAAATCTAAATTCAAGTTTAAATAGTAAATTATAAAACCAGCAACCATGATGGATGAATTTATTATTGAAAAAGAAACTGTCTATAAAATAACATATAAATATAAACCTAAATCCCAAAAACACATAAATATAAATCTAAAATACTAAATTGCAAAACCCATAAAATTTATAATTAAAAAAGAAATCATCTGTCTATAAAATAATATATAAATATAAATCAAAATCCCAAAAACACATTCAAATACTAAATTGTAAAACCAGCAACCATGATAGATAAATTTACAATAAAAAAAAAACAATCTATCTATAAAATAACATATAAATCTCATAAACACGTTTAAATACTAAATTGTAAAACCATGATGGATAAAACCGAAATGATGAAGCACGTTAAATACTAAATTTTCAAACCAGCATGTTAAATAATAAATTTAAATGAAACAACTCTTCAAAATAAATCTAAATCCTAGACGCACGATAAATACTAAATTTTAAAACCAGCAACCTTATGGATGAAACAAGAGGAACTATAACTAGAGCAGCATGGCAGCACTATAACTATGATGAAGGGCATTAAATTAATTCGACACTAGAGCAAACCAAGCAAACCAATGCAACTACGCTGAACGTGGTATGTGCCGGTTGTGTGTACTTGGAAACAAGATCAGAAGAAGGGATGATTTAATGATGGATGTCGAGGATTGAACATGGAGGCAGGAGTGGTGGTTGCTGGTGCCATGCGAACTTGATTACGCAATTGGGAACAATGACACTGAAGTTCTGTTCTTCTCTCCTCTTTTCGCTGAGCCAGATTACGCAACTGGGAGAAATGACACTGAAGTTCTGTTCTTCTTTTCTCTTTTGGGTGAGCCAGAGCAACATAGAGAGGCTTGCCCATGACAATTTTTCTATTCATTTCTGCTAGTGCTCGGGATGTTTCCTGAGGAGATGAAAATGCTATAAATCCAAAACCTTTACTGTGTCCATGAAAATCTCTCATAACCTTGCATGAAGTGATAGTGCCATAAATAGAGAAAATTTCTCTTAGCTTGTTATCATCAATACTATCATGTAAGTATTTTAAATAAAGATTTGTTTCACATTGCTTCCTTAATTCAGATTTTTTCAAGGCTTTTCCGACATACCATTTCCTACCATCAACTTTCTTGCCGTTTAAACTATCAACGCACTTTGCTGCATCATCTGCATTCTCAAAATTGACAAATCCAAAACACTTCGAATTCCCCTTTGCATCCCTCATCACTGCCACGCTGGTAATTGTGCCGTAGTCACCAAAATAAAATCTCAGGTCCTCATCATTCATTGACTCTGATAAATTGTTAACAAAAACATTGTTAAATTTCGCTGGTTGTCGCTCCTCCTTTTTGATGAACGGACCAACAGAAATCGGTTTGTCGTTTATCACCACACCATTCAAATTTTTTATTGCATTTTGTGCTGCTTCGTATTGCTCAAAATGCACAAAGCCATATCCTTTGGAGTTTCCAAATGCATCTGTGGCAACCTTAGAAGACAGAATCGGTCCGAACACAGAGAATTTATCATATAGAGTTTTATTGTCTACGTCTTTGTCAAGATTCTTAATAAATAAGTTGCCTGATCCAGACTTGCGGATGCTAGGGTCGCGCTATGAGTACATTATCCGAATAGGCTTTCCATTAAGGGGTGTAAAATTCAAGCTACGTAAAGCCTCGCTAGCATTTTCAGCGGTGTTGTAATTGACATAGGCATATCCAAGAGAAGTATTGGTTATGCCATCTCTGTAGATGCGAACACTGAGAAGTGGGCCAATCCCCTGGAAGAGTTCATAAATCTGCACTTCAGTAACATTGGGCTCCAGATCCCCCACATACAAATATTTACTGCTGTTATTAACATCTCCCTGTTGTTGATGTGAAACACGGGGTTCTCGTTCTTGGACCTGAGTCTGTGCCATTGCGTCTATGCTTATATTTTTATCTCTTATCTCTGCTCCCCGTTAATGTGGAGAAACGAATGAAATACCAATTCAATCAAAGTAAAAATCCAGACTCACAGCCGTAAAACGCAGATGATTTTCAATTTAAGTGCGGAAAGAAAATCAGAACCCACCACTTTTGTATTCTAGCAGATTTATTGTGGAGAAACGAATAAAATACTAATTCAATCCAGAGTCACTGTAAAACGAAGATGATTTTCAAACTACGCGAAAAGAGAATCAGAACTCACCACTTTTGTCTTTCGGCAAATTTATCGGTTCTTTTAGTGTAATGCTTTGTAGCTACAGAAATAATACGCAGAGGTGAGTGCGGAACCGATTCAATGGTAATGGTGATATACGTATTTAAATATGGTGGCTGGGATTTTCTAAATGTGGTGGTGTCAGGCCGACCTTATACGTTTTATTTGAATGTGCTCGATGGGATTTTCCAAAAAGTGCAAGTGGGGTGACAGGCCCACGTTTCCAAGTCGTTATAGGTTTTTTCTTCATGAGTCGGCCCTTTATTATCATCACAATTGTTTAAATAAAATGATTATAACAATAATAATTTGAGAAGGGGGAAATTTTAAGAACCAATTCAATAAATTTGTTGAAAAAGGCACAAGCCATCTTTAACACATCTTAGTGATAAAATGTTATGAATTTATAAATAATTAATTGGACCATTCTCTATTGCAATATCACTCACAACTCATTAGTGTTACATGACAACGCTTTATCTAAGATAATGTTTGGAATGGCATGTCAATTAAAGTCTCCAACTTTATGATCACCTAGAGATTCAAATTCTAACACCTATAAGGCCACATTGGTCTTGTTGTGTGATTGGAATATAATTGGAAGACAAGTTTTGTAAGGATTTTTTGGTATCTTTGTGTAATTCCAAGGAATTTTTGTACTCTTATGTAACCGCAAGGAAATTTTAATCATTTTGTGGAATTTTTTATGGGATGAATTACCCTAGGGTTTGCATTGAGAACCCCAACATACCAAGAATCATACAACAAATAGAAGCAAGAGAATTTACAATCATAAAATATCATAACATGTATAAATTATTTAGATCATGAAGATCAGGAATGGGACAAAGCTTATTTATTGATGTATGTAAAGATGTGTGGAGGAATACCTCCTGATTCAGCCATGGCTCCAAGTGAAACTGTCTTCTAGATTCATCCAGCCCAAGCCTCAACAATCTCCTTCCATAAACATACACATGGATGTCATATAAGAGGAATGAACATATCCATGAAGGAAACAAGGGTTTCCACAATCTCGAAAGTGCAGCAGTCATAGGGATAAATCAGAGTTGATCATGGACTAATTTTCCATAATCTCAATACCTACCTATCTTTTCAAAAAGATTCCAAAACCATTCAACATGTGAATATTACAATAGAATGTACCAAAACACTTTAATATTCATTCCAACATTATGTTAACCTTTATTTTCTCTCTCTATTTTAACCTTAATCTCAATGGCTACATATATATTCACTCTTTTGATCATGTTCATGCTTTCTTGATTTGGCTTAACTAAACCATCTTAACATAATATATCTGCTTGGTGTACTTTTCACTTGATTCTTTCAAATGTAACATCTCGATTTTTTTCCATAGCCTTCACGAGTTCTAATATAATTTTTTTCGTTCTCTTATTGCCAATTTTTTTTTTCTTTTTTCTTTATGACCTATTTTATTATTTTCTTTTTCTACTTGCACTTCCTATCTTCATAGCTCTTTTTCGGAAAATTGTTCAAAATTCTTCCAAAAGTGAATTACCCATTAGGTCTCGACCAAAATATATTGACTCACCCTTGATTCAACCCTTTATTTTCTCTCAGCGTTCTTCTTTTGGTTGCGCAAATAATTATGATGTACTCTACCCCTACACTAGTTCTTCTCCCTCAAACAAAGGACCCAATTCTAGAATGGTATGTAGAGCTTGATTCTTGAAAGTGTTGTAATAATCAATCATATTTTTGCATGCATCGACAATGGTAGTAGAGTAATCAATGAATTGGGTTGTATTCTCTGCAATTGGTTTCTGAGGGTATGAAGAAAGAAATTTTTTCCATTGAGAATCTACGTCAAATTCAATCATATAATGCTATTATATATTTGGCCTTAGAGGTAGGCTAAAGGTATTAGAGGGCAGGTTTGGCCATGTGTGACTCTTCCTCTAATCCATGAATATTTTTATCAATCTCTTTAGCCTCACAAAACAAGGTTTGTTGTTGTGCTTGGCATGTGATTGCAAGGGATTTCTCTATTAATTTTTCTCTCTTTCCTTAGAATTGATACAGATGATGATTACACTTAGAATGAAATCCTAGAGAATCTTGAACTTCATGGAAAATGTATTTTGATAACCACATGTGCTTCTAAAGTGTATCCTTAAGAGTGGATCCTTTCTCAATGCTAGAAGATCCAAATAACAATCATATTAGATCATAGCAGCAAATGTGTATACAAATCCTTCAGGAACAATCACTTAAGTGGGCAATGCAACCCTCAATAGAACATATACATGATAAATGAAGAACACTGCTACATGAACAAAGCCCAAGGCTATAATAGCATAGTCTATAAAGAATAATTGTTGCAAAATGATGTCAATACATAGATGTATCAATTTAAAACTCATACAATATGGGGAGCAAATATATAGACTCCTTAAGGCATTTCTAGACAATCCTGGAAGGATTGGATGAAATATGAAAAAGTACAAAATGCCGGAGTTGCAGGGTAGCAGCTGCAACTCAAGAATTGGACATGGATGTAGATAGTTGAAGTTGCTGCATATGCTACATGATTCTCATCCAAAGGATCCTTTAGGTGAAAGTCTGATCCAATCACTCAAAATCTCACCCTCCAAACTAGCAATGCAAACCCCCACTGCAAATATACTTAGAAATAACGCAATCAAGGAGATGGACTGCACTATAGGAGATGGGAAGTGCTTGGCTTGATGCCAAAGATGTGCAATTAGCTCCTGAATCTTACTCACTAACCTCCCATAGCAATAGAAGCTCCCTCCTCTGAAATATGAGCCAAGGAAATGGTGTTGTGGAACCCTCCACTGCAACACCCTGCAACACAACGTTTCCTACTACAGAAATAATGCAGTAGCTGAAGGAGGTGGCTTGGCCTTGAGCTTGAAATGTGGAGAAATGAAGTACAGTCCCTCAAGAGGCCTCTCAAGAAGGGATAAGGATTCCTAAAAAGGAAATCATTGTGCTAAACAGCACAACAATCTCAGTTAAACAACTGAAGAGAGAAAATAGTTTTGCAGACCAATTTCTCTATTCAATAACATATGCTTCTATGGCTTCCTTGTCCTCCATTTATACAAATGAAAGCATCCTTGCCTTAGCCCCCACACATTAGGGTTTCCCCCATCAAATGATCTCTTCCCCTTTCACAATGCGTTGTCTTTCAAGGTGATCCACTCCCACTATGGTAGCGCTATTGACTTGGTCAAACTTGACCTTGTCCTCATGCATTTGCCCCTTTCCACACTTGAGGGTGAAAAATGTAGCTACTCTGATGATCCCTTTCACACTATGAGGGATTTTATTCCTACTCATTGGCTTCCTTACCCATTTATTCACCTCCTAGATGATATAAGAAAAAGTAATGTTCCAATTAGATTCATGCTAATTTTAGGAACATTACAGTCCTCCACTCCCAAATGTTGCTTGTCCTCAAGCAACTGCAAGGATAGAACTGAAGGGCCTTCTTGAGGCATGTGGGATAAAATGAATTGGGATTTACCATCCCCATATGAATCTCCCCTCCCCAAGAAAGCATCCAAACAAAATGAGTTACCCTCCAACATGGCAACTCCTGAAAGTCTTCCTCCACCTTTGGCACATGCAAAGTAGGTGGGTTGAAAATCTGATCATGGCAGACAAGGTAGTCTACCCCACGCCATCCTCCTCTCCACTCATGATAAGTGTATAGTATGTGTTGATCTTGGGCTGCCATACTATTTCCCTATAGTGGCAAAATTAAGAACAATCCTCCAAGGATCTCCTCTCCATCATTGAAGAACAAGTTGACCCAAAACATCTCATCCACGATGAATAGGACATGATCATCATAGGACATCCAAATGAGAATTTTTCTGTAGGTTTTACATGATGCTACATGATACAAACAATGTCTCAAGTGGACACAACGTAGTTTCTCCCACTGCAACTTCAGAAAATATTATGGCAAGTGAGTTTTCACAAATGGCTAGTTGTGTGAATCATCCCATCTACTAGTGAATAGTAAATGAGTGAATGTATCAACTGAGCATACAAGAATGAATCACAAATTTTCCCATGGTTAAAAAAAGGATGGTTATCTCCATCATAATAGCTGGAAAATTCTTGCTCATGGGCTCAATAATAAACTTGCCCTCTTGTGGAGCAATGCACTGTATGACACTGGTAAGAAGATGCAAATACTATTTTACATAATCAATAGATGCAAAAACAAAGCTCTCACCATGTGCTGAAATTAAAGTGATGCATGAATATATGAATAAGTTCATGCTCCAAAGGAACAACTCTATTGGCCTATGAAAATATGCTCCTACCAACCCATAGCTCAATTCTTTGACATGATGATTGTCAAATACTCATATAATTTTTCTGCAAATATGGAATTCCTCCCAAGATGGAAGTAATTCCTGATAATAAAAGGCCAAGGAGTAGCCCCTTTGCACCATGATAGTGCCATCTCCTACTCCTGCAACATCATACAACATGTGAGAGAAAATCTTCCCTTTCTCTGTCAATTACAACCCAAGCAACAAAAATGTTTGTTGCTTCCTCATGCTCTCATCATACAAGAAATGTGATGAAGACATAATGAATGATATGAATGTCACATCAAAACCATGCATCCATACTCTTTTCTGCTCAATGATGCAAGCATCCTGCCACATCTTCTCCATCCCCACACCCTTAGAAAGAGTATATGCCAAGTGTTGGCCAAACTCCTTCAGGAGTAACCAGCGTAGCCAAGCCTCCTACTACCTGGTATCATAAATTTGCAAGTAGCTCACAAGCTTCTTGCTCTCCATCCACATCCACTCATCCATCTGTGGATGTCTCTCTTCACTCTCAATCTTGGTACCCTTCCCATGAAGACTACCATCCTCCCAAATCACATTTATGTCTTTGCATTTCATGAGATATTGAAATGCAACCTCAATGATCAAATCGATCTCATAAGGATCCAAATAGGTGGTAGGCAAAAATTTCCCATCATGATGTGTAGAGCTCAAGGAGTGTCCAACACAAACATGAGAGATGTTATCCATCCTAATATGTCCTCCATCCTAATATATCCTCCATCAACTATATGTTTCCCCTTGAATCGATAAAGATCCAAGTGTGAGGAGGGAAGAACCTCCTCAAACTGTTGAAGAGATTTGTACTCCATGATGTGTTGAAGTGCACCTATAATAAAATCTATCCATGAGATCTCCCTCTCATCAATAGTCCTCCAAAACCAATGAGGTCTTGGATCTACTGAAAGTAGAAGTCTCTCTTTGAGCTGAGAGGTGCTCATTAAGAAAGGGTCATCTAGAAAGGAGAAAGGGTTTCTCACTTCAATATGTCTACTATCTTTCATCCTTCCCTTAAAGTCTTCAAACCCCAACCTCAAGTGTGGTATGCATTCCAAAAATGGCTCATGAGGATGGTGGTTTATTTCTTCCTTGAATGTTTCAATGTTGCACAACGCAGTGCAATCTTACTGCTCTACATTAGCAATGTGTGTTGATTCTTGGTCATATAAATATGAATTCCCACAATCCTCCAAAATATTTTTTGAAATAGAAAGTGGAACTTTTTTCATACCTTGATGGAACTTGGGATCTCCTTGTACAGCCGCAATAGTTCTTTCCTCCAATTAAATGGCTAGCCCATTTGCAGATGTAGAAGGATGCTCTTTCAAGGTTGTGATAGCGCTGGTACAAGTCTCCTCCCATGTTGGTGTGGGATTTTTCTCATCTGATATTTCTCTATCAAAGGTTATAATCAACCTTTGAGTGAACTCTGCAAAAGTATTCACCCTTGCATGGCTGAAGTGGCTGAACGACCAAACATTGGCTTCACCCTCCAAGTGCAACACTGCAACTTCTACTGCCTCCCTCTCTACCACTGGATGTAGTAGGAAGAATGCCTCAAGCTCCCTTTCCCAAGATCTTGTCGTAGATGATCCATCATATGTAGGCAATAGAAACCTATTACCTTTGATTCCTCTTTTGTTGCAGGACCTCCTCTCTTCCTTCCACTGACTGAACTGCAGAAGAGCTAGAGTCTCCTTAAAGGCTCTAGGTTGAGATTTGTACTCAACAAGGTACTTACTTAGAATTAGATAATCCAAGTATCTTCCATGCTCATTGTCTTCTTCTTGATGAGAATAGGAAGTGCATGGTCATTCCTTCTCTATTTTCTCATCCTCCTTGGGGAGGTTCTTCATAGATATGAAGAATGATGAGACAAAACCCATCCTCTCCAATATTCTGATATTCTTCTATATTATTTTCCTGAAACTCACAGGCTGAGCCAATATGATGCTACGATACCACTGTAATATCCCAAAATAGGGAAATTATACAACAATAAGAATATCTTAAGATATTCTAGAGTTGGAGATCCAGCAATATGTAAACACAATAAGGGAGTAGCAGTGATACATTAACACAGAGAATGAAAGAAGATCCAAATATCCATCATATTAGATCATAGCAACAAATTTGTATACAAATCCTTGAGGAACAATCACTCAAGTGGACAATGCAACCCTCAATAGAACATATACATGATAAATGAAGAACACTGCTAGATGAATAAATCCCAAGGCTATAACAATGCAGTCTATAAATAATAACTGTTGAAAATTGATGTCAATACATATATATATCAACGTACAGCTCATAAAATATGGGGAGCAAAGATATAGACACCCAAAGGCAATTTCTAGACAATCCTGGAAGGATTGGCTGAAATATGAAAAAGTACAAAAGCTGATTCTTATAGGTAGTTACAACTCAAGCTGAACAACCAGTGTAGATGGCTGATATTCTGCTGCATATGGTACATTCTCATCCAAATGATCAGCGGTGAAAGGCCCAGTCGATCACTAAATATCTCACCCTCAGACTATGATACAAACAATGCATAAATATACTTGAAAATAGCATGATGAGAGATGTAATGTCTTTGTAGAGATGGAAATAACAGCCTAATGCCAAATATGTGCAATCAGCTCCTCAATCCTCCTCACTAACCTCCCAGATGGATAGAAACTCCCTCCTTTGAAAGATGAGCCAAGGAGATGGTGTTGTGGAACCCTCCACTGCAACACCCTGCAACACAATGTTTCCTGCTACAGGAATAACACTGTAGCTGAAGGAGGTGGCTTGGCCTTGAGCCTAAAATGTGGAGAAATGAAGTAAAATCCATCAAGAGGCCTCTCAATAAGTGAGAAGGATTCATAAATAAGAAATCCTTGTGCTAAACAGCACAACAATCTCAGATAAACAACTGAAGAGAGCAAATAGTCATGCAGACCAATTTCTATATTCAATAAAATATCCTTCTATGGTTGTCTTGTCCTCCCTTTATACAAATGAAAGCCTCCTTACCTTGGCCCCCACACATTAAGGTTTCCCCCACCAAATGATCTCTTCCTCTTTCACATTGCATTGTCTTTCAAGGTGATCCACTCCCACTATGGCAGCACTGTTGACTTGGTCAAACTTGACGTTGTCCTCATGCATTTTCCCCTTTCCACACTTGAGGGTGAAAAATGTAGCTACTCTGATGATCCCTTTCACACTATGAGGGATTTTATTCCTACTCATGTGCTTCCTTACCCATTTATTCACCTCCTAGATGATATAAGAAAATTTAATGTTCCAATTAGCTTCATGACAATTTTGGGAACATTACATATCACATGAAGTAATATATTATGACACATTAGAGGCATATTCAAAAACTACTAACCACTTATATTGCATTTTAATAGTGATTTATTAGACATGTTTCTGTATTTTTTCTTCACCCAAGCTCAAATGATCATGTTTTTAAACAATAGAGAAATTTTCTTGCTACTGCTACTCATGTGAGAGGACAAGTTCATTATGTTTTGAATATTTTATAACTAATTTATCATCCAACCACAATGCTGAAGTGATGTTAAGTTGGAATAATTGTGATGAATGCATGTGCTAGTAGAAAGACTAACAACAAGGAGAAACTTTTCTTGCAATGTTTATCCACTCATAATGGACTTATTGGATTATCCTTACTATGAAGTCTTTGTTTCATGGGTGTGGTGGTGGATTTGACACATGGGTGTACGAAATCACACGAGCTTAGAGAGTGTGGTCTACTCTCTAAACTATTGGTAACAAGTAGAATGTGGGGCGAGCTCAAAAGCATAAAAATTAAATGAAATAATATGCTAAAGTATGCTCTAGTTAAAAAACTAAAACTAAAAACACAAAAGAAGCTATATAGAGAATTCCAAATAGTAATAATGCAAACGATGGCTTGATGGCCTCTTCTTATTAAATGTTTGGAATAAAAGGAAATCTTACCCACTTGCCAAAGGGACCCTAGGCAATGGCTCTAGGTCCCGATGCAAGGATGTGTGTCTTTCAAGTTTTGCCTCTGATGCAGTCTAAATCTCTCTCTCTGCTGTGGTGGACTAAGATGTTGGGTGGCCAACTATCGAGTCCTCTTTAGCTCCAGCTCTTGGTCACACACAATGCTAGTGTTGCTTGGGAAACTTTGGCCAGCATAATCTTGTGATCACCATTTTTTCATCTCTTGGTGGGTTTATATAGGTGAGATTCAAATCCTCCTTCCCTCCCTTGGTACATGATGGCTGGTGACTGAAGGGAGAGGTGTGATTCCATTGTGTGCTCAAATATTCTTTTTTGTGCTCACATAATGTCTAAGGAGGCATTGGTGGCTGTCCTCAGGCAGCTTTCACATAAGGAGTAACTGTCCTTTGCTTTTTGTGGTCCCAGAAAGTGAATTTTTTTCCATTTCCAGGAATGCATGCTTTTTGGGCAAAAGGGCATGCAAAAGGCGCTCTTCGTGAAGGAAAAAGAGTGCATTTGAGCATTTATGACTAATTCAAACCTGTTTTTCTCAAAACCTAAGAGATTTTAAATACTTCTTGATTCCATAATGTATTCTTGTCCTGTAAACCTTAGGCTCGACATTAATTGATGTCATCTTCGACTATATGATTTTCTAGTGTTAACAGTTTCCCCCTAATGTATGAGGTCTAGGAAGAACTGTATAGCTAAAATACATTATAGTTTCTTTTCTGTATCATATGCAGAGAGAGAGAGAGAGAGAGGCTTGTGTGTACTTTTGGAATTGACAACACCTTGCACCGTTTCCAAGATAACCATGGCATAAGGGACCCCCTGCAAGCAGAAAAACTATACAACATATTTACAAAATTTCAACGAGGCGGGCATGTCCCATGCTCGTGATGCTATGGCTAGTTAAACAAAATTAACATATACATGTGCTGTCTGTGTCGCTACTATGGTAGTGATGCTGGTGGTTGTTGACAATGACTGCTGACGCTCTCAGGGGAATTTTTTCTTTGACGATAGGTGGAATGTGGTACCGATATGCGTAATCTTGATATGGCATATCATTGCGCAATTTACGCATATGTACTGGCTGGGACCTTCCTGTGTAAGAATTTTTATCAGAGACACTTATAAAGGCATGGGTCTTCGACGGATCTTGATCAAAGTGAAATGGTTGTAAGGTACGATACCATCGTGACATGAAAGCTTTTGTTGTAGTCGAATGTCAAGAGGATCGATGACATCTATGGACAATGATGTCTCCCATAGTGCCACCTGAGGATACCCCTTTGCATGGGGAGGGGTCATCCAAGGTACTGCTTCCTTTTTGGAAAAGAGGCGTTGAGGTCGACAAAAAGGAAACCTTAACTGAACCATGATGGGTTTAACATAGGCATGTTGGTGAGAAGTAGCTGAAAATGGATGATAGGGATTCAGTGGCCTGAGGTCAAAGTATAAATGAGCAGCTTGGCGGCAGTCATAGGTATTTTTGAAGGGAAAAGTCCCTAGAGTCGGTAGGACTTCCAGGGTGGGTATGAACTGGCTATGATTGTTGTAATGGTGCATGCATGGGGGGGGGGTGAAATACTTTGACCAAGGGATATGGGGGACTGCTGCCATGGGAGAAAAAGGTGAAATATGAGGGTGAAGTTGTCAAGGGCATCATTTGTGGTATTTGTACACTTACCAAAAGAATAAAATAATGGGGTTTGGTTTGTAAAAAACACAGAGACGGGTACCCAAATACATGAAAGAGGGTCGCTCACTGAAGGTGTGAGGATGATGTTTTACTGGGGGTAGCGGTCCCATTGGTTGGTCTCATGTGTGGGGTTCGATGAAGTGGAATATGTCGTATATGGGTTTATGTTAATGGAGGTATGTCGGGCCAAATGCGGTGCACGGAGGTGCGCTTTAATTCTGCTTGTACAACCAGATTGTCCGGGAAGAGGGTTGAGTTTTACATGGTGAACTTGAACTTATGCATGGTATGTGGATGGGCATGAGGTGCTTCCCAGACTAAAATGGTATGGCCATGGTGTCACATGTGGGGTGATGTATGGTCTACTTTCGATGACGATTGCCATGGAGGGGGGCTTTATCGACCATCGCGGATGTTTATCATATGCACGGTGGGGTGACGATAAATGTGGTCAGGTATGAGGACCCTAGGGTTTATTTCTAATGTATAAATGATGTCAGGATATGCAAATTTTTCTAGAACTCTATCATGCTGAGGGTAGAATGATACCAGCTCCAGAACTTTTAGTGGGTGGTGCTATGAATGGTTTGTGGGTTCTTCCTGCAAAAAACAACTACATCAAGTGAAAGCATCTTCTTTTCATCCAATATTATTTAAAAACATGAATTTTGGAAAGGAATATGGGAGGGTTCATACCTGTCGGTGCTTGAAAAAATATTTCTTCGGAAAGTGAATGTGGGGCATCTCTTTCATTCGCCATGGTATACTAATGATGGTGCAACTTACGGTTTACAGAGCAGACCTTCTGATCTCCTATTATGGACCTCCAAAGTTCTGGAAAAGGGCAATAAATATGGGATTATGGCCCTAATCCTATTCATTTTTACTTGCTCAGTTTTGGGAGATCAAAGGTGATAGCAGAGCCTTTCTTGCCATTGTGGTCAGCCTGTGTACTGGGGATTAGTGATATTATGCCGAGGTAACTTCCATGACGTCCTGAATTTCAATTTTTTTAGTTTGGTGATGCCGGGGGCCATACAAATTGGGTTTCTACGGCCTCAAAGGGGCATTTTATCCTAGATTGTGCGGGTGATCTAAGCAAAGAGGCGCCCCCCTTGCACCTATTTTGAGGTACAAGAACGTGAAGGTGTTTTTTTCCTTCCTTTTTGTGTGCAAGGGTGCACCTATGAATGGAACAGGCACACAAGGGAATGGCTGTCTAAGAGACAGGTGTGCAAGAGCAGGGTTCTTGTAAAAATTTGGGTTTTTTGTTGTCCCTTTTGATGTTTCTACTCTATACTTATGGGTGCTTGTTTCTTGGCAGGTTGGTGTCGAGAGAACAAGATTGGCCCGAGATCTGAATAGCTCTGGCTACTGATGTTGGGGCACATCGTCAATTAGCCGCATGGGGCCTTCTGAAATTTGCTGAAAACGAGTTCCTTCGGTCATAGAACCGACTGTTACATTATATCATACAAAATTGGTGCAAGAGGCGCAACATGTTTTTCCTGAGGGGGACGAACTTGAATATTCATCCAGAGATAAATATATACTTTGTGACCCAATTACTTCCTCAAGGCGAGGCATTGAGGTATCCACTTCCTGCTAGACGAGTGAACATGGATAGGTTCCGGAGGAGCCATTGTGGTGGTGTGCCTCTTACTGAGGGGTGCATCAATATCGCATCAGTGACAGATGTGGTCGAGCGGTGTGCTCTAGCCATTATTGTGTGACTGGCGGGGTCGATTGTGCCTCATCGGGCACTGGGCCCATAGGTGGGAGTTTTACGTTGTTTGAGGAACAAGCATTTTTTCGATTTTTCCCTCTTTTTATTTGATGGTATGGTGTCGCAACTGAATAGGGTCCAACGTGGATCCAAATCATTTGCATACACTAGCATTTTGTGAAGAATTATGTATGAGCGGGTCATGCTGCTGAGGCCCGTGGCGGCTGTGCCTATTGGGGGGCCGAGGGATCCAGACATGAGGAGGTGGGCTTCTGTGATTCCACGCGGCAGTGGTGGCATGGTGGGTCGTTATTGGAACGATGTGATGGAGGCCTGGTTTGAGGCCAATCCGTAGATATTTTTTTCCATACCCGTACGTGGGGATGGACTTTCAGGGTGATCCAGATATTGGTCTCCCTTTTAGTTATGTTTGGGGTTTCGCAGGTATGTGCTATATTTCTGCATTTACTCGAATTTTTGTGTACTTGAGTGTTTTTTATTAACATCGACATTATTTTTGTTTAATCTTGCATATGTTGGTGAGGTGGGATGCCCAATGGCCTGACTGGTGGGTCACGATCCTCCACCACGACCGCCGGGTGGTCGAGGAGGAGGTGCCATATGTGGACCAGACAAGGTTGCCATTGGACCTGGCGGGGATGGTGTTGGACCTTCTGGTGAGGGTAGCATCTTGGCTGTAGCTAAGGTAGTAGCTGAGAGAGCTCGTGCAGATGTGGCTGAAATTGGGCCAGTTTGACCCACCGAGTTCACCTTGAGTTTTAAGGATGACTTCGAGGAGGCATGGCTGGAGACATTGATGGCCCACGAGAGGGCCTACCGGCCTACTCTACGATGGGTAGCTATCGCAGTGGCGACAACAGCTCTTGTGGGGGTACCCGGAGCAGTGGTGGGCCTAGGTGCTCCTCTTGAGGGGGCACCCCCCTAGAGTAGATTCGTACACAGGGAAAGCACCCGTTATGAGGATGCTTCACTTATTTTTGATGACCGTTGTATTTCTGGGCTGGCCAATGGGCCAGTGATACTATTTTTGTACTCTGATACACATATTTTTTGATATATATATATGAGAGATCTTTTTTTCGGCTCTAGATGGTGTGTTATCTATTTCGGTTTATGCATTTTGTGTTATGATAATGGATATATATGTTTTTGGTTTTTTATGTATGGTGGTTTATTCGCGATGCATTCCAGTCTAGGATATTGTTAGCTATGCGATCAGCTGTTTGGTTTTGATTCCTTGATACATGTGAGAATGTAATATAATCAAATAGTTTGCTTAATCTTCTGGCACACAAATATTTTCTAAATAGGTTTGCGTCTCTAGTTTCAAATGTTTGGTTTTATTGCGATACAACTAAATGGGAATCTAGGTAGACATGCATATGGCGAATGCCTGATGGAGGGCCTCGCACATAATTCTGATAATGACGTCATATTCTGTCTGATTGTTGGTTGTTGATCCGATGCACACGCCGTTTGAACACAGTGGTGATCAGTCAGGGTAGTAGATGACCCAGGTGGCTGCAACTAAGTTTTGAGACCATCGTGATGCTCCATCGACAAATCTGAAATAGGGTTCAAGTTGGTGGTCCATGGTGATATTTTGAGCGTGTTTAGGTTTTTGGGTCAAAAATATTTTTGTATTGGGATTTTGTGTACTCTAACTCTAGGGGATAAGGCTACAGGGATCCTTATGGGTAGAATTTCTCGAGGTAAAGGCCGTTGATGGGGTTAGTGAGGTAGGTCCTGCCCGGTTCCATCAAGACGTATGCCCCCTGCCGGAGGTAATGTTTGATGATATAGGGCCCTTTCCACAAGGTTTGAAACTATCCTGGCCCTAAGGCTTGTTTTGCGACATCATAGAGAAGCACTAGATCTCCCTCGGTAAATGAGTGAGGGGTGATGTGGCGGTCGAATGATGATTTTACCCTTTTCTTATGGGCCTCATTGTGTTGCAGCAATTGTCACCTATTTTCGTCAACTAGCTCTAGTTGTACTAAGCATTGTTCTAGAGGTTGGGTGTCATCAAGGAGTTCGATGGAAGTATGCAAGTTTGGGATCTCGCGTTCTATGGGGATCACAGCTTCGATCCCATTTACTAAGTGGAAGGGAGTAAAACTAGTGGAAGTCTTAACTGTCATGCAGTATGCCCACAAGGCGGAGAAGAGCATTTGGTGCCTATTAGTTTTGTGGTTATTCACCATGCGCTGTAACATAGTTTTGAGTACTTTGTTAATGGCCTATACCTGTCTGTTGGAATGGGAGTAATATGGTGAATCGAATTCATGGTTGAATCAAAGATGATGAGATAGCTCCTCGAAGACTTCATTTTCGAAGTGTTTTCTGTGGTCAGAGACTAAGTCTTTAGGGATGCTAAATCGAGCTATCACGTGGTTGAACAGGAATTGAGCAATGATTTTTGCTGTGTTGTCATATGTGAGCATGGATTTGGCCCACTTGGTGAAATAATCGACAACCACGATGGTGTATTTATGGTTTCCTGATAAGGCTGGGTTACAAGTCATGAAGTCGATTCCCCATTTACAGAAGGGGTCGGCTACGATGACAGTATCCAGAGGGATGAGTGGTGCTCTTGCCTTGTGGGTGAAGCGCTGGCACTGCTTGCATCTTTGACTACTATGATACAGTCATCAAATAGGGATGGCCAAAAATACCCTGCTCATAGGAATTTTTGGGCGGTAGCCATTCGAGATAGATGGTCGCGGCATGCACCTGCGTGATAGTCAATCAGGGCTTGCTCTGCTTGATTGTGAGTGAGGCATCGTCGTAATATTGCATCGATGCCTCTCCTGTATAAAACATCTCCTATGAGGAGGTATCGAGGGGATTGTTGGTGTATGCACCAACGATCATCTCGCATGAGGTGAGGTTTGAACTTTTGGGTTTGTAAGAATAGGAGAATATCCCCATACCAAGGGTCGTCGGTTGCTACAAAGAACATGTGTTCATCTGGTAGCGAATCGTTTACTAGTGATCCTTTGGAATCTCATGGGAGGTCTATAATGAACTGTTCTAAGGCAAGTGCCTTTTTGCTTTTGGGAGAGAAAAACTGTAAGTCGTATTCTTGGAGAATGACTATCCAGCGGGCGTATTTGTGGTTCATTAGCCGGCGCGTGAGAAGGTATTTGATTGGATTAGTAACTTCTATGACCATGTTATTTTTTAAGATGATGTAATGGTGAAGTTTTTGTACTGCGTGGATTAATGCTAGGGCAGTTCTTTCTCGACAAAAAGAGATGTTCTAAAATATGGGTAGAGGGGGATTGTCTGAAATGAGTTAGTAACTCCATTCCCAAATCGTGGTGAATGGGTAACTCAAAGTATGTGAGGAACGTGGTAGCGAGGGCACTAAAGGCTCTATGTGAAGCAATGGGTTTCTCTATGTACCATTTCACGGCCACTCTCGTAAGAGTGCGTTGAAATAGACTCAACCAAACAGTATTGTCAATGATGTTATTCGATGAGCACCACAGGTGAAAGATCATTATATGATTTCCTGGGTCTTCCGCTTGCTTGCCTTCAAACTTTGGTATGTCTGAAGGGAGCTTAGTGGGCATGGAAGGCCAATTGGGGTCGTGTGCGATGGGGTCATTGGTGAGGTTGGTCAAATCTAGTAGATTTAATGCTGCTAAGAAGGGTGACTGGGAGGTGGAAGCCATGGCAACGTGTGAAGACACGAAGTTCTGGTTAGAATGGGGATTAGTCTGTGATGTACCCTGTTGTGAATTCAGCTAGCTTCCCGTATGGGATGCACTCCTATGCCCCCCAGCGGATGAGGGGGGAGTGGTGTGCGGTGTGGTGTTGGGAGACCGACTAGGGTTTCCAACTAAGGTTGCTGCAAGAAAGGAGGAACCAACCACTGTGGCAATGTTCCATCTTTGACGCCTAAATGGAAAAATACCTAGAACCCCTCCCGTTAATGGGGGGAGGTCCAAAAGACACATGGATCGACGCGGTTCCATTGGAACCATTTGAGTGTCCACCAGTTTAGGTTTTGGAAAAAAAAATTGGAGGGGATCGAGTCTGTGATCATGAAACATTTATGGCCACATACATAAAACCAAGCGAAAATGAAATGAATTTTCCTTTAACTTAATCTATGTGATCAATCAAGAAAAAAATGGTTTTGTTTGTTTGCGCATGATACTCAAATTCCTAGAAGACTTAATATGTCCTTACACAATCAAAAGTAACTGGGCCTTCAGAGGATTTCTTGCAAGTTCTGGCACAACGTCGTGTAAGAGCTGGCAATGCCCCTAGTCAGCCGAAGAGAATCAACCAAGGTAAGGGTAGAGGGTCTGGCGCTTGCCTGCACCATCACCTATAGGGTAAAGTATGCCCTAGTTTTGGCCACTAAGAACCACCGTCCCAAGTGAGCGTTCGAGTCTTGGGCTTCCTGGTAGTCAGCTAACAGTACCGAGTATCAACCGAGTCAGGTAGCCCCAACTGATACCGCATGCACTGCGCCTAAGCCTAACACCCTGTGAATCGAGTCTCTGCTGCGCTCGGGTTTTCTTTTCCATGGGCTAATAGGTGGATTTTAAAGCTCCCTAAAAGCACAACTTCTATGTTTCAATTTGAAGTGTGATCAAGATGGCTTATTGGATGCCTACCCCCTTGATCCTAACTTAATCTATAAATTCTCTTGTGGCCGCTGTGGGGAGAATTTAGTGGGTTGGTTTAAGTTATTTTTAGGTGGCTTTATTTTCTTAGTGGGTGAATGTGTGTGAGAATATGGTGAACAATCTCATAATTTTAACATATGGATATTTGTGATCCTTTACAAAATTCCCCTAGTTAAACTATGTGACATTGTTCCTTGCTCAAATAGAAAGCATTTGCGGATAATGGGCCACTTCCAAAACCTCCTAGTTAGTCTATGTGAGTGACTAAAGGGAGATGGCGAATAAAAAATGTAGAGTGTTCATATGCTTGTCTAGGGTCACCAAATGGTGCAAAGACAACAGAGATTACTTGCTCTAATTGGCGATTCAATCTTGGTCCCGCAATTTCCTAAATGCAAAAATTGAATTTAAAATAAACAATTTCTACACTAGCTTATGCATGTGTGCTCATGAGCCACTTACTTGGACTAGTTAAGCTAAGTGTGCATACCATAATTTGCAAAAAACATAAATTGTTCGGAAAGAAATGGTTAATTCACCCCCTACTTAAACTATGTGAAATTTTTTTGCAAAAACCAACTTAAATGAAAACTAACTAAATGCCTACAAAAAGTAGCAAAAAATGAGTTCTCAGAAGCTGTGGGTATCAACACAGGTGTTGGAAGATACATTAGGGGCGGGCCAACACACTTACAAGCAGAAAAATGCAGAAAATAAGGTGAAAAAAATCTCTCTGCAATTTGCACGCAAAAACCCTTGATAGGTGTGCCTTCTTGTGTGCAGGTCAATCCTGAATGCGTGCAATACGCCTTTGTGTGAAAAAAATGCACGCAAAAGTCCTACTAAACAGCACAACAATCTCAGTTAAACAACTGAAGAAAGAAAATAGTCATGCAGACCAATTTCTATATTCAATAACATATCCTTCTATGGCTGCCTTGTCCTCCCTTAATACAAATGAAAGCCTCCTTGCCTTGGCCCCCATACATTAGGGTTTCCCCCACCAAATGATCTCTTCCCCTTTCACACTACGCTGTCTTTCAAGGTGATCCACTCCCACTATGGTAGTGCTATTGAATTGGTCAAACTTGAACTTGTCCTCATGCATTCGCCCCTTTCCACACTTGAGGGTGCAAAATGTAGCTACTCTGATGATCCCTTTCACACTATGAGGGATTTTATTCCTACTCATGGGCTTCCTTACCCATTTATTCACCTCCTAGATGATATAAGAAAATTTAATGTTCCGATTAGCTTCATGCTAATTTTGCGAACATTATAGCTCACATGAAGTAATATATTATGATACATTAGAGGCACATTCAAAAACTACTAACCACTTATATTGCATTTTAATAGTGATTTATTAGACATGTTTCTGTATTTTTTCTTCACCCAAGAAGAAATGATCACGTTTTTCAACAATAGAGAAATGTTCTTGCTACTGCTACTCATGTGAGAGGACAAGTTCATTATGTTTTGAACATTTTCTAACTAATTTATCCTCCAACCACACTAGTGAAGTGATGATAAGTTGGAATAATTGTGATGAATACCTGTGCTAGTAGAAAGACTAACAACAAGGAGAAATTTTTCTTGCAATGTTTATCCACTCGTAATGGAATTTTTGGATTATCCTTACTATGAAGTCTTTGTTTCATGGGTGTTGTGGTGGATTCGACATGTGGGTGTACGAAATAACACGAGCTTTGAGAGTGTGGTCTACTCTCTAAACTATTAGTAATAGACAGAATGTGGGAGGAGATCAAAAGCATAAAACTTAAATGAAATAATATGCTAAAGTATGCTCCGATTAAAAAACTAAAACAAAAAACACAAAAGAAGCTATATAGAGAGTTCCAAACAGTAATAATGCAAAAGATGGCTCGATGGCCTCTTCTTATTAAATGTTTGGAATAAAATTAAATCTTACCCACTTGCCAAAGGGCCCCTAGGCAATGGCTCTAGGTCCCGATGCAAGGATGTTTGTCTTTCAAGTTTTTCCTCTGATGCAGTCTAACTCTCTCTCTCTACTGTGGTGGACTAAGATGTTGGGTGGCCAACTATCGAGTCCTCTTTAGCTCCAGCTCTAGGTCACACATAATGCTGATGTTGGTTGGGCAACTTTGGCCAGCATAACCTTGTGATCACCATTTTTTCATCTCTTGGTGGGTTTATATAGGTGAGCTTCAAATCCTCCTTCCCTCCCTTGGTACATGATGGATGGTGACCCAAGGGAGAGGTGTGATTCCATTGTGTGCTCAAATATTGTTTTATGTTCTCACATAATGACTAAGGAGGTGCTGGTGGTTGTCCTTAGGCGGCTTTCACATAAGGAGTAACTATCCTTTGCTTGTTGTGGTCTCGGAAAGTGACTTTTTTCCATTTCCAGGAATGTGTGCTTATCGGGCAAAAGGGCATGCAGAAGGTGCTCTTCTCGAAGGAAAAAGCGTGCATTTTAGCATTTATGACTAGTTCAAATATGATTTTCTCAAAACCTTAGAGATTTTAAAGACTTCTTGATTCCATATTGTATTCCTGTCCTGTAAACCCTTAGGCTCGACATTAATTGATGTCGTCTTCTGCTGTATGATTTTCCAGTGTTAACAATGGGTATACTCTTACTAGAAATAATCTTGTAATTTCAAAATCATATGAGAAGGATAAAGGGATAAGACATCTTCAAGACATTTTAATGATCACATGTTATGAATTTATAAATAATCAATTGGACCATTCTCCAATGCAATATCACTCACAACTGATCAGTGTTACATGACAATGCCTCATCTAAGATAATGTTTGCAACGACATGAAAATTAAAGTCTCTAACTTTATGATCACCTAGAGACTCAAAGTATACCAAATAGGAGGCCAAATTAGCCTTGTTGTGTAATTGGAATATAATTGGAAGGAAACTTTTGTAAGGAATTTTTGCGTATTTGTGAATTCCAACGAATTTTTGTACTGTTATGTAACTGTAAGGAAAATTTAATCATTTGTGGAATTGCAAGGAATTTTTTGTCTTTATTTCTGATTTAAAGGGTTTTTTCTCCATAAAACATAGGTAAACTATGTGGTTGTGGTGGAACATAATTACTTAGAAAGTGCATGAATTTGACTTAGGAGTATGAATTGGGAAGAAAAGAGGTTGAACTATAAAATTTTAATTATGTCACATGTGATACTAGGGAAGGACATAAAAGAAGAAAGAGAAAGATGGTAACCTCCCGTCTAGTAATAAGTAGTGAAACGATATCATTCCTTTCAGCTTTCACTTTTAAAAATTATGATAGGAATATTTTTAGCAACAAAATTATATAGGCATGTATCATTTTCTACAAAGTGAATTTTCTTGTCACAAGGTTTAAGGGACATGCAACCCTATGTTGTGATGAATTTTAGAATGAAAGGAAAAGAGAAGGTAATGCCAAAATTATAAATTGGGAAAGAGTATTAGGAAATATTAAGAACAAGTTCCTATCCAAGGATTACCAAATAAATCTTTTCAAGAAGTTGCAAAACCTTAGATAGATGCCTATGATAATGAGAGTGTACTTAGGAGTTTTATAAATTAAATACCGGAGTTGGATACATTGAGTAGGATGTCGAAAATGTTTCCATATATCTTAAGGGCTTGAGGTATGATATTTAATGTGAGATTGATATCATGACTTTAAGAATAGTCAGGGATGCTTACCAAGCTACTTTAAAATATGGGTAGAAGATTTCTAGAAAAAATAATCAGAGTAGAGGAAAGGTTCATATAAGAGGCAATGAAAAAACAAGTAGCACAAAAAGAGGAGGTGAATTTAGAGGAATAATATAATTCCCTATAATCAAAGGTAGAGGTATAGAATACAATCCTAGATGCTATAAGTGTGGAAAGTAAGGCCATATGTCATGGGAATTCCCATATAATACTCCAACGTAGTAAAGGAGTGCACATGTAGTTAAATCTAGAGAGGGGAAAGTGAGTATAGTAGAAACTGAAGAAGTTGATGAAGTAGGAAAATCCTTGGTTTTGAAGAGGGATCTAATTTATTTAAGAAAAGGGACAAATGAATCATTTATTGGAAAAAAAATATTACTGTATGGATCCGGGGTTCGACAGAAGCCTGCAAACAAAAGTGTCCATCGTAGTCTAGCACAACATTTCCATTTTCATTCCTTCGCAAGGGAGAAAATTGTCACCCAATGAAAGCCAAGACTATTAATTGATGGCTTGAGCATATAGATAGTGACATTATTAATTTCATTGATTAAAATATACAACAATATTCTCATAATCATTCACAAATCTTCAAATATCTCTCAGACAACATAAAATGGACACATTTAGAGAATAGGATGGAGATACTTAAAAGAAAAGTTAAATTACTACCCAACATATTTTCATTCAATCATAATAATATACATACGGATCCCCACAACAAGCTTCTTGTATATTATCTCATAGGAGCCTGCACCATTACATGATAGATTCATATAAACTACACAAGATCTTTTCATAATTTGTCCAAAACCATTGAAGAAGTCAAGATTACAATATAATGTACCAAAAGACTTCAATATTCATTCCAACATTATGCTGACCTTTATTTCCTCTCTCTCTTTCAAGCTTAATATATATGGCTATATATAGATTCACTCCTTTTATCTTGTCCATGCTTGCTTAATTTAGTATGCTTTAACCATCTTTACAAAATCTAATTTCTTGGTCTACTTTTCACATGATTCTTTCAAATGTAACATCTCGATCCTTCTTCCATAGCCTTCACAAGTTCCAATGTCATTTCTTCTTTCTCCACTCGTCATTTTATTTATTTTTTCATGCTTTATGACCCATTTTACCATTTTATTTTTCAGCTTGCACTTCCTATCCCTGCAACTCTTTTCCGAAAAAATAATTCAATATGCTTCCAAAAACGAAGGACCCAATAGGTCTCAACCAAAACCTATTGAATCACTCTTTTTTCAATCCTTTATTTTCTCTCACGGTCCTTATTTTGGTTGCACAACTAATGCTGATGTTTTTTACCCGTGGACTAGTTATTCTCCCTCAAATAAAGGACCCAACTCTTGAATGGTATGTAGAGATTGATTCTTGAAAGTGTTGTAATAATCAATCACAATTTTGCATGCAACGATCATTGTAGTAGCCTGATCAATGAATTGGGTTATGAACTCTGCAATTGGTTTATGAGGGTATGAAGAAACCAAGTTTTTCCACTATCCTGTCAAAGGGTGTGGTGGTGTGAGACAATGAAGCAGGACTATGTGGTGGAGATGTGGTGAGTGAAGGGATAGTGCATTACTCAATAATAGTTATAGGCCAAATGGGCTCTTTAGGATTTTCATTAGGGTTTGTTAGATTTTGTAGCATCATATGGTGTTATAGTTTTGAAATCTTGTGGAGAGGCTAAAATGTGTGATTTCTCCCAAACCTAGAAATTTTTTCTTGAAATTCCACATAGAGAGAGCTGAATTAAATTAACTGATCATCATTTAAATTTTTCCTATGTCTAACTTAGGAAAAATGGTTAATTAATAGTAATTAATTGAGGAAGGTTATAATTCACTAGAAATTCATGCGAATCAATTTGGATATGATCTTATACATCTAATCAGTTTTAATCTTGATTGTTGGAGTTCCACATGAATATTATACGAAGAGGTCGATGGGTGGACGGAGAAATACATAGAGGACCATGTAGTGTAAGTTCCATGGGCAGTTTGAGTTAGCCAATAGTAGAGTTCAATTGCATGCAGTGAAAATGAATCACAAACATGCAATGAGAAATAACACACATACATATAATATTTTTCAAGGAAAAAGAAATATGGTAAAAACCCTTTGCCTAATTGCATTAATATGATGAATAGAGATGCATTAAAGTTTATTTGATCAACTGAGCATAACCTAAAAGTGAATACCCTGTATCTCTACTCATGGAGAAGCTCTGGCCTAGAATTAGTCAATTTCTGCCTCTTCTTGAGCCCCTATTTTCTTGCGCAATTCGAATAAATAAGGCCCCTAATATTTAGAAAATTACTCCAAAATGATTGAAAAATTCCCAAGGTTGATCATTTGACTACATGCAACACCTATACACTCAAGACTAGTTTACAAATGATGTTAAATTTCCTTGGAATCTCCACCATAACCAAGGAGCTTGAATTGTTTGCATGCACTAGATATACTAGGCTGATTGATCAGTTAACAAGATGATCATGCCAAGAATGCCAAGACTATTAATTGAAGGCCCTCTCTGAGCATTAGGAAGGCTAGATCCTGATCTCAAAAGTAGGTTGATAGTTACCTCTAATATTTCTTGAACACCCATAACAACCTTGGGAAATTTTGGAGTGATAACAGGTTAACATCTCTCCATAGGTCAATATCTCTTGAAAATGTGTTTGAACTTAACTATTCATTGTCCTATCCTAGATTTTACTAGCTTCGACATGTAATTGTTGTTGATTTTAGCAAAGACAAGGCCTTTCTTGGATCCCTTAAGTCTCGGTTATGGTCCCAAACCTTTGTAGGATCACTATTTTAGAAATCTCTAAGAGAGGTGCTTCTATTTCCTGAGGAATCCTTTATCTAGGTACATTCCTTATGTTTAATATCATTTTCACCTAGGTCTATGCCTACTCCCATAAGCCTTTCTTGGAGAGCCTTTGTCTTGATTATGAAGAAAAGAAGCCATTACCTTAGCCTCTTTGAATGGGATTTCGAAATCACATTATATATTTTTGTTTACCCTATATTTCTAGTCATTTCCTTTAAATTGGTACTCCTCCCATCGATGAAAATCCTTAAAGAATAGGCAAAATTGATTAAGGTGATAACGGGTTCTTGTCCCATTTTTATCACTTGGTCTAGTATTAGTCCCTCGAAAACCCCTCATGGAACCCCTGTTAGATTGTGTGACAAAAATTTTGGCGACATTTCATGGGAGGAAATAGTTCTACCTCCCTTGTGAATCATGGGGTAATTGGTTCATTGAAGAAATTATAAGTATTCCTCTAGTGACTACATTCATTGTCCAATCCCCTAGTTTTCTTGAAGAAGACAAAATTCCTCCTATAAGTAGGGTTGTTGCAAATTAGGGAGAGAGAAATCCATCACCTATTCAAACTAACTTCCTTCGTGTGTTTGAAATTATTTTTAATTCAACTCTCGATATGGCAACCAATACCAACCAAAACCAACCCAATGTTCTTAGAAATAAAAGTTACCTTTCTAGTGTTTTGGGACCTTTGAAATTGAATGATAATCTCTAGTATTTTTTTGAAATATATCATGAATGGTTATCCAAGTTCAAAGGGATGCCACTAAAATTTCCCATGATCATGTTGATGATCTCTATTGGATGCTTTCCCTAAGGAAAATGATGACAAGAGAGAATTGTGATTTTATTTTATTTATCCTTTAAGGGACAAGTTAGTGAATAGTATCTTAGTATTCTGTAATATTCCTAATTAACTTTCAGCTAGTTGGAATATTAATTTTTTCTTTGATAAAAATATAGGTGAATAAGTGGGTAGAGTTACCCATCAATCTCTTTAGTAGGAATAAAAACCACTTCTCATGTGAATGTGGATCATTGTATCAGCAGTATAAAGCACCAGAGGTGTGAATAGGGGCTAAAGCATGTGGACAGGGTCAAATTTTACCAAATCAACAATGTTGTTATGGAGGGAGTGGATAGTTAATGGAGGAAAGTGCATTCATAGAGGAGGAGTGTATGCATGAGAGTAGCTTCTTTAATGAGTTGGACCTAGGGTGAGGAAGCTCACCAAGCATATAAGGAAGAGGATGGCAGACATAGAAGGCATTCAAAATATTAATATTGTATTGGTCTTTTATGACTTTTTGCACCCTTCAACTGTTTAGCTAAGTTTGTTGTGTTTTTTATCACAAAGGTTTTTCCGAGTGGAAATCCCACCCTCATCCTCAAGGGACTTTGAGTGCCTACTTAGGAGAGGTTCATTGAGCATCATTTCCACTATCAGGCTTTGGGCCAAGCTTCATCCTTCACTCACAGTGCAGTCTCCTTCAGGACTATGTTGTTTTGGAGGGTAGCAGTAATGGAGGGTTGATAGACCCAATTTCTGAGCTTTTTATGCAGTGGAGGGAGAAGCCCTTCATTCAGGAGGCTAGTGAGGAAGTTCTTAGAGCTTCATTCCACCATGCAGAATCAGCCCAAGTAGCACCATTCACTCACATTGCAGTCTCCTCCACAAATTGTGTTATTTTAGAGTGCAATTGCAGTGGGAGGTCAAGTATCCAAGTTCTTGACCCAGTTTTCCAGTGAGGGGATAAGCCCTTCATCCTGGAAGGTTGTGAGGAGGGATATCAGCTATTGTCATACAATATCAACCACCTCCCACAAGTGTTCCAATTGAAGATCATTATTCAGCCATAAGGCCACATTTTGTATATTCTGTATTTTGAGTATTTGTAGAAACCCTTCCTGGGTTATCTTGGAATAGCGCTAGAAATCCTAGATCTCATCCTGACATTTTCTAAGCACCCTATCAGCAGGTCCATGTGTTTACATTTACAACAACAGTAAAGCCCAACTAAAATTGTGTTGTTTTAGCCTGTGAAATTATTATATAGCAGTTGTTCTTCATATTTTATGCAATGGGTCTCTAGAGGCTTGTTTTGCCTAAATTGAGTGTATTTTTCCTGAAGATCTTGTACACATTTTCTACTATATTTTTTAATAAGAAGCATATATGATCTGCTCTCATATTTATGTGCTGATTTATCACTGCATTTTCTTTTCTTTTTTTCTATATTCCTGTCTTTTCCATTTTGGAATATTACAGTGGTATCATAGGATGATCTCTCGCTTAGCTTGTGCGAAATACATCTTATGACATAAGGAGAAGAGATCCATAATGATGGAGGGAATGAGTTTTGCCTCATTTCTTTTTAGATCTAAGTAGGATCTCTCCAAGGAGGTAAAAAAAATGAGAATGGAGAGGCACAAGGGGACCTCAAGAAGGTTTCAAGATGAGGAAGCTCCAAGCACTTCCTATCTCTGCCCGGTAATGGGAATGGCATGTAGATGGAGGAAACTTAGATCATGAGATTGTAAGTGATATCTTACAGAGTACAAATCTCAATCAAGCATTTGATGGGTCATCCAAAAGCACAACAAGGGCTTGGAGGAAGAAGTTAGATGCATTCTTCATGCTACATCCAGTAGCAGAAAGAGAAGTAGTTGATATTGCAGTTCTTCACCTTGAGGGTGAATCAAAGGATTGGTGGTTCAACCATTTGAAACATGTAAGAGTGAATGCTTATGCAGATTGTACTCAAAGGCTGATCAAGAAATTTGATAGAAGGAAACTGGAGGTAATTCCTATTGAGAAATTTTTCAACATTGATGAGAAAGTGCATGAGGAGCCAAGGGGGGATGTCAACATTATCACTTCAAAAGAGGAGAAAATTCCACCACCATCAACTGCAAGAGTACTTGCATCAGGAGAAGGAACACTTGCATCTTTGTAATATGGTCTTAATCTCTTGACATTAGGAGTCCCATGCATGATCCAGGTGATGCATGATGGAGAAGAGACATATACCAGTGCTAGTGCAGTACTATAGGAGTAGCCATCAACATCACCACTAGTTGGAGAAGAAATTACACTGGCTGGAGGAACCCTTGTAGCTATACAAGATGTTCCCAAGGATCAACTCATCCAAGGTATGCAAACATTTCCACCCCACATTATTTCAGCACATCAGATGGAGAGTTGTGGGGACATGCCATCAGGGAAATTGCATGACCAAGGGTTAAAGAACACTGCTTATTTGAAATAGCATACTATCACTGCGTAGAGGGCCATTAACTATTTCAAGGAGGAGATGCATAGCCATCCTGTTTTCTCATAGTTGAGCTGCACACAACACCTTTGGTTGGAGTGTAGAGTTTCTGAGGATAGGATGGGGATAATCCTAATCAATCCAATGCAGAAGTGTGTGTTCAACATTTTATATGACCCTAAGACAACAGATGCACCATCATGGAGATCAGGAGCGCTATCACTGAGCAGAAGTGATGAGTTTGGGGCCCAACTATTATTGAATAATTTTGATGAACATTCCACTTATGTAGCATTGGAGAGGCATATTGTTGATGAGATACATCTTATTATGGGTAACATATCCCATTATTATGATATGTCATTCTTGATGAGCACCTCACAGCTCAATGAGAAGCTGTTACCTACAACATATTTGGAACCTTATGGGTTTAACTTGGTCATTTATGAGTGGTCTTTATATAGAGATCTCCATGAAGTTGCACTTCAGCATATCATGAAGGACAAATATAGTCATCAGATTTGGGAGGAAGGTGTTATGCATTGGATGAGTACCAAATTGGAGCATGATGGGAGATTCCCATAGTTGGATGGATGGGTGAAGATGATTCCCTGGCTACTCTTGAGAGATTTTGGCCATCACTTGACATATCCTATGACAATAGGTGTGTTATTGTTTGGGACATGGCATGGTACTCACATCATGTGGCAGCAAATATTTTGGTTATATGGGACATGCTGCATGTCAATCATGATGTACTTACTCCATGGCTTGTATGATGATGATATGAGGAGGCAACAAGAGTCATTGTTGCTATGGCTACTCTTGAGAGAGTATGAGTTGAATTTCTCCCATACCTTGCATGATGTTTCAGGAGTATATGGTGGCACAATCATGGTGGTAAGGGGATACTCCATAGCCTTTGAAGATCAGAAGATACTTCCACATAGGAAGGAGTCTTCCATATATAGCAGATTTTTTTTTGGCATTCATGCATGATTTGTCCAAATTTGGGATATTTGGATGGGCAAAGGATTTGACCTCCATAAAATTCAATCTTGTTCTAAGCATAAGCGGCTACAAGGGAGGCGGCAACGGTGGGATAGGGTATTCCGGCTGTGGCTTTGGCATTGAGCAATTCCAAGGGATGTGTAGTTTGTTTGGAGATTGAGGAGGAATTGCACCATACTTGAGTTGTTACGAGCACATCACCTTCCACGAGGGGAGAGCTCGTCCATGGATATCATCATTAGATTAATAAAAATACATGGTAAGAGTTGTGTCTTTGTACTTATTGATCATCTAACAAAATATTTTCATTCTCTTGCCATTTATATTGAGTGCATTGCTCCGCAAGAGGGCAAGCTTATATGTGGACTTCATGGTCTTTCTAAGACCAACATCAGTGATGAAGATAGCCATTTCTTGTATGGATTTGGGCAAGTATTGTTCTATTCTTGGTATTCTTAGTTGACAAACAATGCTATTTACTGCCTTCTAGTAGATGAGAAAACATGCAACTCTAGCAAGTGGTTGGGAGACAACTTGCCACATTATGATCAAAGTCAGCAGGTAGAAAAACTACGTTATGTCCACTCGGGGAACTATTGTCACCATCTAGAATTTTATATGACATTCAATATCCTTCTCATTTGGATTCCCTATTGTGATTATGTCCTATTCACTATATGTGGAATGGCTTGGGCAAGCAAGGTTTGTAGAACCAAGGAGTGGATCCTTGAGAGTCCAGTTGCTTTTTTGCCTCTTGAGGGCCACATTATTTCATCCAAAAATCAGCAACAGATCTATACATATCACAAATGGAGATAGAGACAACGTGGGATGGAAAATTTTCTCTATCATGTTCAGCCATACGGCCCATATACATTGCAGGAGCAATAGATTGAAGAGTTTTCCTATGAGCTACCATTTTGGAGGGCGATCCATTTTGTTTGGATGATAGCATGGGGATTGGAGCTTCTCTATGGGGATTAAGTTCCCTAAAAATTTTCAGATTCCATGCCTCGAGAAGCCCTCCAGACAACATTTATTTTCCTCCATATATATCCCATTTCTTCAATATGAGAGCCATTTGGTTTTATCACCAAAGGATGACTTACACACTTGGGAGGAGCAACTAGGGGACAAATTGATTGGAGAGAATCTTGTTTAGTGGAGGAGCTTATTAGATGAGGATGCTATAGGAGGAGAAGGGGATGCTTTACAATATCTATCCTTGCATTTTCCTGTGGACAAGAAACATTTGGGAGGGGAGGACTGTAATATTCGTAATTAGATTTCATCTAGTTGGAATATTAATTTTTTCTTTGATAAAAATATAGGTGAATAAGTGGGTCGACAGACCCATAAATCTCTTCAGCATGAATAAAAACCACTTCTCATGTGAATGTGGATCATTGTATTAGTTGTATAAAGAACCTAGAGGTGTGAACAAGGGCTAAAGCATGTGGACAGTGTCAAAGTTGACCAAATCAACAGTGTTGTTATGGAGGGAGTGGATAGTTAAAGGAGGAAAACGCAGTCATAGAGGAGGATTTTATGCATTAGAGTAGCTTCTTTAATGAGTGGGACCCAGGGTGAGGAATTTCACGAAGCATATAAGGAAGAGGATGGAAGCCATAGAAGGAATTCATAATATTGATATTTTATTGGTCTTTTATGAATTTTTACATGCTTTAGTTGTTTAGCTAATTATGTTGTGTTGTTTAGCACAAGGTTTTTTCCGAGTGGAAATACCACCCTCATCCTCGGGGGACTTCGAGTGCCTACTCGGGAGAGGTTCAATGAGAATCATTTTTACTATCTAGCTTTGGGCCAAGATTTAGCCTTCATTCATAGTGCAATCTCCTTCAGGATTGTGTTGTTTTGGAGGGTAGCAACAGTGGAGGGTTGATACACCCAATGTCTGAGCTTGTTCTCTAGTGGAGGGAATAACCCTTCATCGAGGAGGCTAGTGAGGAAGTATTTAGAGCTTCATTCCATCATCTATAATTAGGCCAAGCAACAAAATTCACCCACAGTGAAGTCTCCACCAGAAACTGGTTTATTTGGAGGTGTAGTTGGAGTGGGAGGTCAAGTACCCAAGTTCTTGACCATATTTTCCAGCGAGGGGATCAACCGTTCATCCAAGAATGTTTTGAGGTGGGATATCAGCCATTTTCATAATATATCAGTAGCCTCCCACTAGTGTTCCAGTTTTAGAGTGTTATTCAGCCATAAGGCCACATTTTGTATATTCTGAATTTTGAGTATTTCCAGAAACCCTTCCTGGGTTATCTTGGAATAGTGCTACAAAGCCTAGACCAAAGAAGGCCATTTCAAATAGTGACAAAGAAGCCTCCTTCAACACAATAGATGGTTTCAAAGGGTTTTCAAACTACCTTCTAGGGTTTGGTAGACAAGCACTAACTCCACTTCATCAAAAGGTAAAATCAGAGGTTTTAAAGAAGATGAAAAAGAGCAGACATGAAAATCAATACTCCACTACACAAAAGACTGAAAAATATGAAAAGAGTAACAGCATAAAGGGACACAAGACTCATGAATAAGGCCAACATCCATCAAGTAGACAAAGAGAGGAAATAGTTTCAATATGAAAAATGGAAAAATCAATAAAAATCTCCAATTTTCCAGAGGTTTTGAAAAAATCCCTTCTCAAAAAGAAATAAAAACATCAAAATAGCACTGCTCCTTATAAACACCACCTACAAAGAAAAAGAGAGTATTAGAAAAAATAAAAAATCCAAAAATAACATTGGTAAAGAGGGTTTTACCTTTGCTTTTTATCAAAAGGTATAAAACAACTCCAGCAAAACATCTCCCATTTACCATTTGGATATTTGAAGAAGGAGTGAGGGTTTTTTCGAATTTTCCGAGAGAGTTCTTAGGCATTTTTTTCAAGCGCTACGCTCCTGCAGCGTCTCCCTATGCTATTTTCCTTTCGGCACTGCGTTCCTGTGCGGAGGCGCTGCGCGCCAGTAGAAAACTCAGCGCGCAGCCTCTGCAAGAAAACACATTCAGGGCCACTCGACATCAATGTGTTGTGTGCCCACCATCGTGCAGCCTCCGCCAGAGGCCCGACACCGTGCTGCGATGCTACCACAATGTGAAACCTCTACATGAATTTTCGTTCATGAGGTGACCTGACTCTACTAGGCATGTTTGGGAGCTACGTGTAGAAGCCGTGCTGCGCTCCTGCCACAACGTGCAACCTCTGCCCGAATTTTCGTTCAGGAGGTGACCCAACTTTGCTAGGCACATTCAGGAGCTGCGTGCAGAAGCTGTGTTACACTCCTGCCATAACGTGCAACCTCTACCAAAATTTTTGTTTAAGAGGTGACCTGACTCTGCCAGGCACGTTCAGGAGCTACGTACAGAAGCTGTGTTGCACTCCTCCCACAGCATATAGCCTCTACCTGAATTTTCGTTCAGGAGGTGACCCAACTCTACCAGGCACGTTCAGGAGCTGTGTGCAGAAGCTATGCTGCGCTCCTACCACAGCGTGCAGCCTCTTCCCGAATTTTCGTTAAGGAGGTGACCCGACTCTGCCTAGGGTTTTGTGAGCTTGTTTTTCTGTTGTGGAGGCATTTTGAGAGGTATTTTGAACTTTTCCTACATGTTCATGTTTTTCTAAAAGATAAGGTCACAAAGAAAATTGAAAGTTGGTTTAGAGAAGGCAGTGAAAGCCTAAAGAAAACACTTGGCCTACACATTGCTGGGCCTTGACCTAATTAGAAACCTCACCATCTCATTCACCATTGTCACATCATTCTACAATTAGTGCCAATTCTCTTTAAAGATTTTGAGGCAGGGGTAAAAAAAGAAAAATGTCTGAAGAAGAGAATGTTTACATTGATGAGGCAAGTCAAAGGCCTAAAAAGCATCAAAGTAAGGGAGGGATGCCAAATAGGTTTGAAACTATAAGCACTGAAGAGATGATAACCTACCCTACTATTTTTTCTTATTTTCAAGAATGGGGATGCTATGAATTCTGTAAAAAAGTAAAAAATATCCAATCACCCTCATTTGACCAAGATCTTTGTCGTAAACCTTCATAATCATCAAGTACACCTAGCCGGGTGAATTTTGAGTTGACCACCAATGCCATCTCTAGGGCCACTAGAATACCTTGCATAGGAGAAAGGTGGTTCAAACAAATGCATCTAGACCTAAGCCACTATCGCCCATTCTTGAAACCAAGTTTTCAAGCAGACTGCAAAACCATGTTCCCCTTCTCTCATCTATTGGACAAATATGTTCTCCTAATGAAGATCGTTATGAAATACTTCACCTGTGAGGGTAGGTTCTCCAGAGTCTATTCCTACCACATAAGACTCCTCATACACTTCACTAAAACCAAGCTACTACATGTGCCCTACTACCTTTCCAAAAGTATTGAGAAAATGTCTTCCATCATGCAAAAGAGGCCTCCATCCCAACAAATGTCAAGCCTTTTCATCATTCCCTCATCAAAGTGATTCTCACACCAACTAGAACAACAAGGCATCCCCTAGGAGGTTTTCATTGCCCATGATGATTTCACAACTCCACAGCCCATCCCTCTGCAAAGTCTGCCATCATCATCTCAAAATCCTCCTCACACACCTCCATCACCCTCCAATGACCTTGGTTCATCTTCTTCACATGAATCATTTCCTCAAATAGACCTTCCTCATTCACCTTCCCCTAAGAAATCAGAAAACGAAGAAAGTAGTGATGGCCAAGAAGAAAGTAGTGAGGGAGAGGATGATGAAAATGAAGAAAGTAGTGAAGAATTTGAAGATGGAAAAGAGGAAGATGGCCAAGAAGAAAGCAGTGAAGGAGAGGAAGATGGTCAAGAAGAAATTAATGAATGTAGTGACAAAGAAAAAAGTGTTGATGAAGAAGAAAACATAGATGAAAGCAGTCAGCCCAATCATGAGAAAAAATACTTAAATAGTGGCTCTAATGATGAAGAATATGATTCCAAGGATACAAGGTTAGAGACAACTTATCTAGAGGAAACAGTGAGCTACAAGAAGGCCAAAACAGTGAGTCTAGTGACATTCAACAAACCAATGACAGTCAAGGAAAAGGAGTAAATAATTAACCAAACAGTGAAGAAGAATTCAGCCAAGAGGATAGTATACATAATGGTGAAGGGAAAAATTCTGAAAACAAGGATAGTGAACATAGAAAAAATGAAAATGATATAATTTATGAAACAGAGATTGAAATTGAAGGTGAAGACCACAGGCAAGACAGAGAAGACAGTGGGCAGAGAAGTGAGGAGAACTCACCTAGTAAGGAAGAAAGTGACCATCAATGTATAAGAGGGACTAATGAGGTTGCCTATGACAGTGACCCTGCAGAGAGCGCAAACAAGGATACAAAGGTTGAGTTTCACAGTGAAAATAGTGGGTTAGAGGATGAAGAAGAGGACATTCATGAAGATAAAGATGTACCAAGAAGTAATGAAGACACTTCTAGCATTGCAAAAATAGAGGATGAAAGTCCTAAGGGTCTTGAAAGTGATGATGGAATAAGAGATAGTGAGACTGCTTATCAAAAGGGAAGTCAAGATCAAGGTGAAAATGATGCACTCACGAAGATAACACCTGAGGACAAAAGTAGTCCTAAGGTCACTAATGATCAAAGTTTTCAAATGAAACTTGCTACACCTTTCCCCATTATCTATCAAAGAGGAAGGAGGCATGTGTTTACTACCTCCAAAAGGCAAGGGGCCATGCCATCCTCCTCAACTCAAGTGATTGAAAAAGGTAAACAACAAATGAAGGAGGAAGAAGACAACCATGAGGAGGAAAGAGAATTTGAACTCATCAATCTAAACAATGACGATGAAAATGAAACAAGAATTGCAAACTCCCTTCTACAAGACATGAATGCACAGATCAGGGATTTGGAAGCTGAATTAGGGAGAGCTGAGGATCTAATTCAGTTCTTGTAGATGCAAAACGAGCAAATGAGTGGCCAGCTGGCAACATGCATATAGACATCATATTATCATGCATAATTAAATGTATCCATCTAGCATAAGAACTAACCAAGGTATCGACTATTATTTTTTTGATTGGATATTTAACCTAGGAAATTCATCAACTAAGTTATTTAGTGAGCTTTGGTTTTTTCTTCTCCCTTAGTCATGTCTAATACGATGGAAATTTAGTGATGAAAAGGATTGTCTTTATGGAAATAAAATTTATATTGTTGTTGCATTATTTCCTATTCCATTATTTGAATGGCCCATGTTGTTTGCAATTCATGTGGTCATCCCTAAAAGCCCTTAAAAACTATTGATCAACTCATCCAAGGTATGCAAACATTTCCACCCCATATTATTTCAGCACATTGGATGGAGAGTTGTGGGGACATGCCATCAGGGAAATTGCATGACCAAGGGTTAAAGCGCACTGCTTATTTGAAATAGCATATTATCACTACGTAGAGGACCCTTAACTAGTTCAAGGAGGAGATGCATAGCCATCCTGTTTTCTCATAGTTGAGCTGCACACAACACCTTTGGTTGGAGTGTAGATTTTCTGAGGATAGGATGGGGATAATCCTAATCAATCGAATGCATAATTGTGTGTTCAACATTTTATATGACCCTAAGACAACAGATGCACCATCATGGAGATCACAAGCACTATCACTAAGTAGAAGTGATGAGTTGGGGGCCCAACCATTATTGAATAATTCTGATGAACATTCCACTTATGTAGCATTGGAGAGGCATATGGTTGATGAGATACATCTTATTATGGGTAAAATATCCCATTATTATGATATATCATTCTTGATGAGCACCTCATAGCTCAATGAGAAGCTTTTTCCTACAACATATTTGGAACCTTATGGGTTTAACTTGGTCATTGATGAGTGGTCTTTATAAAGATATCTCCATGAGGTTGCACTTCAACATATCATGAAGTGCAAATATAGTCATCAGATTTGGGAGGAAGGTGTTCTGCATTGGATGAGTACCAAATTGGAGCATGATGGGAGATGCCCATAGTTGGATGGATGGGTGAGGATGATGAGAAAGGGGTTGGTGAGCCACTTGCAGATCTATGACACCGAGCAGCAGGAGGCATGGCTGCCTTGGCTACTCTTGAGAGATTTTGGCCATCACTTGACATATCCTATGACAATAGGTGTGTTATTGTTTGGGACATGGAATGGCACTCACATCATGTGGCAGCAAATATTTTGGTTATATGGGACATGCTGCATGTCAATCATGATGTACTTACTCCATGGCTTGTATGATGATGATATGAGGAGGCAACAAGAGTCATTGTTGCTATGGCTACTCTTGAGAGAGTATGAGTTGAATTTCTCCCATACCTTGCATGATGTTTCAGGATTATATGGTGGCACAATCATGGTCGTAAGGGGATACTCCATAGCCTTTGAAGATCAGAAGATACTTCCACATAGGAAGGAGTCTTCCATATATAGCAGAAGGTTGTTGGCATTCATGCATGCTTTGGCCAAATTTGGGATATTTTGGATGGGAAAAGGATTTGACCTCCATAAAATTCAATCTTGTTCTAAGCATAAGAAGCTACAAGGGAGGCAAAAACAGTGGGATAGAATTATTCCAGCATGTGGCTTTGGCATTGAGCAATTCAAAGGATGTGTAGTTTGTTTGGAGATTGAGGAGGAAAACAACCATACTTCAAGCTTGTTACAGTCACCACTTTGCCATGAGAGAGAGGGGAGAGCTCGTCCATGGATATCATCATTAGATTAATAACAATACATGTTAAGAGTTGTGTATTTGTACTTATTGATCATCTAACAAAATATTTTTATTCTCTTGCCATTTATATACAGTGCATTGCTCCACAAGAGGGCAAGCCTCTATTTGGACTTCATGGTCTTTCTAAGACCAACATCAGTGATGGAGATAGCCATTTCTTGTATGGATTTGGGCAAGTATTGTTCTATTCCTGGTATTCTTAGTTGACAAACAATGCTATTTACTGCCTTCTAGTAGATGAGAAAACATGCAACTTTAGCAAGTGGTTGGGAGACAACTTGCCACATTACGATCAAAGTCAGCAGGTAGAAAAACTACGTTATGTCCACTTGGGGAACTATTGTCACCATCTAGCATTTCATATGACATTCAATATCCTTCTCATTTGGATTCCCTATTGTGATTATGTCCTATTCACTATATGTGGAATGGCTTGGGCAAGCAATGTTTGTAGAACCAAGGAGTGGATCCTTGAGAGTCCAGTTGCCTTTTTGCCTCTTGAGGGCCACATTATTTCATCCCAAAATCAGCAACATCTCTATACATATCACAAATGGAGATAGAGACAACGTGGGATGGAAAAGTTTCTCTATCATGTTCAGCCATACGGCCCATGTACATTGCAGGAGAAAGAGATGGAAGAGTTTTCCTATGAGCTACCATTTTGGAGGGCGATCTATTTTGTTTGGATGATAGCATGGGGATTGGAGCTTCTCAATGGGGATTAAGGTCCCTAACAAATTTCAGATTCCATGCCTCAAGAAGGCCTTCAGACAACATTTATTTGCCCCCATATATATCCCACTTCTTCAATATGAGAGCCATTTGGTTTTATCACCAAAGGATGACTTACACACTTGGGAGGAGAAACTAGGGGACAAATTTATTGCAGAGAATATTGTTCAGTGGAGGAGCTTATTAGATGAGGATGCTACAGGAGGAGAAGTGGATGATTTACAATATCTATCCTTGCATTTGCTTGCGGACAAGAAACATTTGGGAAGGGAGGACTGTAATATTCCTAATTAGATTTCAGCTACTTGGAATATTAATTTTTTCTTTGATAAAAATATAGGTGAATAAGTGGGTAGAAAGACCCATAAATATCTTCAGCATGAATAAAAACCACTTCTCATGTGAATGTGGATCATTGTATTAGTTGTATAAAGAACCTAGAGGTGTGAACAAGGGCTAAAGCATGTGGACAGTGTCAAATTTGACCAAATCAACAGTGTTGTTATGGAGGGAGTGGATAGTTAAAGGAGGAAAACGCAGTCATAGAGGAGGAGTGTATGCATTAGAGTAGCTTATTTAATGAGTGGGACCCAGGGTGAGGAATTTCACCAAGCATATAAGGAAGAGGATTTAAGCCATAGAAGGAATTCATAATATTGATATTGTATTGGTCTTTTATGACTTTTTACACGCTTTAGTTGTTTAGGTAATTATGTTGTGTTGTTTAGCACAAGGTTGTTTTCGAGTGGAAATACCACCCTCATCCTCGGGGGACTTCGAGTGCCTACTCGGGAGAGGTTCAATGAGAATCATTTTCACTATCTAGCTTTGGGCCAAGATTCAGCCGTCATTCATAGCGTAATCTCCTTGCAGATTGTGTTGTTTTGGAGGGTAGCAACAGTGGAGGGTTGATAGACCCAATGTCTGAGCTTGTTCTCTAGTGGAGGGAACAACCCTTCATCCAGGAGGCTAGTGAGGAAGTACTTAAAGCTTCATTCCATCATCTAGAATCAGGCCAAGCAACAACATTCACCCACAATAAAGTCTCCTCTAGAAACTGCTTTATTTTGAGGTGTAGTTGGAGTGGGAGGTCAAGTACCCAAGTTCTTGACCATATTTTCCAGCTAGGGGATCAACCCTTCATCCAAGAATGTTTTGAGGTGGGATATCAGCCATTTTCATAATAGATCAGTCGCCTCCCACTAGTGTTCTTGTTTTAGAGTGTTATTTAGCCATAAGGCCACATTTTGTATATTCTGAATTTTGAGTATTTCCAGAAACCCTTCCTGGGTTATCTTGGAATAGTGATACAAAGCCTAGACCAAAGAAGGCCATTTCAAATAGTGACAAAGAAGCCTCCTTTCCATAGTGATGGTTTCAAAGGCTTTCAACTGCTTCCAGGGTTTCTGCAAGACATAAGGCACTAGATCCATCTCACTGTATAAACTGTGTGTTTTAGTAAGAAGAATAAGAGCAAGACATGAAAACCGAACTCACTGCTGCTAAAATATTGAGTAACATGAAAGAGTAACAGCATAGTGGATGCCAAGACCATGGGAATAGGCCAACTCATCAAGTGTCAAAGAGAAATAATGAATATGAAATGAGACCACAGGGTCCCCATCCCTGCCAGATTTGGGCAAATCCCACCAAAAGAAATAAAGATCAAAATAAGCATCAGCTCATAGAACACCACTGCAAGAAAGAGAGAATAGAAAAAGAAAAAACAAAAAGACATAAAGTATTGTGGTCCTTTTGATTTTGACAAAGTATATAAAACTCAAAGAAAAAACATCTCCCATTTACCATTTGGATATTTGAAGAAGGAGTGAGGGTTTTTTCGAATTTTCCGAGAGAGTCCTTAGGCATTTTTTTCAGGCGCTACGCTCCTGAGTAGTTGTGTTGCGCTCCTGTAGCGTCTCCCTGTGCTATTTTCCTTTCGGCAATGTGTTCGTGTGCGGAGGCGCTGCGCATCAGTAGAAAACTCAGCATGTAGCCTCTACAAGAAAACACGTTCAAGGCCAGGCGACATCAATGTGTTGCGCACCCACCATCATGCAGCCTCCGCCAAAGGCCCGGCACAATGCTGTGCTACTACCACAATGTCCAACCTCTACACGAATTTTCGTTCATGAGGTGACCTGACTCTGCTAGGCATGTTTGGGAGCTGCGTGCAGAAGCTGTGTTGCGCTCCTGCCACAACGTGCAACCTCTACCCGAATTTTGGTTCAGGAGGTGACCCAAATTTGCCAGGCACATTCAAGAGCTACGTGTAGAAGCTGTGTTGCACTCCTGCCATAACGTACAACCTCTGCTGAAATTTTTTTTTAGGAGGTGACTTGACTCTGCCAGGCACGTTCAAGAGCTACGTACAGAAGCTGTGTTGTGCTCGTGCCACAGCGTACAACCTCTACTTGATTTTTTGTTCAGGAGGTGACCCAACTCTGCCAGGCACGTTTAGGAGATGCGTGCAGAAGCTGTGCTGCGCTCCAGCCAAAGCGTGCAGCCTCTGCCGGAATTTTCGTTAAGGAGCTGACCCGACTCTGCCTAGGGTTTTGTGAGCTTGTTTTTCTGTTGTGGAGGCATTTTGAGAGGTATTTTGAACCTTTCCCACATGTTCATGTTTTTCTAAAAGATAAGGTCACAAAGGAAATTGAAAGTTGGTTTAGAGAAGGGAGTGAAAGCCTAAAGAAAACACTTGGCCTACACATTGCTGGGCCTTGACCTAATTAGAAACCTCACCATCTCATTCACCATTGTCACATCATTCTACAAGTAGTGCCAATTCTCTTTAAAGATTTTGAGGCAAGGGAAAAAAAAAATGTCTGAAGAAGAGAATGTTTACATTGATGAGGCAAGTCAAAGGCCTAAAAAGCATCAAAGGAAGGGAGGGATGAAAAATAGGTCTGAACCTATAAGAATTGAAGAGATGATAACCTCCGCTACTATTTTTTCTTATTTTCAAGAATGGGGATTCTATGAATTCTATAAAAAATTACAAAATATCAAGTCACCCTCATTTGACCAAGATCTTTGCCCTAAACCTTCATAATCATCAAGTACACCTAACCGGGTGAATTTTGAGTTGACCATCAATGCCATCTCTAGGGCCACTGGAATACCTTGGATAGGAGAAAGGTGGTTCAAACAAATACATCTAGACCTAAGCCACTATCGCCCATTCTTGAAACCAAGTTTTCAAGATGACTGCAAAACCATGTTCCCCTTCTCTCATCTATTGGACAAATATGTTCTCCTAATGAAGATCGTTATGAAATACTTCACCTGTGAGGGTAGGTTCTCCAGAGTCTATTCCTACCACATAAGACTCCTCATACACTTCACCAAAACCAAGCTGCTACATGTGCCCTACTACCTTTGCAAAAGTATTGAGAAAATGTCTTCCATCATGCAAAAGAGGCCTCCATCCCAACAAATGTCAAGCCTTTTTCATCATCCCCTCATCAAAGTGATTCTCACACCAACTAGAACAACAAGGCATCCCCTGGGAGGTTTTCATCGCCCATGATGATTTCACAACTCCACAACCCATCCCTCTGCAAAGTCTGTCATCATCATCTCAAAATCCTCCTCACACACCTCCATCACCCTCCAGTGACCTTGGTTCATCTTCTTCACATGAATCATTTCCTCAAATAGACCTTTCTCATTCACCTTCCCTTAAGAAATCAGAAAATGAAGAAAGTAGTGATGGCCAAGAAGAAAGTAGTGAGGGAGAGGATGATGAAAATGAAGAAAGTAGTGAAGAATTTGAAGATGGAAAAGAGGAAGATGGCCAAGAAGAAAGCAGTGAAGGAGAGGAAGATGGTCAAGAAGAAATTAATGAATGTAGTGACAAAGAAAAAAGTGTTGATGAAGAAGAAAACAGAGATGAAAGAAGTCAGCCCAATAATTAGCAAAAAGACCAAAATAGTGGCTCTAGTGATGAAGAATATGATTCCAAGGATACAGGGTCAGAGACAAATTATCTAGAGGAAAATAGTGAGCTACAAGAAGGCCAAAACAGTGAGCCTAGTGACATTCAACAAACCAATGACAGTCAAGGAAAAGGAGTAAATAATGAACCAAATAGTGAAGAAGAATTCAGCCAAGAGGATAGTATACATAATGGTGAAGGGAAATTTTTTGAAAATAAGGATAGTGAACATAGAAAAAATGCAAATGATACAAGTTATGAAATAGAGATTGAAATTGAAGGTGAAGACCACAGGCAAGACGGAGAAGATAGTGGGTAGAGAAGTGAGGAAAACTCACCTAGTAAGGAAGAAAGTGACCATCAATGTATAAGAGGGACTAATAAGGTTGCCTATGACAGTGACCCTGCAGAGAGTGCAAATAGTGATACAAAGGTTGAGTTTCACAGTGAAAATAGTGGGTCAAAGGATGAAGAAGAGGACATTCATGAAGATAAAGATGTACCAAGCAGTAATGAAGACACTTCTAGCATTGCAAAAATAGAGGATGAAAGTCCTAAGGGTCTTGAAAGTGATAATGGCATAAGAGATAGTGAGACTTCTTATCAAAAGGGAAGTCAAGATCAAGGTGAAAATGATGCACTCACGAAGCTGACACATGAGGAGAAAAGCAGTCCTAAGGTCACTAATGATCAAAGTTTGCAAATGAAACTTGGTGCACCTTTCCCCATTATCTATCAAAGAGGAAGGATGCATGTGTTTATTGCCTTGAAAAGGCAAGGGGCCATGCCATCCTCCTCAACTCAAATGATTGACAAAGGTAAACAAAAAATGAAGGAGGAAGAAGACAACCATGAGGAGGAAAGAGAATTTGAACTCATCAACGTAAACAATGACGATGAAAATGAAACTATTGATTTTAAATCAATGATATATTTATTTTTCAAACTCCATTTTTTGAATTTTTATTTTGGATGGATTTTAAATGGATTTGAGATATGTAGTTGGTTATTATAATTTATGCTTATAAAGTTGTCAAGATTAGCACAATTTGTGCCAACCTATAAAAAATGGATTACCCATTTTTTGGGCAATATAGCATTCTAATAGATTAACTTGTAGTCTATTAAAAAATATTTATATTGTAAAAAAAAAAATATCTATATAGTAAGAAAAATGTTAATGAAATTGCGAGCACAATAATATTGAGAGCCAAAGTAGGAGACTTTTATTAAATGATCACAATTTTCACTTAACTCTTCGAGGGGGAAACCTTCGATATGACATAGATAAGTTAAAAAAATATATCCATGACATATTTTATAATCCTTATTGAACAACCATTAATCAAAACTTCTTTTACTTTAAGAGTAAATCAAATTCTAAAATCATTATTCAATTGCAGTGTCATAAACATACCAAACTAACAGAAAAAATAAAAACTGGAAAGACATACTAATTAATTAATTAAAATTATTATTATATTAATTAAAAATATAAATAGATAAATACTATTAGCTAAATATATAATTTCAACCTATTAATGTTCAATTATCAATATATCCCTTTTTTATAATTGAAAAGAAACTATGTATCTATAAAATAAATATATAACATATATCCAATTCTTAGTTTAAATACTAAATTTTTATAACATATAAATATAAATCTAAATTCCAATTTAAATACTAAATTATAAAACCAGCAACCATGCTGGATAAATTTATTATTGAAAAAGAAACTATGTATAAAATAACATATAAATATAAACCTAAATCCCATAAACACTTTTAAATACTAAATTGTAAAACCCATAGAATTTATAATTAAAAAAGAAATCATCTGTCTATAAAAATAACATATAAATATAAATCAAAATCCCAAAAACACATTCAAATACTAAATTGTAAAACCAGATAAATTTACAATTAAAAAAAAAACAATCTATCTATAAAATAACATATAAATCTCATAAAATTGTAAAACCATGATGGATAAAACCGAAATGATGAAGCACGTTAAATACTAAATTTTAAAACTACGTTGTTTCCGAGTGGAAATACCACCCTCATCCTCGGGGGACTTCGAGTGCCTACTCGAGAGAGGTTCAATGAGAATCATTTTCACTATCTGGCTTTGGGTCAAGATTCAACCTTCATTCATAGAGAAATCTCCTTTAGGATTGTGTTGTTTTGGAGGGTAGCAACAGTGGAGGGTTGATAGACCCAATGTATGAGCTTGTTCTCTAGTGGAGGGAACAACCATTCATCTAGGAGGCTAGTGAGGAAGTACTTACAGCTTCATTCCATCATCTGGAATTAGGCCAAGCAACAACATTCACCCACAGTGAATTCTCCTCTAGAAACTTCTTTATTTTGAGGTGTAGTTGGAGTGGGAGGTCAAGTACCCAAGTTCTTGACCATATTTTCCAGCGAGGGGATCAACCCTTCATACAAGAATGTTTTGAGGTGGGATATCAGCCATTTTCATAATAGATCAACTGCCTCCCACTATTGTTCCAGTTTTACAGTGTTATTCAGCCATAAGGCCACATTTTGTATATTCTGAATTTTGAGTATTTCCATAAACCCTTCCTGGGTTATCTTGGAATAGTGCTACAAAGCCTAGACCAAAGAAGGCCATTTCAAATAGTAACAAAGAAGCATCCTTCAACACAATAGATGATTTCAAAGGGTTTTCAAACTACCTTCTAGGGTTTTTCAGACAAGCACTAACTCCACTTCATCAAAAGGTAAAATCAAAGGTTTTAAAGAAGATGAAGAAGAGAAGACATGAAAATCAATACTCCACTACACAAAAGATTGAAAAAATATGAAATGAGGAGTAATAGCATAAAGGGACACAAGACCATGACCAAGGCCAAAAAATCCATCAAGTAGTCAAAGAAGAGGAAATAGTTTGAATATGAAAATGGAAAAATCAATAAAATCCCCCAATTAAGTAGAGGTTTCCTAGAAAAATCCCTACTCTCAAAAAAGAAATAAAAACATCAAAATAGCACTTCTCCTTATAAACACCACCTACAAAGAAATTGTGAGTATTAGAAAAAGAAAAAGCCTAAAGAAAACACTTGGCCTACACATTCTTGGGCCTTGACCTAATTAGAAACCTCACCATCTCATTCACCATTTTCACGTCATTCTACAAGTAGTGCCAATTCTCTTTAAAGATTTTGAGGCAGGGGTAAAAAAAAAAAATGTCTAAAGAAGAGAATGTTTACATTGATGAGGCAAGTCAAAGGCCTAAAAAGCATCAAAGTAAGGGAGGGATGCCAAATAGGTTTGAAACTATAAGCATTGAAGAGATGATAACCTACCCTACTATTTTTTCTTATTTTCAAGAATGGGGATGCTATGAATTCTGTAAAAAAGTAAAAAATATCCAGTCACCCTCATTTGACCAAGATCTTTGCCCTAAACCTTCATAATCATTAAGTAAACCTAGCTGGGTGAATTTTGAGTTGAACACCAATGCCATCTCTAGGGCCACTAGAATACCTTGCACGGTAGAAAGGTGGTTCAAACAAATGCATCTAGACCTAAGCCACTATCACCCATTCTTGAAACCAAGTTTTCAAGCAGACTGCAAAACCATGTTCCCCTTCTCTCATCTGTTGGACAAATATGTTCTCCTAATGAAGATCATTATGAAATACTTCACCTGTGAGGGTAGGTTCTCCAGAGTCTATTCCTACCACATAAGACTCCTCATACACTTCACCAAAACCAAGCTGCTACATGTGCCCTACTACCTTTGCAAAAGTATTGAGAAAATGTCTTCCATCATGCAAAAGAGGCCTCCATCCCAACAAATGTCAAGCCTTTTTCATCATTCCCTCATCAAAGTGATTCTCACACCAACTAGAAAAACAAGGCATCCCCTGGGAGGTTTTCATCGCCCATGATGATTTCACAACTCCACAGCCCATCCCTCTACAAAGTCTACCATCATCATCTCAAAATCCTCCTCACACACCTCCATTACCCTCCAGTGACCTTGGTTCATCTTCTTCACATGAATCATTTCCTCAAATAGACCTTCCTCATTCACCTTCCCCTAAGAAATCAAAAAATGAAGAAAGTAGTGATGGCCAAGAAGAAATTAGTGAGGGAGAGGATGATGAAAATGAAGAAAGTAGTGAAGAATTTGAAGATGGCAAAGAGGAAGAGAAAATACCAAAATAGTGGCTCTAATGATGAGGAATATGATTCCAAGGATACAGGGTCAGAGACAACTTATCTAGAGGAAACCAGTGAGCTACAAGAAGGCCAAAACAGTAAGCCTAGTGACATTAAACAAACCAATGACGGTCAAGGAAAAGGAGTAAATAATGAACCAAACAGTGAAGAAGAATTCAACCAAGAGGATAGTATGCATAATGGGGAAGGGAAAAATTCTGAAAACAAGGATAGTGAACATAGAAAAAATGCAAATGATACAATTTATGAAACAGAGATTGAAATTGAAGGTGAAGACCACAGGAAAGACAACGAAGACAGTGGGCAGAGAAGTGAGGAAAACTCACCTAGTAAGGAAGAAAGAGACCATCAATGTATAAGAGGGACTAATGAGGTTGCCTATGACAGTGACCCCGCAGAGAGTGCAAACAGTGATATAAAGGTTGAGTTTCACAGTGAAAACAGTGGGTCAAAGGATGAAGAAGAGGACATTCATGAAGATAAAGATGTACCAAGCAGTAATGAAGACGCTTCTAGCATTGCAAAAATAGAGGATGAAAGTCCCAAGTGATGGTGGCCAGCGTAGAAACCCGTAATCTTTTTGCTCACATGCATTTAAAAACATGCATTGCAATCACCGCCTAATTAAGATCCCATCTCTGCAATTTATACATTTCCCAATCGGCGAAGCTTCTCACGTTTTGTTTGAAAATCATTCATATTTGATTTCATCTCTTCTCGAAAATGCCATCATCTAACCATTGCCTCCATTCTCAATAATACAAGCGTAAACTTAAAAATTTGTCTTCAAGATGAGTATCACTTTCAAGTTATGAAACCGTTCTCAACCTTCAAGTTTCTTCTTTCCCTTTTTAAAAGCCAACAACTTTTTCCCCAAGGTTTGCTTCAAAATATAAGCCTTTAAATATAGATTAAAGCCAATTTCCCAAATTCTGAACATTACACACCCAATTATCCCATCCTTCCATAATTCAATGCCATCGCATAATGGCCTTCATTCTATACATGAATTCTTGAATTGAGAAACTAACCCATGCACTACAATTTCTCATGTTTACAAAATTCATTGGCATTTTAATAACACTGTTCAGACTTAGAGTTGCAATCTATGTGTGCGCTTTCCACCAAGCTCATAACCGCACAATCCAAACAATTTAATCTAAATTTCATACCTGTGTGCCTTTGATCAGGAGTGGACTTCATTCCACAACCAATTATGACATATTTCCGTCTCCTTTCTTGTATCAAAATCGATTCATACTATCGACTTCTCCTTTCCTTCAATTGGAAACTGCACATTTGATTTCTGCAATTTCAATTTGTTACTCATTGACTACGCCCCTTTAGCTCTCAATTCTCCAATTGATCAATTCCTTCCTACAACTTATAAAATATTCAAACATATGTGAAACACAGCCTTGGATTTCATAACGATGTCTATTTCTGCAATTGATTCACTACCGATTCCCGCAGGCTTTATACATTGCTTACATTTATAACAATCCAAACCTAAAAGAACAGCGCTGTGTTCTCTGGATTCACCATTAAAATCATCGACCCCATACATTTGAAATTAACCTTTTATGTCAAGATTCGATCCTTTTTACGTTCAACAATTATATTCATGATTCTGCATCGGTTTTATGACATAAGAATCGACATAGATTTACAAAATCGGGTTCCCTACAAGCTCACACAGTGATTGTTTTGACGGAGATTTGTATGGATGGCAAACGAAATCCAAGAGGATCAGTCTTACAAAATGGTTCAACATAAAAAAAAACCCGTAGATTCAAAAGTATTAAATTAAAACCATTCCCACAAAGATTACGCCCCTATGTTTAAGATTCACGACTTGCCAGATTGTATTTCTCCAGGCCAAGAATACATTGACTACGTTCCTTCTAATTATAACTGGTCAATTTGCTGTAGGAAATTTTATACACAAAATCGAACCTTTAAAACTGTTCCTCCATCTGCTATGAACTCATCAACAGATAAATGGCTATGGACTGTTGTGATATTGGAACCTTAGCGCATTCATATTCATCAGTTTTGTATTGTGTTACAAAATTGGCATCGATTATTTAAATCGAACATTCAAACCCATACAAAATTCGAGTCTTTCAACTGTCTTTGAATTCAATAACACCTCCAATTCAAATGCGCATAATTCATTCCCAGTTCCAGAATTTAACAAGAAACAACCAATATATATATAATCTGAACAAAACGAAGTTACTTACAAACTCTTGTTGGCCAGATATTCGATGTCGATGGCCCTTTACAAATTGCCCGAAGGCTTGCAAGTAGAAACCTGCTTCCTACTTACACCCTCACTCTCTCTTCCACTCTACAAAAGTGTCTTTTTCTTCACAAAACCCACTCCTATTTATACACAAATAATGCATTTAATTCACTCAAAATATCTCTCCACCTAATACTCAACTAATCCCATACATAGAAATCCTAATCCCAAATTTTGCTCCTAAACTATTTCTCTCATATCCTTTTATTTATTAAAAGAATATTTACATAATCCTCACTTTTCAAATTATCTCCTATTTTATTAAAAATAACAAATTAATTAATAAAATAAAAAAAATGTCACACCCCCTTTTCTAACATATTTACAAATGAAAAATGGCCTTGATGCTCCTACATCAGACTCCGAACGTTAAAAATTAATCATGATCGCATGATCATGTGTTCGGATCTGTGTATGCCCGGATCCCATATCTTGTGCTGCAACTTCCCACTTGTCGCTTCTTTTGTCTGTTGTTCTTCTCCAAGTTTCCACACTTTATACTACATCGCCCCACTGACTAGGCTTTTACAATCTTCTGCTGTCTTTCCTTTGCTGCTTCTCCTTTGTTTTACTGCTGCTGGCCTCTTCCGGGATACTTTCATCATCATCCGCCTCATTAGTTCAATTTCTCTGTCTAGTAGATTTTCTCCAGCGTCTTCAATAAAACCTGTATTCACAAAACAATTGTTAGAATAAAAACCATAAGGCTTCAGTGCCCCCATAGATGTTGCTTCAGCTGCCACCATAAATGTCGCTTCAGCTGTCAATGTTGTCCCAGCTGTCACCATAAATGTCGTCCCACATGTTGCTCTAGCTATCACTATGGATGTTGTTGCCTCCCAAAATTCCTGCCCCTATGCAACATTCCTTTGTTCACCACTTGTAATTTCATCTGCAACTTCTTTCTCTGGTTCATATGTCTCCAGCAAACATTTTAGCATTTCATCAACATGCTACAAATTAACTCCAGCATAATCTCCATCTTCCTCTTCGACAATCTTCAGAAATTGTCCATCATCATCTTGATTGATTCTACCAATCAGATCAAGTTCTCCAACCACTGTAGCCTCATCTTCTAACACTGTAGCAGCTCCAAAATTTTGTCCACCAGTCTTCTCTTGGCTATACAGACAAGCCAACTCTTTCTTGTCACCCATGGTAACAAGCCTCTGCATATGAGACATGATTGTCTCATCTTCTACCTGCAACAGTTCTTCTTCTTCCAAGACAATTCCAAATGATGGACTGTCTTCTTTCTCGCCTGTAAACACAATCAAATTGTCAGCATCAAAATCACAAGACCCAATGGTCTCACTTGTAGATTCAGTCATCCGCAGCTCTAAGTCTTCTTCAGGACTCAGAAAATCTTTACTGGCTTTCTCCTCAGCTTTCCCTGGCAACACTTCAGTATGCTGCTCTAAGTTCCTTCCCAACTCTTCTGTCAGCACATCAGTATGCTGATTTGCATTCACCATGAGACTGTCAGCTAGTCTCGCCTTCTTTCCATCTGTCTCCAAGATGTCGTTCTGCTCTCGTTCACTGTACTGAACTCTTTCGTCTACTGCAATCTTTCTATCATACTCTGAATTTATCAACAAATATTCCAACAATGCAATTTATCTGTAGCATTGCTGAAGCATATCATCATCACCTGCATTCATACATAAACTTTCAGTTTGCATAAAATGTTCAACAGTATCAGCTGTTACTTCCCTTATCTGCGCTTCAGACTGCTTCTCTTCTTCAGCATCCACAAGAATTTTCTCTTGTACTGTAACAACAAAAGCATCACTGCTTTCTTTTTCAGAGTACTTATCATTTTCTGCTTCCTCTGTCTTCATCTCCTCCTGAGATCTTGCTATCTCAGCATCGATCTGAACAGTCTTCAGATTCAACCCTTCTTGAACAAACTCTAAAGCTTGCTCATCTCCCTGTACTGTACCTGCAAACATACACAACTCATTAGTTTTAAAACCACAAGACTTTTCAGTCTTGACTGCTTCCTCCAATACTTCCTTCTGAACAAATCTGCATGTGGAATCTTCAAATTCCAACTCTGGCTCAAGAACTCTAAGTCCTTTCTTCAATAAGGCAATCACACTTTGCCTCAACTTTATCTGCAATGGTTGCCAAATCACTCTCTTTCCCTTCAGTGGAAAGATCCAACCTCTATTCTGATTTTCCTGCTCTTGCAGCCATTCCTCTAGTACCTACAATTGTACCTTTATTACTGCAATCTCTCTTTCTCTGACTTTATCAGTCATCTCACCTCTGTGGCATTTCTCTGATCCTCCATGATCATCTTCTCCATGAGTTTCTCACTCATCATGAGTTGTACTAGCCTCTGCAACAGCAATCTCTTCTGCTGCCACTTACCTCACCAAGCTCTCCTCACTCAGTCTTTTGGTAAGTACTGGTTCACTGCCTCTGGAACCTCTTGAGCACTTTCTCTGCTCTCTCTCCAGGCTATCTCTTCAACTCACCTTTTTCTTCAGGACACTGCAATTGTCCTCCCTATCCAGCCTTGAGCTGAATGTCAGGTTCACTGCCATCGTCTTCTCTCTGCAACCATAAACTTCAATCATAAATTTCAAATCAGAAAATAATCTCACCTTTAAGATCTTGCATGATCTTGTCCTCCTTTCACTTCTGCAATCCTGTTCACTTGCAATTTGTGTAGCTTGCATATCAGATTTAAAAAAAATCTGATCTTCCTTTCAGTCATTCATCACACATTCAAAAATACATTTCAGTTTTCAACAAAACCTTCTTGCATTCATTCAAAGAAACAAACATCTTCAACAGAGCATTCCGGCCGTAAACCCGTAATCTTTTGCTCACATGCATTTAAACAAGAATGCATTGCAATCACTGCGCAATTAAGATCCCATCTGGGCAATTTCATACATTTCCCAATTGCGGAAGCTTCTCAACATGGGGTTTGAAAATCATTCATATTTGATTTCATTCTTTCATAAAATGCCATCATCTAATCATTGCCCATTCTCAATAATACAAGTGGAAACTTAAAAATTTGTTTTCAAGATGATAATCATTTTCAAGTTATGAAACCATTCTCAACCTTCAAGTTTCTTCTTTCCCTTTTAAAAGTCAACAACTTTTCCCCCAAGGTTTGCTTCAAAATATAAGCCTTTACATATAGATTAAAGCCAATTTCCCAAATTCTGAATATTACACACCCAATTATCCCATCCTTCCATAATTCAATGCCATTGCATAATGGCCTTCATTCTATATATGAATTCTTGAATTGAGAAACTAACCCATGCACTACAATTTCTTATGTTTACAAAATTCATTGGCAATTTAATAACACTGTTCTGACTTAGAGTTGCAATCTATGTGTGCGCTTTCCACCAAGCTCATAACCGCACAATCCAAAAAATTTAATCTAAATTTCATACCTGTGCGCCTTTGATCAGGAGTGGACTTCATTCCACAACTAATTATGACATATTTCCGTCTCCTTTCTTATATCAAAATCGATTCATACTATTGACTTCTCCTTTCCTTCAATTGGTAACTGCACATTTGATTTCTGCAATTTCAATTTGTTACTCATTGACTATGCCCCTTTAGCTCTCAATTCTCCAATTGATCGATTCCTTCCTACAACTTATAAAATATTCAAACATATGTGAAACACAGCCTTGGATTTCATAACGCTGTATATTTCTGCAATTGATTCACTACCGATTCCCGCAGGCTTTATACACTACTTACATTTATAACAATCCAAACCTAAAGGAACAACGTTGTGTTCTCTGGATTCACCATCAGAATCATCGACCCAATACATTTGAAATTAACCTTTTATGTCAAGATTCGATCTTTTTTACGTTCAAAAATTATATTCATGATTCTGCATCGATTTTATGACATAAGAATCAACATAGATTTACAAAATCGGATTCCCTACAAGCTCACACAGCGATTGTTTTGACGGAGACTTGTATGGATGGCAAACAAAATCCAGAGGATCAGTCTTACAAAATGGTTCAACATAAAAAAAACCCGCAGATTCAAAAGTATTAAATTAAAACCGTTCCCACAGAGATTACAGCCCTATGTTTAAGATTCACGACTTGCCAGATTGTAGTTTTCCAGGCCAAGAATACATTGACTACGTTCCTTCTAATTATAACTGGTCAATTTGCTGTAGGAAACTTTATACAGAAAATCGAACCTTTAAAACTGTTCCTCCATCTGCTATGAACTCATCAACAGATAAATGGCTATGGACTGTTGTAATATTGGAACCTTAGCGCATTCATATTCATTAGTTTTGTATTGTGTTACAAAATTGGCATTGATTATTTAAATCGAACATTCAAACCCATGCAAAATTCTGCCGAGTCTTTCAAATTGCGTTTGAATTTAATAACACCTAGCCAAATGCACATAATTCCCAACCGCTCTTAATTTAACAAGAAACAACCAAAGATATATAATCTGAACAAAACAAAATTACTTACAAAACTCTTGTTGGCCAGATATTCGATGTCGATGGCCCTTTACAAATTGCCCGAAGGCTTGCAAGTAGAAACCTGTTTCCTACTCACACCCTCACTCTCTCTTCCACTCTTCAAAAGTGTATTTTTCTTCACAAAAACCACTCCTATTTATACAAAAATAATGCATTTAATTCACTCAAAATATCTCTCCACCTAATCCTCAACTAATCCCATACATAGAAATCCTAATCCCAAAATTTTCTCCTAAACTATTTCTCTCATATCCTTTTATTTATTAAAAGAATATTTACATAATCCTCACTTTTCATAATTATCTCCTATTTTATTAAAAATAACAAATTAATTAATAAAATATTAAAATTGTCACACCCCCTTTTTCTAACATATTTACAAATGAAAAAATGGTCTTGATGAAATTGCGAGCACAATAATATTGAGAGCCAAAGTAGGTGACTTTTATTAAATGATCACAAATTTTCACTTACTTTTCGAGGGGCAAACCTTCGATATGACATAGATAAGTTAAAAAAAAATATCCATGACATATTCTATAATCCTTATTGAACAACCATTAATCAAAACTTCTTTTACTTTAAGAGTAAATCAAATTCTGAAATCATTATTCAATTGCAGTGTCATAAACATACCAAACTAACAGAAAAATAAAAACTGGAAAGACATACTAATTAATTAATTAAAATTATTATTATATTAATTAAAAATATAAATAGATAAATACTATTAGCTAGCATATAATTTCAACCCATATTTTTGTTCAATTATCAATATATCCCTTTTATAATTGAAAAGAAACTATGTATCTATAAAATAACATATAAATATATATCCAAATCCAAGTTTAAATACTAAATTTTTATAACATATGAATATAAATCTAAATTCCAATTTAAATACTAAATTATAAAACCAGCAACCATGATGGATAAATTTATTATTGAAAAAGAAACTATCTATAAAATAACATATAAATATAAACCTAAATCCCATAAACACTTTTAAATACTAAATTGTAAAACCCATAGAATTTATAATTAAAAAAGAAATCATCTGTCTATAAAAATAACATATAAATATAAATCAAAATCCCAAAAACACATTCAAATACTAAATTGTAAAACCAGATAAATTTACAATTAAAAAAAAAACAATCTATCTATAAAATAACATATAAATCTCATAAACACGTATAAATACTAAATTGTAAAACCATGATGGATGAAACAGAAATGATGAAGCATGTTAAATACTAAATTTAAATGAAACAAATGTAAATCCCAGAAGCACGTTAAATACTAAATTTTAAATCCAGCATGTTAAATAATAAATTTAAATGAAACAACTGTTCAAAATAAATCTAAATCCCAGACGCACGATAAATACTAAATTTCCAAAGGTCATGTAAGTAGAAACTTTCTTCCTACCAAACCTCACTTCTCTTTCCACTATTCAAATCTATTTTTCTTACAAAACCCACTCCTATTTATACACAATAATGCATTTAATTCACTCAAAATATCTCTCCACCTAATCCTCAACTAATCCCATACATAGAAATCCTAATCCCAAACTTTACTCCTAAACTATTTCTCTTATATCCTTTTATTTATTAAAAGAATATTTACATAATCCTCACTTTTCATAATTATCTCCTATTTTATTAAAAATAACAAATTAATTAAAAAAATATTAAAAAATGTCACACCCCCTTTTCTAACATATTTACAAATGAAGGAGGAATAAACCACCGAAATAACGCCGAGAGGGATATCTAAATGAAACAACTATTCAAAATAAATTCAAACCTGTGACGCACGATAAATACTAAATTGGTCGAAGGCTTGCAATAGAAAACTGCTCTCTACTCACACCCTCACTCTCTCTTCCACTCTTCAAAGGTATTTTCTTTTACAAAACCAATCCTATTTATACGTAAATAATGCATTTAATTCACTCAAAATATCTCTCCACCGAATCAACTAATCCCATACATAGAATCTTAATCCCAAATTTTGCTCCAAACTATTTCTCTCATATCCTTTTATTTAATAAAAGAATATTTGTTATTAATCCTCACTTTATCTCCTATTTTATTAAAAATGACAAATTAATTAATAAATTATTAAATTGTCACACCCCCTTTTCTAACATATTTACAAATGAAGGAGTAAGAAACCAACATCTACACTGAAATCAATGCATTTACTCAAATAAATCAAATAGGATTAGAAATCGCCATCTACACCGAAATCAATGCATTTAGTGCAAACAATCAAATAGGATTAGAAATCATCTACATTGAAACCAATTCATCTAGTGCAAGTAATCAAATATAATTATAAATCGACATCTAAATTGAAATCAACAAATTCAATGCAAGCAATCAAATTGTATTAGGAATCACCACCTACACTGAAATCAATGCATCTAGTGCAAGTAATCAAATATCATTAGAAATAAATATCTACACTAAAATCGATGCATATAGTGCAAATAATCAAATAAGATTATAAATCACCATCTCCACTTATATCAATCCATCTAGTGTGAGAAATATTCTTCCCTCTCTCCACCCTCCATCCATATCTATATCCCCCTCCATCTCTTCTTTTTTTGTCTCTCTATCTCACCCCCCTAAAAACACACACTCTCACAATCCATATATATCAATCTCTTTGTCAATCCCCTCCTCTCCCCATCTCTATCTTCTTCCCTCTCTTCACCTTCCATCTATATCTCTATCTTCCTCATTTTTTCCTCTCTCTCTCTCCATCTTCCTTATCACTCACTCACTCTCTCTCTCCACCTTTCTCTCTATTTCTTTCCCTCTTACCTCTCTCTCTCTCCTCCTCCTCCAAGTCCATCTCCTTCCCCTCCCTCTCTCCACTCTCTCACATCCTCTCTCTCTCTCTCTTCTCTCTTCCTCTCTTTCCCCCTTTCTCTCCCATCTCTCTCCCTCTCTTCACCCACCAACTATGTTACTATATCCCTCCCTCTCTCTCCTTATATCTCCTTCTCCCCCATTTTCTCCATCTCTCCTTGTTTACTATTTATCCCCGCCCCAAACATACACGCTCTCTGTCACTGGGTGAGATACAATTTGATTTGGGTTGCACTGGATGTGTTGATTTCAATTTAGATGTCGATTTATAATTATATTTGATTGCTTGCACTAGATGCATTGATTTCAATGTAGATTATTTCTAATCCTATTTGATTGTTTGCATTAAATGCATTGATTTCAGTGTAGATGGCGATTTCTAATCCTATTTGATTTCTTTGAGTAAATGCATTGATTTCAGTGTAGATGTTGGTTTCTTATCTTATTTTGTAAATACGTTAGAAAAGGGGGTGTGACAATTTTTAATATTTTATTAATTAATTTGTCATTTTTAATAAAATAGGAGATAATTATGAAAAGTGAGGATTATGTAAATATTCTTTTAATAAATAAAAGGATATGAGAGAAATAGTTTAGGAGCAAAATTTGGGATTACGATTTCTATGTATGGGATTAGTTGAGGATTAGGTGGAGTGATTTTGGGGTGAATTAAATGCATTGTTATGTATAAATATGAGTGGGTTTTGTGAGAAAAATACAATAGAATAGTTGCAGAGAGTGTGAGATTGGGAGTAGAAAGCAAGCCATCATGTCTTCGAGCACCAGTATTTATCCTGCGTCTGGGATTTAGATTTATTTTGAAATAGCTTGTTTCATTTAAATATCCCTCTCTTTGCCAAGTATTTCTGGTTTCTTCCTCCTTCATATTTGTAAATATGTTAGAAAAGGGGGTGTGACAATTTTAATATTTTATTAATTAATTTGTCATTTTAAATAAAATAGGAGATAAAGTGAGGATTATGTAAATATTCTTTTATTAAATAAAAGGATATGAGAGAAATAGTTTAGGAGCAAAATTTGGGATTAGGATTTCTATGTATGGGATTAGTTGAGGATTAGGTGGAGAGATATTTTGAGTGAATTAAATGCATTATTTGTGTATAAATAGGAGTGGTTTTTGTGAAGAAAATACCTTTCAAGAGTGGCAGAGAGAGTGAGGGTGTGAGAAGTGCTTTACGGCATTAAGCCTTCGCAATTTAGTAGAGTGGGTGGCGTCTGGGATTTAGATTTTTATTGGAATGTTTGTTTCATTTAAATTTATTATTGAGCCAAGAGGCGCATCTACGCCCCAGCAAGATGACCCCATGTGTCGTGGCCGTCTTCCCTAATAAGTCGGCTCAACGAAATTAAAATGTTTTTAACAAATAAGTTTTAATAATCATATAAATAAACCAAAAAAATTAAAAAAAACAAGTCAAATTTCGACGAACATATTCATATTTGGTCTGCATGGATTCGGCATCGGAAGCCTCCAGCTCGGAATTGTAAGCCCATTTTAGTCTCTGTGGTGGTGGCGGCTCCGTGGAGCGGCTCGGTTCTGTGGCGCGGTTCTGTGGAGCGGTTCGAGTCGTATAGAGGTGAGTCGAACAATTCAATGCAAGAAATTTAACGTGAAATTTTGCGGCTGGAGTGAGTAAGCTGCACAGTATTGAATGCGGTAATGCAACTAAAGAGTAAAATGTATGGAATGCATTCACGAAACCTATTGAATGCATTACCTGCGGTAATGCATTCAATAAGTCGACACCATTACTGTTTATCATTTTAATAAAACAATTAAATACTATGGTTTTCCTGGGGAATAAATGTCGGCTTAATATAGGTGTATTTGAAAGGTATTATGGAAATATAGTATATTGTGCTTAGCCTGCGTATATAATTTATGAGAGCGATGATTGTAGTCTCTTGCATGATAAATGAATGCCACCTATGGATATTAGAGAGGTATTGTGAATTGTGTGAAGGTCGAGTGAATAAAATGTTGGTGTGATTATCGTGACGACCGATGTGCTTTCAAAAAAGAATGAAATGCTATGTGAAGATCGTTCAAAGGTGATATTGTCGGTATTGATTATCGGTAGAGTGTAAATGTGTTGAAAACTAATATGAAATCAATGGATATTGATATCTGTGAGATGGAGTGCAATGTATTAGAATGATTTGATGATTTATTGGTCTAAGAATGCACAATGTGTATTCAGGCCAAAGACCCTGCAGCCTCAGAGCTATGCGCATGATCCGCCTCCGTTCATTTTCTGAGTAGAGAAAGCATGGTGTATGTGATTCTGGAATGAACAATTTATTAGAAAATAAAATTGACGTATACAGTGGAACAATACTCAAGAAGTTGTGTCAAGTTACGTTGTTACTTTTTGTCGTTAAACTATATTTCCATAATACCTTTTAAATATACTATATGCGCATGATAATATACGTTTCATATTAAATAAAACGTTTCATATTATGAGACTGAAATATACGTTTCATATTCCCGTATACAAAAATCTCAGTAGGAGATACGTTTAATAATAATAAAAGGAAAAAGTTGATCGAAAATTTCAGTCTTAACCTAACATGTCCAAACAAATAAATGAGATGGGAATTCGGTTAATTAGTTCACGTGGTGGGACGGAAAATTTTGAATCTTCTAACGTTTAATCTAATGATGGATAGATAATACAACAAATACCAGAGAGGATTTCATCAGAGAGAATACCTTACGCATATTTGCATGATATTTTCAATAATTTTAGGGTCTCACCATATTTTCCGAAAGTGTTTTCATTTTTTCGTAAGGTTAATTCTAACATTACTTTTTCTTCAAAAATGAATGTCTATAAAGTTGGATTTGTATTAATATGTTTTATTATTGTGCAAGTGTGGATTATTATTTCACTTAATTGATTTTCTTTTAAAAATGGTTGAATGCAAATTTCTTCTGAAATAATTCAATATATATTTTGTCTCTTTGCGAATCACCACAAACCATCATGGTTTTAATTGTAAATTTACAATATTGTAGGTGTACTGCAATTGCCTTATAGATATAGAAAGAGTATTAAATATTGTAAATTGTGTTTAGACATAGAAAGAGTATTAAATATTTTGTAGTTAGATATTTGATATTTTGTGATTAGGTATAAAATATATATATATATGGTTAATTGATGTGTTTGGTTTTTTTGTACAGGATTATAATATCATGGGTACTAGTAATGGATAAACTAATAATAACAATATTGAAGAAATGAGAAGTGTAAACAGAGAAAGAGTTAAAAGACAAGGATCAAATATTATGAAACAAGTAATTGAAATTGAAAGAGAGCAGAAGAGGGAAGAAAGAAATGAGCAGCGAAGATTGCGAAGACAAAATATGACTCATGAAGAAAGGGAAGAACAACGAAAGAAGGAACGTGAAAGAAAAAGGCGGCAACGAGAAAGGAAAAATGAGGATGAAAGGGAAGCAGAACGAATAAATAAAGCTCAAAGAAAAAGAATGAAATTTGAAGAAATGGATGAGGGCGAAAAAGAAGAACATAGAAGAAAACAAAGACAACAATATGTAAGCTCACATAGAAAAAGACAAATTGAAGGTCATAGTGATCTAGGGCCAACAATTGAGGCTCATTCTCCTATAGGTATGAATCTACAAAATCATCAACCAATGGAGCAATGTGACGATGAATGTGAAATGATTTCCAATGTACCAGTGGAAGATGAAGTTGTTGCACATAAAAGATTTCGTGAAAGAATTGATAATTTATCTCATCCTCAAATGTGCCATGTGTGTGAGGAGTCGTATCCTGGAATTCAAGTGGTGACTACAAAGACAGGTCCAATGTGTACAAGATGTAAAAAAGAGGGTAATAAACATAGATTTTCATCACAAAATCATATGAATCTGGGGTTGCAGCCTTTGATCCTTGGAAGTCTTACACAAGTTGAGGAAATGTTGATAGCAAGAGCAAGTCCAATTTTGCAGGTAATGCATTCTATAGGTGGCCAATACAAATATAGAGGACACACAATTAGTTTTCCTCAAGATGTTAAAGATGTTTCCAATAAATTGCCTCGACATATTAAAGACTTGGATTTAATGATGGTGGTGCGAAAAAAAGGTCAACAAGGATCAAGCTATGATTTCACTGTTAGAAGGCAAAAGGTACTCGATGCATTACTTTATAAGATTCAAAATGATCCATATTATAAAGGTGTAGAAATTGATATGCATGTTGTGGACGAGTTACCGGAAAAAACAACAAATGTGTCACATATGATCAATTCTGTTATACTACCAGATATGGACAATGACATAGACATTACATTGTTAGAAGGTGCTCCAGGTCGTGAAGATGCTTTAGATGATTATGATACAACTTCTTTTGCTGTAAGGCCTCCAAATGCACCTAGGGAAATTGAACTTATTCATGCATGGGCAGATAATCCTAATAGAGAAGAAAACCAACTAGATGGTGAAACTACAAATGTCATTAATTGGCCTAGAATTGGTTCATCTCCAATAAATGAGTACAATACTGAAGGGTTATTTGATATGGCATTTCCAACATTATTCCCTAGAGGAGAAGCCGATTGGTTACAAGCACGACTAAGAAACGTGCATCTTCATGAGTATGCAAAACATCTCCTCAGATTTCGTGATAATAGGTTTGGGAGACATCCTCGATTTAGATACTTTTTACTCAATATCATCATGAGACATCATGCTCAAGCGTCTTCTGCAGTATTTGTTAAAAAAAATATGACAGAACTACCTACAACAGTTGATGAGTTACGAGAGCATTTACAAAATCTTCCTAATTCTAAAATTGCAGATAGATTGATGAGATTTGGACATGTTCTAAGAGGTACACGTGCATATTGGAGCAAATGTTGTGGCGAATTATGTGACTTAGTACAACAAATTGGATCTCCTACAATATTCTTCACACTAAGTGTAGCAGATATGCAATGGCCTGATTTGCATATATTGATGCCAGGTACCTCTCCTACAGATCCAAAGGAAGCAAGAAAATGGAGACGCCAAAATGTCATTGATAATCCTCACATTGTAGCAAGTTATGCGCATTTAAGACATACATTGTTTCGAGATGAGATTTTTCAAAATTTCATCATGCTACAGATTTTTGGTGTCGTTATGAATGGCAACATCGCGGATCTCCACATGTGCATGGGTTTCTTTGGCTAAAAGATGCTCCCAATATGGACAAATTGAATTGGAATGACCCGAATCAAGTTAGATTTGCAAAAGAATACTTTGATAGATCTGTCCATGCATTCAATCCACGTAATGAATATCAAATAAAGATCCCTATTCAACGGAACGATGATGATCATCCTTGCTTAAAGAACACTGAACAAATATTTCAATCTGATCCTATGATGGACTATGAACAACTTCTCAATTGTGTTGAGCGCCACATCACCTGTAATGAGAAGTCATGCCTTAGAAAGAAGGGTGGAAAATTGGTGTGTAGATATAAGGCACCATGGGAGCTATGCAAAATGTCAAGACTTTATGTTGATGAGAGTGGAGAAAAAATATATGAACCTAGACGAAATGATGATCGATTAAATACACATAATCGTGAAACATTGATGATGTGGCGTGCAAATATGGATTGGAAACCTGTTCTTTCTAGGCATGTTGTGATTAACTACATAGCAAAATATGCATCAAAAGCAGAAAAAGGGTTAGAAAGCTTCCATGATATGTTGATGCGTATTTCTTCTATTCAAAATCCAAATGAACCAGCAGCACGTGCATATAGAACATTGTTGTGTGAGACTATCGTTGACAGGGATATAGGAGCACAAGAAACATGTCATATGCTTTTGGAGCTTCCTCTTAATGAATTTAGTCGTACATTCATTGTTTTGAATGTTGGGATAAATGTTTTCAAACAAGTAAAGGTTGATGAAAATAATGACCATAATGATAATTCTCTTATTGATGCATATAGGAAGAGACCCATGAGTATGGAGCACATTTCGTTGATAGAAGCTTCTAGATCTTGGTCATATGACAAACATCGCCATGATGAGAAATGGCTACCACGAGTTAATGCAGCCATTGTACGAGTATTTCCTAAGTTTCATTCAGTTCCCCCTCGCGAAAATAATAGTTTTGTTGAGTTTTGTTGGTCTGAATTAGTATTGTACAAGCCGTTTCATGATTTTCATACAGATATTGGTTCTAGAGATGATGACATCATACAAAATTGGGAAAATTTTTCATATAATCCTTGGCATATTGATCGTAATCCAATACCTTCAAAGGATCCAGCTCAATGTCCAGATGAGGATGAAGATGATTTACATGTACAAAATGATTCTAAGCAACATGAGTGGGAGATTATTTCAGGTTTGTATAAGAATAAGTTTATACATGCGAGCAAATTTGACATGATTGGATTTAGGGATCGTGATGTTATGACAAATTGGAGCTCTAGCTTTGTTGATGAAGAGACATCAAGACGTGCAGTGAACTTCATATCTGATAAGAAAAAAGTGAATGCAATTGTTACTACTGAATCATCAAAAAAATATTCATTTGAAAGTTTAGGAGAAAAGCAAAAAAGAGCATTTAATGTAGTTCTTGATCATTACAAAGATGACAAGGAAGAACAGTTGCTCATGATTATCGAAGGGACAACAGGTACTGGAAAGTCTTACTTGATTGGTGCAATAAAACAAAGACTTGAAACTGACTCTCTTCCTCATAAGAGCCCATTGCTTCTTTTGGCCCCTACCGGTGTTGCAGCATTCAACATATCTGCATCAACAATACACTCTGCTCTTTATATACCAGTGAGGAACTTCACTGATTTACAAGGGTCACGTTTGCTTACCTTACAAGAGGAGATGAAACATATTAAGTACATTCTTATTGATGAGATGAGTTTTATAGGGAGAAATTTGTTGACACATATTGATTCTCGACTTCGCCAAGCTTTTCCTCATAAAAAAGAAGTCCTGTTTGGAGGTATATCAATTATATTGGTTGGTGATTTGGGACAACTACCTCCTGTTATGGATAGACCTGCATATGCATGTGAAGGTCATGCAAAAGAATTATGGAATTTATTCACAACTGTTGTAACTCTTGATACAGTATACAGGCAAGATGGACAAAGCAATGATCAAAGATTATTTCGTCATTTATTAATGAACGTTAGAGATGCGATTCCAACAATAGAAGATTGGAAAGTACTAATGACACGTACAGATTCCAAATTGGATGCTTCAACAAAAGAGTCATTTAATAAGGCTACACATTTGTTTGCAACAAATGATGATGTGCACAATCACAATAAGCGTTGCTTGGTATCCCTAAATCACCCTGTTGCACGTAGTGTTGCTACAAGATCAAATAACAACAACAACATGGAAGCAGATGAGGAAAATTTGGATAATGAGGTCCTTCTTGTTGTTGGAGCTAGGGTTATGCTAACTTCAAATTTATGGACTAATGCAGGACTTGTCAATGGTGCTCTTGGAGTAGTTGAAGATATTGTGTATAATCCTGGAACATCACCTCCTAATCCTCCTACATATGTTTTAGTAACATTTGATAAATATGTCGGAGTTGCGTGGGATGAATTATTCCCTCATACTGTTCCTATTATACCTATTTAAAGAGGCAATAATAGACAAATTCCATTGCGACTTGCTTGGGGATTAACAATTCATAAGTCCCAGGGATTGACACTAGAAAAGGCAACTATTGATATTGGAAGGACAGAGCGACAAGGTCTCACTTTTACTGCAATATCTCGAGTTGAATCTTTGGATGGTCTTCGATTTCAACCACCATTTCCATATGATCGATATGAAAAGATGGAAAAATGTGCCGGTGTTTCTAAGAGAAAAGAAGAAGAAGTCAGGTTAAGGTTAAATACTAAATAAATTATGTATTTTTCATGTATTTTTCAATATATTCTTCATATCACATTTCAATGATATGATAGGTGTATTTGTTATTTAATATATTAATTAGTTCATTTTTAAGATCACCAAACATATTTATATTAATAACATTTGTTAGAATTTGTATTTCTAATCTTAAAAATTTCAAAGTATGATGTACATCTCAAAAATATACAAAAAATTTAATAATCTGAAAAATAAATGTCGTCTTAATATAGGTGTATTTGTTATTTCAATGATATGATAGGTGTATTTGTTATTTAATATATTAATTAGTTCATTTTTAAGATCACCAAACATATTTATATTAATAACATTTGTTAGAATTTGTATTTCTAATCTTAAAAATTTCGAAGTATGATGTACATCTCAAAAATATACAAAAAATTTAATAATCTGAAAAATGTGACGTTGATGCCACCGACTGGAACCAGCCCCTAGATCCATCTAACTCTGGATCTATCATGCGCGAGAGGGATCAAATCTCTCGAGTGCAAACCTTTCCTCAAGTTTTGCACTCAAAAAATAGGTTTGCACCTCGAGAGATTTGATCCCCTCTCGGCGCATGATGTCCGGAGTTAGATCCATCTCTCCTTGTTAATATAGTAAGAAAAATGTTAATGAAATTGCGAGCACAATAATATTGAGAGCCAAAGTAGGAGACTTTTATTAAATGATCACAATTTTCACTTACCTCTTCGAGGGGGAAACCTTCGATATGACATAGATAAGTTAAAAAAAAATATCCATGACATATTTTATAATCCTTATTGAACAACCATTAATCAAAACTTCTTTTACTTTAAGAGTAAATCAAATTCTGAAATCATTATTCAATTGCAGTGTCATAAACATACCAAACTAATAGAAAAAATAAAAACTGGAAAGACATACTAATTAATTAATTAAAATTATTATTATATTAATTAAAAATATAAATAGATAAATACTATTAGCTAGCATATAATTTCAACCCATATTTTTGTTCAATTATCAATATATCCCTTTTCTAATTGAAAAGAAACTATGTATCTATAAAATAACATATAAATATATATCCAAATCCGAGTTTAAATACTAAATTTTTATAACATATGAATATAAATCTAAATTCCAATTTAAATCCCTGTTCAAAATAAATCTAAATCCCAGACGCACGATAAATACTAAATTTTAAAACCAACAACCTTATGGATGAAACAACAGGAACTATAACTAGAGCAGCATGGCAGCACTATAAATTAATTCGACACTAGAGCAAACCAATGCAACTACACTGAACGTGGTATGTGCCGGTTGTCTGTACTTGGAAACAAGATCAGAATAGGGGATGATTTAATGATGGATGTCGAGGATTGAACATGGAGGCAGGAGTGGTGGTTGCTGGTGCCATGCGAACTTGATTACGCAATTGGGAACAATGACACTGAAGTTCTGTTCTTCTCTCCTCTTTTCGCTGAGCCAGATTACGCAACTGGGAGAAATGACACTGAAGTTCTGTTCTTCTTTTCTCTTTTGGCTGAGCCAGAGAAACATAGAGAGGCTTGCCCATGACAATTTTTCTATTCATTTCTGCTAGTGCTCGGGATGTTTCCTGAGGAGATGAGAATGCTATAAATCCAAAACCTTTATTGTGTCCATGAAAATCTCTCATAACCTTGCATGAAGTGATAGTGCCATAAATAGAGAAAATTTCTCTTAGCTTGTTATCATCAATACTATCATGTAAGTATTTTAAATAAAGATTTGTTTCACATTGCTTCCTTAATTCAGATTTTTTCAAGGCTTTTCCGACATACCATTTCCTACCATCAACTTTCTTGCTGTTTAAACTATCAACGCACTTTGCTGCATCATCTGCATTCTCAAAATTGACAAATCCAAAACACTTCGAATTCCCCTCTGCATCCCTCATCACTGCCACGCTGGTAATTGTGCCGTAGTCACCAAAATAAAATCTCAAGTCCTCATCATTCATTGACTCTGATAAATTGTTAACAAAAACATTATTAAATTTCGCTGGTTGTCGCTCCTCCTTTTTGATGAACGGACCAACAGAAATCGGTTTGTCGTTTATCACCACACCATTCAAATTTTTTATTTCATTTTGTGCTGCTTCGTCTTGCTCAAAATGCACAAAGCCATATCCTTTGGAGTTTCCAAATGCATCTGTGGCAACCTTAGAAGACAGAATCGGTCCGAACATAGAGAATTTATCATATAGAGTTTTATTGTCTACGCCTTTGTCAAGATTCTTAATAAATAAGTTGCCTGTCTACGCCTTTGCTAGGGTCGCGCTGTGAGTACATTATCCGAAGAGGATTTCCATTAAGGGGTGTAAAATTCAAGCGACGTAAAGCATTTTCAGCAGTGTTGTAATTGACATAGGCATATCCGAGACAGTATTGGTTATGCTATCTCTGCAGATGCGAACACTAAGAAGTGGGCCAATCCCCTAGATCCGCCACATACAAATATTTCCTGGGCAGATTCATTGTCTCTGCCATTAACAGGTTCCTGATTGTAGCTCTTATTAACATCTCCCTGTTTTTGATGTGAAACACCTGGACCTGAGTCTGTCCCATTGCGTCTATGCTTATATTTTTATCTCTTATCTTTGCTCCCCGTTAATGTGTAGAAAGGAATGAAATACCAATTCAATCAAAGTAAAAATCCACACTCAGACTCATCGCCGTAAAATGTAGATGATTTTCAATTTAAGTGCGGAAAGAAAATCAGAACCCACCACTTTTGTCTTTTGGCAGATTTATTGTGGAGAAACGAATGAAATACAAATTCAATCAAACTAAAAATCCAGAGTCACCGTAAAACGAAGATGATTTTCAAACTACGCTGAAAGAGAATAAGAACTCACCACTTTTGTCTTTTGGCATATTTATCGGTTCCTTTAGTGTAGTTCTTTGTAGCTACAGAAATAATACGTAGAAGTGAGTGCGGAACCGATTCCATGGTCATGGTGGTATATGTATTTAAATATGGTGGCTGGGATTTTCTAAATGTGGTGGTGTCAGGCCGACCCTATACATTTTATTTGAATGTGTTCGATGGGATTTTCCAAAAAGTGCAAGTGGGGTGACAGCCCCACATTTCAAAGTCGTTATAGGTTTTTTCTTCATGACTTGGCCCTTTATTATCATCACAATAGTTTAAATAAAATGATTATAACAAGGATAATTTGAGAAGGGAGAAATTTTAAGAACCAATTCAATAAATTTGTTGAAAAAGGCATAAGCCATCTTTAACACATCTTAATGATAAAATGTTATGAATTTATAAATAATTAATTGGACCATTCTCTATTGCAATATCACTCACAACTCATTAGTGTTACATGACAACGCTTTATCTAAGATAATGTTTGGAATGGCATGACAATTAAAGTCTCCAACTTTATGATCACCTAGAGATTCAAAGTCTAACACCTATAAGGCCACATTGGTCTTGTTGTGTGATTGGAATATAATTGGAAGACAAGTTTTGTAAGGATTTTTTGGTATCTTTGTGTAATTCCAAGGAATTTTTGTACTCTTATGTAACCGCAAGGAAATTTTAATCATTTTGTGGAATTTTTTATGGGATGAATTACCCTAGGGTTTGCGTTGAGAACCCCAACATACCAAGAATCATACAGCAACTAGAAGCAAGAGAATTTAGAATCATAAAATTATCATAACATGTATAAATCATTTAGATCATGAAGATCAGGAATGGGACAAAGCTTATTTATTGATGTATGTAAGGATGTGTGGAGGAATACCTCCTGATTCAGCCACGGCTCCAAGCGAAACTGTCTTCTAGATTCATCCAGCCCAAGCCTCAACAATCTCCTTCCATAAACATACACATGGATGTCATATAAGAGGAATGAACATCTCCATGAAGGAAACAAGGGTTTCCACAATCTCGAAAGTGCAGCAGTCATAGGGATAAATCAGAGTTGATCATGGACTAATTTTCCATAATCTCAATACCTACCTATCTTTTCAAAAAGATTCCAAAACCATTCAACATGTGAATATTACAATAGAATGTACCAAAACACTTTAATATTCATTCCAACATTATGTTAACCTTTATTTTCTCTCTCTATTTTAACCTTAATCTCAATGGCTACATATATATTCACTCTTTTGATCATGTTCATGCTTTCTTGATTTGGCTTAACTAAACCATCTTAACATAATATATCTTCTTGGTGTACTTTTCACTTGATTCTTTCAAATGTAACATCTCGATTTTTTTCCATAGCCTTCACGAGTTCTAATATAATTTTTTTCGTTCTCTTCTTGCCAATTTTTTTTTTTTTTCTTTATGACCTATTTTATCATTTTCTTTTTCTACTTGCACTTCCTATCTTCGTAGCTCTTTTTTGGAAAATTGTTCAAAATGCTTCCAAAAGCGAATTACCCATTAGGTCTCGACCAAAATATATTGACTCACCCTTGATTCAACCCTTTATTTTCTCTCAGCGTTCTTCTTTTGGTTGCGCAAATAATTATGATGTACTCTACCCCTACACTAGTTCTTCTCCCTCAAACAAAGGACCCAATTCTAGAATGGTATGTAGAGCTTGATTCTTGAAAGTGTTGTAATAATCAATCATATTTTTGCATGCATCGACAATGGTAGTAGAGTAATCAATGAATTGGGTTGTATTCTCTGCAATTGGTTTCTGAGGGTATGAAGAAAGAAATTTTTTCCATTGAGAATCTACGTCAAATTCAATCATATAATGCTATTATATATTTGGCCTTAGAGGTAGGCTAAAGGTATTAGAGGGCAGGTTTGGCCATGTGTGACTCTTCCTCTAATCCATGAATATTTTTATCAATCTCTTTAGCCTCACAAAACTAGGTTTGTTGTTGTGCTTGGCATGTGATTGCAAGGGATTTCTCTATTAATTTTTCTCTCTTTCCTTAGAATTGATACAGATGATGATTACACTTAGAATGAAATCCTAGAGAATCTTGAACTTCATGGAAAATGTATTTTGATAACCACATGTGCTTCTAAAGTGTATCCTTAAGAGTGGATCCTTTCTCAATGCTAGAAGATCCAAATAACAATCATATTAGATCATAGCAGCAAATGTGTATACAAATCCTTGAGGAACAATCACTTAAGTGGGCAATGCAACCCTCAATAGAACATATACATGATAAATGAAGAACACTGCTACGTGAACAAAGCCCAAGGCTATAATAGCGTATTCTATAAATAATTACTGTTGCAAAATGATGTCAATACATAGATGTATCAATTTAAAACTCATACAATATGGGGAGCAAAGATATAAACTCCTTAAGGCATTTCTAGACAATCCTGGAAGGATTGGATGAAATATGAAAAAGTACAAAATGTCGAAGTTGCAGGGTAGCAGCTGCAACTCAAGAACTGGACATGGATGTAGATAGCTGAAGTTGCTGCATATGGTACATGAGTCTCATCCAAAGGATACTTTAGGTGAAAGGCTGATCCAATCACTCAAGATCTCACCCTCCAAACTAGAAATGCAAACCCCCACTGCAAATATACTTGGAAATAACGCAGTCAAGGAGATGGACTGCACTATAGGAGATGGGAAGTGCTTCGCCTGATGCCAAAGATGTGAAATTATCTCTTGAATCTTACTCACTAACCTCCCATAGCAATGGAAGCTCCCTCCTCTGAAATATGAGCCAAGGAAATGGTGTTGTGGAACCCTCCACTGCAACACCCTGCAACACAACGTTTCCTACTACATAAATAATGCAGTAGCTGAAGGAGGTGGCTTGGCCTTGAGCCTTAAATGTGGAGAAATGAAGTACAGTCCCTCAAGAGGCCTCTCAATAAGGGATAAGGATTCCTAAAAAGGAAATCATTGTTCTAAACAGCACAACAATCTCAGTTAAACAACTGAAGAGAGAAAATAGTCTTGCAGACCAATTTCTCTATTCAATAACATATCCTTCTATGGCTTCCTTGTCCTCCATTTATACAAATGAAAGAATCCTTGCCTTGGCCCCCACACATTAGGGTTTCCCCCATCAAATGATCTCTTCCCCTTTCACAATGCGTTGTCTTTCAAGGTGATCCACTCCCACTATGGCAGCGTTGTTGACTTGGTCAAACTTGACCTTGTCCTCATGCATTTGCCCCTTTCCACACTTGAGGGTGAAAAATGTAGCTACTCTGATGATCCATTTCACACTATGAGGGATTTTATTCCTACTCATTGGCTTCCTTACCCATTTATTCACCTCCTAGATGATATAAGCAAAATTAATGTTCCAATTAGATTCATGCTAATTTTAGGAACATTACAGTCCTCCCCTCCCAAATGTTGCTTGCCCTCAAGCAACTGCAAGGATAGAACTGAAGGGCCTTCTTGAGGCATGTGGGCTGAAGTGAATTTGGATTTACCATCCCCATATGAATCTCCCCTCCCCAAGAAATCATCCAAACAAAATGAGTTACCCTCCAACATGGCAACTCCTGAAAGTCTTCCTCCACCTTTGGCTCATGCAAAGTAGGTGGGCTGAAAATCTGATCATGGCAGACAAGGTAGTCTACCCCACGCCATCCTCCTCTCCACTCATGATAAGTGTATAGTATGTGTTGATCTTGGGCTGCCATACTATTTCCCTGTATTGGCAAAATTAAGAACAATCCTCCAAGGATCTCCTCTCCATCATTGAAGAACAAGTTGACCCAAAACATCTCATCCATGATGAATAGGACATGATCTTCATAGGACATCCAAATGAGAATTTTTCTGTAGGTTTTACATGATGCTACATGATAAAAACAATGTCTCAAGTGGACACAATATATTTTCTCCCACTGCAACTTCAGAAAATATTATGGCAAGTGATCTTTTCACAAATGGCTAGTTGTGTGAATCATCCCATTTACTAGTGAATAGTAAATGAGTGAATGTATCAACTGAGCATACAAGAATGAATCACACATTTTCCCATGGTTAAAAAAAGGATGGTTATCTCCATCATAATAGCTGGAAAATTCTTGCTCATGGGCTCAATAATAAACTTGCCCTCTTGTGGAGCAATGCACTGTATGACAATGGTAAGAAGATGCAAATATTGTTTTACATAATCAATAGATGCAAAAACAAAGCTCTCACCATCTGCTGAAATTAAAGTGATGCATGAATATATGAATAAGTTCATGCTCCAAAGGAACAACTCTATTGGCCTATGAAAATAGGCTCCTACCAACCCATAGCTCAATTCTTTGACATGATGATTGTCAAATACTCAAATAATTTTTCTGCAAATATGGAATTCCTCCCAAGATGGAAGTAATTCCTGATAATAAAAGGCCAAGGAGTAGCCCCTTTGCACCATGATAGTGCCATCTCCTACTCCTGCAACATCATACAACATGTGAGAGAAAATCTTCCCTTTCTCTCTCAAGTACAACCCAAGAAACAAAACTGTTTGTTGCTTCCTCATGCTCTCATCATACAAGAAATGTGATGAAGACATAATGAATGATATGAATGTCACATCAACACCATGCATCCATACTCTTTGCTGCTCAATGATGCAAGCATCCTGCCACATCTTCTCCATCCCCACACCCTTAGAAAGAGTATATGCCAAGTGTTGGCCAAACTCCTTCAGGAGTAACCAGCGTAGCCAAGCCTCCTACTACCCGATATCATAAATTTGCAAGTAGCTCACCAGATTCCTGCTCTCCATCCACATCCACTCATCCATCTATGGATGTCTCTCTTCACTCTCATTCTTGGTACCTTTCCCATGAATACTACCATCCTCCCAAATCAGATTTATCTCTTTGCATTTCATGGTATATTGAAATGCAAACTCAATGATCAAATTGATCTCATAAGGATCCAAATAGGTGGTAGGAAAAAATTTCCCATCATGATGTGTAGAGCTCAAGGAGTGTCCAACACAAACATGAGAGATGCTATCCATCCTAATATATCCTCCATCCTAATATATCCTGCATCATCTATTTGTTTCCCCTTGAATCGATAAAGATCCAAGTGTGAGGAGGGAAGAACCTCCTCAAACTGTTGAAGAGCTTTGCACTCCATGATGTGTTGAAGTGCACCTCTAATAAAATCTATCCATGAGATCTCCCTCTCATCAATAGTCCTCCAAAACCAACGAGGTCTTGGATCTGCTGAAAGCAGAAGTCTCTCTTTGAGCTGAGAGGTGCTCATTAAGAAAGGGTCATCTAGAAAGGAGAAAGGGTTTCTCACTTCAATATGTCTAATATATTTCATCCTTCCCTTCAAGTCTTCAAACCCCAACCTCAAGTGTGGTATGCATTCCAAAAATGGCTCATGAGGATGGTGGTTTATTTCTTCCTTGAATGTTTCAATGTTGCACAATTGCAGATGTAGAAGGCTGCTCTTCCAAGGTTGTGACAGCGCTGGTACAAGTCTCCTCCCATGTTGGTGTGGGCTTTTTCTCGTCTGATCTTTCTCTATCAAAGGTTATAATCAACCTTTGAGTGAACTCCACAAAAGTATTCACCCTTGCATGGCTCAAGTGGCTGAACCGCCAAACATTGGCTTCACCCTCCAAGTGCAGCACTGCAACTTCTACTACCTCCCTCTCTACCACTGGATGTAGTATGAATAATGCCTCAAGATCCCTTGCCCAAGATCTTGTCGTAGATGATCCATCATATGTAGGCAATAGAAACCTATTACCTTTTATTCCTCTTGTGTTGCAGGACCTCCTCTCTTCCTTCAACTGATTGAACTGCAGAAAAGCTAGAGTCTCCTTGAAGGCTCTAGATTGAGATTTTTACTCAAAAAGGTACTTACTTAGAATTAGATAATCCAAGTGTCTTCCATGCTCATTGTCTTCTTCTTGATGAGAATAGGAAGTGCATGGTCCTTCCTTCTCTATTTTCTCATCCTCCTTGGGGAGGTTCTTCATAGATCTGAAGAATGATGAGACAAAACCCATCCTCTCCAATATTCTGATATTCTTCTATATTATTTGGCTGAAACTCACAGACTGAGCCAAGATGATGCTACGATACCACTGTAATATCCCAAAATATGGAAATTATACAACAATAAGAATATCCTAAGATATTCTAGAGTTGGAGATCCAGCAACATGTAAACACAATAAGGGAGTAGCAGTGGTACATTAACACAGAGAATGAAAGAAGATCCAAATAGCCATCATATTAGATCATAGCAACAAATGTGTATACAAATCCTTGAGGAACAATCACTCAAGTGGGCAATGCAACCCTCAATAGAACATATACATGATAAATGAAGAACACTGCTAGATGAATAAATCCCAAGGCTATAACAATGCAGTGTATAAAAAATAACCGCTGAAAATTGATTTCAATACATAGATATATCAACATACAGCTCATAAAATATGGGGAGCGAAGATATAGAAACCCAAATGCAATTTCTAGACAATCCTGGAAGGATTGGCTAAAATATGAAAAAGTACAAAATGCCAGAGTTGCAGGGTAGCAGTTGCAACTCAAGAACTGGACATCGATGTAGATAGTTGAATATGCTGCATATGGTACATGAACCTCATCCAAAGGATCCTTTAGGTGAAAGGCTGATCCAATCACTAAATATCTCACCCTCCAAACTAGCAATGCAAACCCCCACTGCAAATATACTCAGAAATAACGCAGTCAAGGAGATGGACTGCGCTGTAGGAGATGGGAAGTGCTTGTCCTGGTGCCAAATATGTGCAATCAGCTCCTGAATCTTCCTCACTAACCTCCCAGATGAATAGAATCTCCCTCCTTTGAAAGATGAGCCAAGGAGATGGTGTTGTGGAACCCTCCACTGCAACACCCTGCAACACAATGTTTCCTGCTACAGGAATAACACTGTAGCTGAAGGAGGTGGCTTGGCCTTGAGCCTAAAATGTGGAGAAATGAAGTAAAATCCATCAAGAGGCCTCTCTAGAAGTGAGAAGGATTCATAAACAAGAAATCCTTGTGCTAAACAACACAACAATCTCAGATAAACAACTGAAGAGAGCAAATAGTCATGCAGAACAATTTCTATATTCAATAAAATATCCTTATATGGTTGTCTTGTCCTCCCTTTATACAAATGAAAGCCTCCTTACCTTGGCCCCCACACATTAAGGTTTCCCCCACCAAATGATCTCTTCCCCTTTCACATTGCATTGTCTTTCAAGGTGATCCACTCCCACTATGGCAGCACTGTTGACTTGGTCAAACTTGACCTTGTCCTCATGCATTTTCCCCTTTCCACACTTGAGGGTGAAAAATGTAGCTACTCTGATGATCCCTTTCACACTATGAGGGATTTTATTCCTACTCATGCGCTTCCTTACCCATTTATTCACCTCCTAGATGATATAAGCAAATTTAATGTTCCAATTAGCTTCATGCCAATTTTGGGAACATTACATCTCACATGAAGTAATATATTATGACACATTAGAGGCATATTCAAAAACTACTAACCACTTATATTTCATTTTAATAGTGATTTATTAGACATGTTTCTGTATTTTTTCTTCACCCAAGCTCAAATGATCATGTTTTTAAACAATAGAGAAATTTTCTTGCTACTGCTACTCATGTGAGAGGACAAGTTCATTATGTTTTGAATATTTTATAACTAATTTATCCTCCAACCACACTGGTGAAGTGATGATAAGTTGGAATAATTGTGATGAATGCATGTGCTAGTAGAAAGACTAACAACAAGGAGAAATTTTTCTTGCAATGTTTATCCACTCATAATGGACTTATTGGATTATCCTTACTATGAAGTCTTTGTTTCATGGGTGTGGTGGTGGATTTGACACACGGGTGTACGAAATCACACGAGCTTAGAGAGTGTGGTCTACTCTCTAAACTATTGGTAACAGGTAGAATGTGGGGGGAGCTCAAAAGCATAAAAATTAAATGAAATAATATGCTAAAGTATGCTCTAGTTAAAAAACTAAAACTAAAAACACAAAAGAAGCTATATAGAGAATTCCAAACAGTAATAATGCAAACGATGGCTTGATGGCCTCTTCTTATTAAATGTTTGGAATAAAAGGAAATATTACCCACTTGCCAAAGGGCCCCTAGGTAATGGCTCTAGGTCTTGATGCAAGGATGTTTGTCTTTCAAGTTTTGCCTCTGATGCAGTCTAACTCTCTCTCTCTGCTGTGGTGGACTAAGATGTTGGGTGGCCAACTATCGAGTCCTCTTTAGCTCCAGCTCTGGGTCACACACAATGCTGGTGTTGCTTGGGAAAATTTGGCCAGCATAATCTTGTGATCGCCATTTTTTCATCTCTTGGTGGGTTTATATAGGTGAGATTCAAATCCTCCTTCCCTCCCTTGGTACATGATGGCTGGTGACTGAAGGGAGAGGTGTGATTCCATTGTGTGCTCAAATATTCTTTTTTGTGCTCACATAATGTCTAAGGAGGCATTGGTGGCTGTCCTCAGGTAGCTTTCACATAAGGAGTAACTGTCCTTTGCTTTTTGTGGTCCCAGAAAGTGACTTTTTTTCCATTTCCAGGAATGCATGCTTTTTGGGCAAAAGGGCATGCAAAAGGCGCTCTTCGTGAAGGAAAAAGTGTGCATTTGAGCATTTATGACTAGTTCAAACCTGTTTTTCTCAAAACCTAAGAGATTTTAAATACTTATTGATTCCATAATGTATTCATGTCCTGTAAACCTTAGGCTCGACATTAATTGATGTCATCTTCTACTATATGATTTTCCAGTGTGAACAGTTTCCCCCTAATGTGTGAGGTCTAGGAAGAACTGTATAGCTGAAATACATTATAGTTTCTTTCTGTATCGTATGCAGAGAGGGAGAGAGAGATGCCTATGTGTACTTTTGGAATTGACAACACCTTGCACCGTTTCCAAGATAACCATGGCCTAAGGGACCCCCTGCAAGCAGAAAAACTATACAACATATTTACAAAATTTCAACGAGGCGGGCATGTCCCATGCTCGTGATGCTATGGCTAGTTAAACAAAATTAACATATACATGTGCTGTCTGTGTCACTACTATGGTAGTGATGCTGGTGGTTGTTGACGATGACTGCTGACGCCCTCAGGGGCATTTTTTCTTTGACTATAGGTGGAATGTGGTACCGATATGCGTAATCTTGGTATGGCATATCATTGCGCAATTTATGCATATGTATTGGCTGGGACCTTCTTGTGTAAGAATTTTTATCAGAGACACTTATAAAGGCACGGGTCTTCGATGGATCTTGATCAAAGTGCAATGGTTGAAAGGTACGATACCATCGTGACATGAAAGCTTTTGTTGTAGTCGAATGTCAAGAGGATCGATGACATCTATGGACAATGATGTCTCCCATAGTGCCAGCTGAGGATACCCCTTTGCATGGGGAGGGGTCATCCAAGGTACTGCTTCCTTTTTGGAAAAGAGGTGTTGAGGTCGACAAAAAGGAAGCCTTAACTGAACCATGATGGGTTTAACATAGGCATGTTGGTGAGCAGTAGCTGAAAATGGATGATAGGGATTCAGTGGCCCGAGGTCAAAGTATAAATGAGCAGCTTGGCGGTAGTCATAGGTATTTTTGAAGGGAAAAGTCCCTAGAGTCGGTAGGACTTCCAGGGCGGGTACGAACTGGCTATGATTGTCGTAATGGTGCGTGCATGGGGGGGGGGGTGAAATACTTTGACCAAGGGATATGGGGGACTGCTGCCATGGGAGAAAAATGTGAAATATGAGGGCGAATTTTTCAAGGGCATCATTTGCGGTATTTGTACACTTACCAAAAGAATAAAATAATGGGGTTTGGTTTGTAAAAAACACAGAGACGGGTACCCCAAAACATGAAAGAGGGTCGCTCACTGAAGGTGTGAGGATGATGTTTTACTGGGGGTAGGGGTCCCATTGGTTGGTCTCATGTGTGGGGTTCGATGAAGTGGAATATGTCATAGATGGGTTTATGTTAATGGAGGTATGTCGGGCCAAATGCGGTGCACGGAGGTGCGCTTTAATTCTGCTTGTACAACCAGATTGTCCGGGAAGAGGGTTGAGTTTTACATGGTGAACTTGAACTTATGCATGGTATGTGGATGGGCATGAGGTGCTTCCCGGACTAAAATGGTATGGCCATGGTGTCACATGTGGGGTGATGTATGGTCTACTTTCGATGACGATTGCCATGGAGGGGGGCTTTATCGACCATCGCGGATGTTTATCATATGCACGGTGGGGTGACGATAAATGTGGTCAGGTATGAGGACCCTAGGGTTTATTTCTAATGTATAAATGATGTCAGGATATGCAAATTTTTCTGGAACTCTATCATGCTGAGGGTAGAATGATACCAGCTCCAGAACTTTTAGTGGGTGGTGCTATGAATGGTTTGTGGGTTCTTCCTGCAAAAAACAACTACATCAAGTGAAAGCATCTTCTTTTCATCCAATATTATTTAAAAACATGAATTTTGGAAAGGAATATGGGAGGGTTCATACCTGTCGGTGCTTGAAAAAATATTTCTTCGGAAAGCGAATGTGGGGCATCTCTTTCATTCGCCATGGTATACTGATGATGGTGCAACTTACGGTTTACAGAGCAGACCTTCTGATCTCCTATTATGGACCTCCAAAGTTCTGGAAAAGGGCAATAAATATGGGATTATGGCCCTAATCCTATTCATTTTTACTTGCTTAGTTTTGGGAGATCAGAGGTGATAGCAGAGCCTTTCTTGCCGTTGTGGCCAGCCTGTGTACTAGGGATTAGCAATATTATGCCGAGGTAACATCCATGACGTCCTGAATTTCAATTTTTTTAGTTTGGTGATGCCGGGGGCCATACAAATTGGGTTTCTACGGCCTCAAAGGGGCATTTTATCCTAGATTGTGCGGGTGATCTAAGCAAAGAGGCGCCCCCCTTGCACCTATTTTGAGGTACAAGAACGTGAAGGTGTTTTTTTCCTTCCCTTTTGTGCGCAAGGGTGCACCTGTGAATGGAACAGGCACACAAGGGAATGTCTGTCTAAGAGACAGGTGCGCAAGAGCAGGTTTCTTGTAAAAATTTGGGTTTTTTGTTGTCCCTTTTGATGTTTCTACTCTATACTTATGGGTGCTTGTTTCTTGGCAGGTTGGTGTCGAGAGAACGAGATTGGCCCGAGATCCGAACAGCTCTGGCTACTGATGTTGGGGCACATCGTCAGTTAGCCGCATGGGGCCTTCTGAAACTTGCTGAAAACGAGTTCCTTCGGTCATAGGACCGACTGTTACATTATATCATACAACATTGGTGCAGGAGGCGCAACATGTTTTTCCTGAAGGGGACGAACTTGAATATTCATCCAGAGATAAATATATACTTTTTGACCCGATTACCTCCTCAAGGCGAGGCATTGAGGTATCCACTTCCTGCTAGATGAGTGAACATGGATAGGTTCCGGAGGAGCCATTGTGGTGGTGTGCCTCTTACTGAGGGGTGCATCAATATCGCATCAGTGACAGATGTGGTCGAGCGGTGTGCTCTAGCCATTATTGTGTGACTGGAAGGGTCGATTGTGCCTCATCGGGCACTGGGCCCATAGGTGGGAGTTTTACGTTGTTTGAGGAACAAGCATTTTTTCGATTTTTCCCTCTTTTGCTTTGATGGTATGGTGTTGCAACTGAATAGGGTCCAACGTGGATCCAAATCATTTGCATACACTAGCATTTTGTGAAGAATTATGTATGAGCGGGTCATGCTGCTGAGGCCCGTGGCGGTTGTGCCTATTGGGGGGCCGAGGGATCCACACATGAGGAGGTGGGCTTCTATGATTCCACGCGGCAGTGGTGGCATGGTGGGTCGTTATTGGAACGATGTGATGGAGGCCTGGTTTGAGGCCAATCCATAGATATTTTTTTCCATACCCGTACGTGGGGATGGACTTTCAGGGTGATCCAGATATTGGTCTCCCTTTTAGTTATGTTTGGGGTTTCGCAGGTATGTGCTATATTTCTGCATTTACTCGAGTTTTTATGTACTTGAGTGTTTTTTATTAACATCGACATTATTTTTGTTTAATCTTGCATATGCTGGTGAGGTGGGATGCCCAATGGCCTGACTGGTGGGTCACGATCCTCCACCACGACCGCTGGGTGGTCGAGGAGGAGGTGTCATAGGTGGACGGTATGAGGGTGCGATGGACTGGCGGGGATGGTCTTGGACAACCAGTGAGGGTAGCATCTTGGGCGTAGCTCGGGTAGTGGCGAAGGCTCGTGCGGTGCGGGCGGAGTAGGCCGTTTCACCCACGGGATGCCTGCCCAAGGTTTTAAGGATGACTTCGAGGAGGTATGGCTGGAGACATTGATGGCCCACGAGAGGGCCTACCGGCCTACTCTACGATGGGTAGCTATCGCAGTGGCGACAACAGCTCTCGTGGGGGTACCCGGAGCAGTGGTGGGCCCAGGTGCTCCTCTTGAGGGGGCACCCCCCTAGAGTAGATTTGTACACAGGGAAAGCACCCGTTATGAGGATGCTTCACTTATTTTTGATGACCGTTGTATTTCTGGGCTGGCCAATGGGCCAGTGATACTATTTTTGTACTCTGATACACATATTTTTTGATATATATATATGAGAGATCTTTTTTTCGGCTCTAGATGGTGTGTTATCTATTTCAGTTTATGCATTTTGTGTTATGATAATGGATATATATGTTTTTGGTTTTTTATGTATGGTGGTTTATTCACGATGCATTCCAGTCTAGGATATTGTTAGCTATGCGATCAGCTGTTTGGTTTTGATTCCTTGATACATGTGAGAATGTAATATAATCAAATAGTTTGCTTAATCTTCTGGCACACAAATATTTTCTAAATAGGTTTGCGTCTCTAGTTTCAAATGTTTGGTTTAATTGCGATACAACTAAATGGGAATCTAGGTAGACATGCATATGGCGAATGCCTGATGGAGGGCCTCGCACATAATTCTGATAATGACGTCATATTTTGTCTGATTGTTGGTTGTTGATCCGATGCACACGCCGTTTGAACACAGTGGTGATCAGTCAGGGTAGTAGATGACCCAGGTGGCTGCAACTAAGTTTTTAGACCATCGTGATGCTCCATCAGCAAATCTGAAATAGGGTTCAAGTTGGTGGTCCATGGTGATATTTTGAGCGCGTTTAGGTTTTTGGGTCAAAAATATTTTTGTATTGGGATTTTGTGTACTCTAACTCTAGGGGATAAGGCTACAGGGATCCTTATGTGTAGAATTTCTCGAGGTAAAGGCCGTTGATGGGGTTAGTGAGGTAGGTCCTGCCCGGTTCCATCAAGACGTATGCCCCCTGCCGGAGGTAATGTTTGATGATATAGGGCCCTTTCCACAAGGTTTGAAACTTTCCTGGCCCTAAGGCTTGTTTTGCGACATCATAGAGAAGCACTAGATCTCCCTCGATAAATGAGTGAGGGGTGATGTGGCGGTCGAATGATGATTTTACCCTTTTTTTATGGGCCTCATTGTGTTGCAGCAATTGTCGCCTATTTTCGTCAACTAGCTCTAGTTGTACTAAGCATTGTTCTAGAGGATGGGTGTCATCAAGGAGTTCGATGGAAGTATGCAAGTTTAGGATCTCGCATTCTATGGGGATCACAGCTTCGATCCCATATACTAAGTGGAAGGGAGTAAAACTAGTGGAAGTCTTAACTGTCGTGCGGTATGCCCACAGGGCAGAGAAGAGCATTTGGTGCCTATTGGTTTTGTGGTTATTCACCATGCGCTGTAACATAGTTTTGAGTACTTTGTTAATGGCCTATACCTGTCTGTTGGACTGGGGGTAATATGGTGAAGTGAATTCATGGCTGAATCCGAGATGATGAGATAGCTCCTCGAAGACTTCATTTTCGAAGTGCTTTCTGTGGTCAGATATTAAGTCTTTGGGGATGCTAAATCGAGCTATCACGTGGTTGAACAGGAATCGAGCAACGATTTTTGTTGTGTTGTCATATGTGAGCATGGATTTGGCCCACTTGGTGAAATAATCGACAACCACGATGGTGTATTTATGGTTTCCTGATAAGGCTGGGTTGCAAGTCATGAAGTCGATTCCCCATTTACAGAAGGGGCCGGCTACGATGACAGTATCCAGAGGGATGAGTGGTGCTCTTGCCGTGTGGGTGAAGCGCTGGCATTTCTTGCATCTTTTGACTACTATGATATAGTCATGAAATAGGGATGGCCAAAAATACCCTGCTCATAGGACTTTTTGGGCGATATCCATTTGAGATAGATGGTCGCCGCATGCACCTGCGTGACAGTAAATCATTGCTTGCTCTGCTTGATTGTGAGTGAGGCATCGTCGTAAGATTGTATCGATGCCTCTCCTGTATAAAACATCTCCTATGAGGAGGTATCGAGGGGATTGTTGGTGTATGCACCAACGATCGTCTCGCATGAGGTGAGGTTTGAACTTTTGGGTTTGTAAGAATAGGAGAATATCCCCATACCAAGGGTCGTCGGTTGCTACAAAGAACAGGTGTTCATCTGGTAGCGAATCGTTTACTGGTGATCCTTTAGAATCTCATGGGAGGTCTATAATGAACTCTTCTAAGGCAAGTGCCTTTTCTCTTTTGGGAGAGAAAAACTGTAAGTCGTATTCTTGGAGAATGACTATCCAGCGGGCGTATTTGTGGTTCATTAGTCGGCGCGTGAGAAGGTATTTGATTGGATTAGTAACTTCTATCACCACGGTATTTTTTAAGATGATGTAATGGTGAAGTTTCTGTACTGCGTGGATTAATTCTAGGGTAGTTCTTTCTCGACAAAAAGAGATGTTCTAAAATATGGGTAGAGGGGGATTGTCTGAAATGAGTTAGTAACTCCATTCCCAAATCGTGGTGAATGGGTAACTGAAAGTATGTGAGGAACGCTGTAGCGAGGGAACTAAAGGCTCTATGTGAAGCAATGGGTTTCTCTACGTACCATTTCATGGCCACTCTCATAAGAGTGCGTTGAAATAGACTCAACCAAACAGTATTGTCAATGATGTTATTCGATGAGCACCACAGGTGAAAGATCATTATATGATTTCCTGGGTCTTCCGCTTGCTTGCCTTCAAACTTTGGTATGTCTGAAGGGAGCTTAGTGGGCATGGAAGGCCAATTGGGGTCGTGTGCGATGGGGTCATTGGTGAGGTTGGTCAAATCTAGTAGATTTAATGCTGCTAAGAAGGGTGACTGGGAGGTGGAAGCCATGGCAACGTGTGAAGACACGAAGTTCTGGTTAGAATGGGGATTAGTCTGTGATGTACCCTATTGTGAATTCAGCTAGCTTCCCGTATGGGATGCACTCCTCTGCCCCCCAGCGGATGAGGGGGGAGTGGTGTGCGGTGTGGTGTTGGGAGACCGACTAGGGTTTCCAACTAAGGTTGCTGCAAGAAAGGAGGAACCAACCACTGTGGCAATGTTCCATCTTTGACGCCTAAATGGAAAAATACCTAGAACCCCTCCCGTTAATGGGGGGAGGTCCAAAAGACACATGGATCTACGCGGTTCCATTGGAACCATTTGAGTGTCCACCAGGTTAGGTTTTGGAAAAAAAAATTGGAGGGGATCGAGTCTGTGATCATGAAACATTTATGGCCACATACATAAAACCAAGCGAAAATGAAATGAATTTTCCTTTAACTTAATCTATGTGATCAATCAAGAAAAAAATGGTTTTGTTTGTTTGCACATGATACTCAAATTCCTAGAAGACTTAATATGTCCTTACACAATCAAAAGTAACTGGGCCTTCAGAGGATTTCTTGCAAGTTCTGGCACAACGTCGTGTAAGAGCTGGCAATGCCCCTAGTCAGCCGAAGAGAATCAACCAAGGTAAGGGTAGAGGGTCTGGCACTTGCCTGCACCATCACCTATATGGTAAAGTATGCCCTAGTTTTGGCCACTAAGAACCACCATCCCAAGTGAGCGTTCGAGTCTTGGGCTTCCTGGTAGTCAGCTAACAGTACCGAGTATCAACCGAGTCAGGTAGCCCCAACTGATACCGCATGCACTGCGCCTAAGCCTAACACCCTGTGAATCGAGTCTCTGCTGCGCTCGGGTTTTCTTTTCCATGGGCTAATAGGTGGATTTTAAAGCTCCCTAAAAACACAACTTCTATGTTTCAATTTGAAGTGTGATCAAGATGGCTTATTGGATGCCTACCCCCTTGATCCTAACTTAATCTATAAATTCTCTTGTGGCCGCTGTGGGGAGAATTTAGTGGGTTGGTTTAAGTTATTTTTAGGTGGCTTTATTTTCTTAGTGGGTGAATGTGTGTGAGCATATGGTGAACAATCTCATAATTTTAACATATGGATATTGGTGATCCTTTACAAAATTCCCCTAGTTAAACTATGTGACGTTGTTCCTTGCTCAAATAGAAAGCATTTGCGGATAATGGGCCACTTCCAAAACCTCCTAGTTAGTCTATGTGAGTGACTAAAGGGAGATGGCGAATAAAAAATGTAGAGTGTTCATATGCTTGTCTAGGGTCACCAAATGGTGCAAAGACAACAGAGATTACTTGCTCTAATTGGCGATTCAATCTTGGTCCCGCAATTTCCTAAATGCAAAAATTGAATTTAAAATAAACAATTTCTACACTAGCTTATGCATGTGTGCTCATGAGCCACTTACTTGGACTAGTTAAGCTAAGTGTGCATACCATAATTTGCAAAAAACATAAATTGTTCGGAAAGAAATGGTTAATTCACCCCCTACTTAAACTATGTGAACACTTTTTGCAAAAACCAACTTAAATGAAAACTAACTAAATGCCTACAAAAAGTAGCAAAAAATGAGTTCTCAGAAGTTGTGGGTATCAACACAGGTGTTGGTAGATACATTAGGGGCGGGCCAACACACTTACAACCAGAAAAATGCAGAAAATAAGGAGAAAAAAATCTCTCTGCAATTTGCACGCAAAAACCCTTGATAGGTGTGCCTTCCTGTGCGCAGGTCACTCCTGAACGCGCGCAATATGCCTCTGTGTGAAAAAAATGCACGCAAAAGTCCTACTAAACAGCACAGCAATCTCAGTTAAACAACTGAAGAAAGCAAATAGTCATGCAGACCAATCTCTATATTCAATAACATATCCTTCTATGGTTGCCTTGTCCTCCCTTTATACAAATGAAAGCCTCCTTGCCTTGGCCCCCATACATTAGGGTTTCCCCCACCAAATGATCTCTTCCCCTTTCACACTACGCTGTCTTTCAAGGTGATCCACTCCCACTATGGTAGTGCTATTGAATTGGTCAAACTTGAACTTGTCCTCATGCATTCGCCCCTTTTGACACTTGAGGGTGAAAAATGTAGCTACTCTGATGATCCCTTTCACACTATGAGGGATTTTATTCCTACTCATGGGCTTCCTTACCCATTTATTCACCTCCTAGATGATATAAGAAAAATTAATGTTCCGATTAGCTTCATGCTAATTTTGCGAACATTATAGCTCACATGAAGTAATATATTATGATACATTAGAGGCACATTCAAAAACTACTAACCACTTATATTGCATTTTAATAGTGATTTATTAGACATGTTTCTGTATTTTTTCTTCACCCAAGAAGAAATGATCACGTTTTTCAACAATAGAGAAATGTTCTTGCTACTGCTACTCATGTGAGAGGACAAGTTCATTATGTTTTGAACATTTTCTAACTAATTTATCCTCCAACCACACTAGTGAAGTGATGATAAGTTGGAATAATTGTGATGAATACCTGTGCTAGTAGAAAGACTAACAACAAGGAGAAATTTTTCTTGCAATGTTTATCCACTCGTAATGGAATTTTTGGATTATCCTTACTATGAAGTCTTTGTTTCATGGGTGTTGTGGTGGATTCGACATGTGGGTGTACGAAATAACACGAGCTTTGAGAGTGTGGTCTACTCTCTAAACTATTAGTAACAGACAGAATGTGGGAGGAGATCAAAAGCATAAAAGTTAAATGAAATAATATGCTAAAGTATGCTCCGATTAAAAAACTAAAACAAAAAACACAAAAGAAGCTATATAGAGAGTTCCAAATAGTAATAATGCAAAAGATGGCTCGATGGCCTCTTCTTATTAAATGTTTGGAATAAAATTAAATCTTACCCACTTGCCAAAGGGCCCCTAGGCAATGGCTCTAGGTCCCGATGCAAGGATGTTTGTCTTTCAAGTTTTTCCTCTGATGCAGTCTAACTCTCTCTCTCTACTGTGGTGGACTAAGATGTTGGGTGGCCAACTATCGAGTCCTTGGGTGGCCAACTATCGAGTCCTCTTTAGCTCCAGCTCTGAGTCACATAGAATGTTGGTGTTAATTGGGAAACTTTGGCCAGCATAACCTTGTGATCACGATTTTTTCATCTCTTGGTGGGTTTATATAGGTGAGCTTCAAATCCTCCTTCCCTCCCTTGGTACATGATGGATGGTGACCCAAGGGAGAGGTGTGATTCCATTGTGTGCTCAAATATTCTTTTCTGTGCTCACATAATGTCTGAAGTCTGGTGGTTGCTCTAGTAGCTTCCTAAAAGAATGCTTGTCCTTTGCTTGTTGTGGTCTCAGTGGCTGCACCATTTCCAAAAATACCTTGGTAGTGTGACCCCGTTTCAATCGTTATCAGTTTTCTTCCTTGAGGTAGTCCTTCTTCTATCCCCATGATTTAATAAATGATTCCACCATAAGATGGTGTGAGAAGGAGAAATTTTAAGAACCAATTCAATAAATTTGTTGAAAAAAGCACACATCTTAATGATCAAGTGTTATGAATTTATAAATAATTAATTGAACAATTCTCTATTGCAATATCACTTACAACTCCTTAGTGTTACATGACAATGCTTTATCTAAGATAATGTTTGGAATGATTTTCAACTTTATGATTACCTAGAGATTCAAAGTCTAACACCTAGGAGGCCACATTGGTCATATTGTGTGATTGGAATATAATTGGTATCTTTCTGTAATTCCAAGGAAGTTTTGTACTCTTATGTAACCACAAGGAAATTTTAATCATTTTGTGGAATTTGTTATGGGATGAATTACCCTAGGGTTTGGGTTGAGAACCCCAATATACCAAGAATCATACAACAACGAGAAGGAAGAAAATTTACAATCATAACAAGATCATAACATGTATAAAGCATTAAGATCACGAAGATCATGAATTGGACAAAGCTTCTTTATTGATGTATGTAAATATGTGTGGAGGAATACCACCTGATTCAGCCACAGCTCCAAGTGAAACCGTCCTCCAGATTCGTTGAGCCCAAGCCTCAACAATCTCCTTCCATAAACATACACATGGATGTCATATAAGAGGAATGGACGAAGAAAACAAGGGTTTCCACAATCTCGGAAGTGTAGCAGGCACATGGATAAATCAGAGTTGATCACGGACTAACTAGCCAAATCTCAATACCTATCTCTCTCTCCCCTTTAGGACTTCCCATCAACTGTATTTCTACCACCCTAGAACAGTTGTTTTAGTTCGGATATATTTAGGCCACAAGCTCCTATAGGTAGGCTTCCGGTGTAACCCATAAACCCCACCAAAAAAATAGGGAATTTTATATTTTTTCATATTTTAAATTATATACGCAGGTTCGGTATAACTAGACCCGCGTGTGCACACTATTTTGAGAGGCCAGAGTTGTGTATGGAATTCAAAATAATGTTTTTTAGGTAAAGGGCCAAGTCTGAAGGGAAAGTGCTCCCCAAGGCCATAACACAGAGCATCAAGTATATAGAGGTGGAAAATGATGCTATAATAGAATTGGAAGGAAATTTTTGTCTTTTTGTGTAATTGAAAGGGTCTTTTCTCCTTAAAAAATAGGTAACCTATGTGGTTGTGTTGGAACATAGTTACTTAGCAAGTGCATGAATTTGACTTAGGAATATGAATTGAGAAGAAAAGTGGTTGAACTACAAAATTTCAATTATGTCACATGTGATAATAGGGAAGGACATAAAAGAAAAAAGAGAAATATGGTAACTTCCGAGTTTAGTAATAAGTAGTGAAATGGTATCATTCCTTTGAGGTTGCACTTTTAAAACTTATGACCAGAATATTTTTAGCAACAAAATTATATAGGTATGTATTATTTTCCATAAAATTGTGAGTTTGCAGCCGCTTTATGTTGGAAATGTTGTCATTGATGGCAAAGGAGATGGAAAAGGAAGAACACCTGAGGCAGCAACAAGGCAAAGGAGATGGCAAAGGAAGAACACCTGAGGCAGCAACAAGACAAAGAAAGCAGCATAGCAGCAAGATGTAGAGAGGGTCAAGCAGCAGAGACGGGGTCATTTAAAGAAGCAGAGGCAGCAAAAGGAGAATTAAGAAGTAGCATCAGTCTAGGAGTAGATGAAAGTATAAAAGAGGTATGAAGCGGTAAAAAAGAAAAGCGAGGGCAGCAAAAGAGAAGCAAAGATAGTGGAAGCAAAGATAAAAAGAAACAATAAACGGAAAGCGATTGTTAAGTAAGTAAACGATTAATCAAACATGATGCATGAGAGATAGAAGCTTGGAACATACGATAGAGGCAAAGGTCCAAGCAAAGAAACTTATAGGTCGAATACAGAAGCGGAGCCGTTATAAAATTCCAGGAAGCACACTCTCCAACCGGCACAGCAAAGGCAGAGACAAAATCAGAGACAGAGGCAGAGAGCTGTTATAATTCTGAGAATCGCCCAACCCGGAGGACAGATATAAAATTCCGAGAATCGCCCAAGCCGGCAGATACAGTCGTATGTATAATTCCGAGAATCATTACCCGATGGGCGTTACATATAACTTATACAAATATTATTCCGGGAATTGCTTGACTCCAGCAGCAAAGTATACATATATAAGAAATGACGTAGCAGTAACTCTGTCTTAAATTATAAGAATTCCAGTGATTGATGCAAATCGGGTAGTGTCGAAGTTAGTGGAGTTTGGAAAGTTTAACACATTGAAACAGTTTCATATTATCAATCCCGAAAGCAAAAGAACCAAAGGTCCAAGGCATATCTATTATGGAGCGCTTAATGATTAATCAAATAACCAAAGTACTGTATGGTGGGACCCCTCCCCAATCGGATCGAAAATGAAGAGTCCAAAGGTGGAAGCGCACTGCAATTCAATCGATTGGCGATTTCCGATTGAATCGAAATCGGAACAGATTGGAGCTGCAATAGTTGACTAATAACAATTCAATCGATTGGCGATTTCCGATTGAATCGCAATCGGAGCAGATTGGAGCTACAAAAGTTGAGTGATATTAATTCAATCGATTGGCGATTTCTGATTGAATCGAAATCGGAACAGATTGGAGCTGCAATAGTTGACTAATAACAATTCAATCGATTGGCGATTTCCGATTGAATCGTAATCGGAGCAGATTGGAGCTGCAAAGGTTGAGTGATAACAATTCAATCGACTGGCGATTTCCGATTGAATCGGAATCGGAGCAGGAGCGATCAATCGCAATCGGAGGAGAGTCAGTGCATCGGAAAGCGTGACAAGGTGGGCCCGAAAGAGCATTTGTTAAGTATTATCAAGATTATTCATTGATTATAGTAGAAGCAGCAGTTGTTTGTTAAAACCTTATATAAGGATGTCGAGAGTTGATTTAATTAGTATCAAAAGGCGTTGTTATATATATAAGAGGCGATTGTATTAAAATATTCGCATCAGACCCCAGCGCCCAAATGTGAATGAGGGCGATTATTAATATACAACGACTGTAATATATGTTCGTTCCGCTTGCGGAATGCTCCACATCAACAAGACACTAATAGCATAAAAGGGATTGGAGTTCCTCCAGATTTACAGTCAGCAGATATAAAAGGAACAGTTAAATGCATGCAACAGGTACACCACAGCAGAGGACAGAAAGGACAAATACACAGTCAGAGAAAAGACAGATGCGCAGCAAACCAAGAGACAAAACGAGTGAGCTGGAGTTCTCATTTAAATTTGAATGTAAATGTTTTATTTAAATTTTTATTGTTTGTGATGCATTGGCAAGTCTCCGAGAGAAAACAAACTCCCACTGTAATGTTAAAATTGACACCTACAGTTATAATTTCTGAGTAAGCTGATAAAAGGAGTGAGAAGGCAGAAGGCAAAGAGACATGACTGTCCATTTCGAATTCCCAGTGGAATACAAACAGTCATGAAACTATTTTTGTATAAAACAAGGTAATATCCAAGGGGAGAAAGTTGACGAAAAAGGAGTGAGAGAAGAAGAGAGTATGCAGCAGAATTAAATAGAGTTGAAGAAAATAAGCAAGCTGCAAGAAGAATGTGAATAAGGAGGAGCTGAGCAAAGAAGAAGAAGGGGCTGAGCAGAGATGATGCAGGTCTGATATAAGAGTTGATGAATAGCAGAGAAGAAGGTACAAAACAGAGCTGATATCCAAGGTAAATCAGCAAGTGTTTTTCTTTTGAAAGAGTAAGGAAGTTGGAGCTTCCCTATCAAGTTGTAGCTTGATAGATGTCAGTTGTAGCTGACTGAGGTAGGAGCCTCTTGTAGGTTGGTGCCCGCAGAAAATAGATGGGAGTTGGTGCTTCCACATCAAGTTGTAGCTTGATAAAATGTCAGTTGTAGCTGACTGAGGTTGGAGCCTCCTGTAGGTTGGTGCCTGCAGAAAACAGATGGGAGTTGGTGCTTCCACATCAAGTTGTAGCTTGATAAAATGTCAGTTGTAGCTGACTGAGGTTGGAGCCTCCTGTAGGTTGGTGCCTGCAGAAAATTGAAGGGAGTTGGTGCTTCCTTGCAAGTTGTAGCTTGCAGAATTGAGGATAGAGCCTCCTGTAGGTTGGTGCCTGCAGAAAACAGTGGTGAGAGGGAGTTGGAGCTTGCCTTTGCATCACAACAATAATAAGATGTGGTTTTCTCCCTTTATGGGTTTCCACTTATATTTGGCGTCTCTGTGCATGATGTTTATGTGTTGATGTGATTTATCTCATCTGCTTAATACTTGCTGCTCTCATATTCAATCTGCTATTACATTAACAAATCTGTTTGATAGTAATACTTGTTGCTCACATATTAAGTTGACCATGAAATGAAGGTGTAAATAAGATTTAAGAGAAAAGTTTTAAAAGTCCATGTAGGTGTTAAACTGATTCACCCCCCCCCTCTCAGTTTAACTAAGGGTTCAACAATTGGTATCGGAGCCAGTTCCTTTGGTGTAAGCTTAATAGCTTGAAGGAGATCTGGTTGAGTCATGGACTATCAAAATGTACCTGTGCTAAATACAACTAACTTTCTTGAATGGAGAGATAAGGTTAAGACAGGATTTATGGCTGATGATCCAGATGTATGGAAACTTGTTTGTGATGGTTACTGCACAGACTCACCCACAGTGAAAGAACAACAGAGGAATGCTAAGGCAAAATGTGTGATATATGACAATCTACATAACAAGGACCTTGAGTTGATAATGGATTTAACCTCTGCAAAAGAAATCTGGGATAGACTGCACTTCATACATGGAGTAGACACTAAGGACTGCACTGACAAGAAGGATAAGAGAATTAAGAAAAAGAGAAATTCATGTCAAAAAGAAGATTCTCAATCAAATGAAGTACCTGCTAGTGTGAATGGTAGTAAGAACCATGAAGAAATTACAGCTGAAGAAAAAGCCAAGCTTGACACTACTTTGACTGAAATAGAAAAATTGAAAAATGAAAACAAAGACCTTAAGACAGTGGTGCAAATATGTGATGAGAGAGAATATGAAGATAAGAAAGAAATTGTTGGCCTAAAGACACACCTTGAAGAAGCAAGGAAAATAGAAGACACTTTGCTGCAACAAATGAGAGAGAAAAATCTGGAATGTAAAAAATTGGAAGAAGAAGTAGTGAACCTAAGAAAGAAATTAGAAAAGGCCCAAAGAGATTTATTAATGAATACTCCTCAAATGAAAAGCTCCGGACAGTTGGACCAAATTCTCAATGCTCAAAGACCACCTCACATAAAGGCTGGGATAGGATATGAAGGGGAAACCAGTAAGTCCAAGGATGAAGATAACAAGAAAATCATTCTTGTAAAAGTTGTAAAGAACAATGAATTAGCCCAGTAAATTCCTCGAGAAGCAGAAACCAGCAAGAACGTGAGTTGTGAAGAAACAAATAAGAATGAGAAGATGAAACAATCAGTTGCTAAAGGCTCATATGCTCCTGAAGATGAATTGAATAAATTTGGAAGATGTCAAAGGAGGTTCTTTCCTCCTATGAAAAATATCACTTGTTTCTCCTGCCACAAACCAGGACATGATGCAGCACATTGCAAGACAAAGAGAATCAATGATTACCAGCAAAAGATGTAGCAAATGAGAAGACTACCTCAAGAAAGCAAATGGCAAGGACAATCTTCCACCAGGTACACAAATCATTTCCATGGCTACTGTTATGCATGCAATAAATTTGGACATAAATATGTTGATTGTAAATTATGTTCAAAAAGGGGAATGAAATATTATGCATCAGCTCAAATATACTTTGATAAAATAAGATGTTATATATGCCTCAAGCTTGGCCACAAAGCAAAGGACTGTAAACTGCCCCATATATTAAAGAGCTCTAGACAGATGATGAAATCCAATCCAATCAAACAAAACTATGAATCGGAAAGGAGTGTAGACATTATGAAGAACCCCAATAAAGTATGGAAAGTAAAGAGAAAGGGGGAGCCTATCATCTCAATAACATAATGTAAAACATCATAGTCTCAGGGGGAGCTGCTCTAGGAAGAAAAGAAAATATCTAATCAGTGACAAATATGAAGCAACATCCCAGGGGGAGAGCAGTTCATAAAAAGTCCCCATGAAAGTAGTCTAGGAAGAGCTCCTGGGAATGAGGATAGCTATAAGATCAAGAATGCACAGGACAATTTCTCTAACAGAGAACTAAAGAGAAAGAAGATCATCTGAAATATTAAATAGCTAACAGATTGATGGAAGAAGAGAAGACAACAAGAAGCCTTGGTGGTAGAGAGAACATCAGCCATGAGCATGTAAGCTAAGAAGACACCAGCACATAAGTGATGATCACAGTATGCATCATACAGCCAGAATGAACAAGTGAACCACTTTAAGAAGGAGGAATAAGAGAAGATCCTATCATCATTATATCATTACATCTTTCATCTATGAAAAGTCCCCTTGAAGAAATGCAGTGAAGTGAGTAAAAAAAAAAAACTCTGAGTGATATGCCCGTGAAGATTCCAAGAAAAGAAATTGAAGATGTCTTCCTGAAGTTCATTATGTTAAAACAGTTGAATTGTATGAAAAGCAACAATGATTCTGGAGCAGTCCTAGAAAACAAAATGCAGTGGCATTCCTTTGAATAGAATGGCAGAATAAGCAAATGGTTAAATATGTCACGATAAATTCAGTATATTGATGATTGTTGGTGTGAACAGTGGAAAGATCAATAGTAGAAACTATGGGTTCATGTGCAAGCTAAAATGAAATCTCTGCATGGTTTATCAAGGTAATATCAATTGGTACTAGGTACAGGTAGCATATCTATCAATAGAATATCATTCCAGGGGGAGATCAGCCAGCTAGGTAAGGATAAAACAGGTCCTCAGGATCAAAAGTATTATGGCAAACGTAAATCAAGGTAGTATTCCCAGCGTTATCTGGATTCTGCATTCAGTTTGAGAAGGTCAGTAGCAAAGCTAAAGGATCAGTATTATGTTTACACTTGAATCAAAGTATCTGAAGAATAAAGGACTAGCAGTGATTACCATCTGAAGCCCAAAAGTTTTAAAAATCATCTAAATCCTACTTCAGCACAAAGGATTTACTGGTAATCCACCTTTAAAGAGAGATTGATCATTGACATACATACCCCCTTATGTCATAAAGAAAAGTGCATGGTTGATAAGTGAGATCGACCAATACATTGAATGCATCCTACCTCAAGGTTTTGTTTTGAAAGTTCATTATGCAAGCAGTAAAGGCATTTGATCTCTTAGATCAAATTTTGGTTAATTCATTGATCACATCTATAACAAGAACCTTCAGCTATTAAGGATAATGTCAACATCCTAGCTCATATCATCACCAACAGGCAGGAAAGGTGTACCGCAGGAATAAAGGATATATTGGCTTCATCATAATTAAACAAATGCTAGACTGCAGATGAGTATTGTAGAAGAAGACATATTCCATCTACAATATTCCTCAACAGAAATGTATTGGCACACTACATCAGAAAGAGACTGTATGTTTATTCAAGTTCAATATTCTCTAAAGTGTTCTCTCAACAAATATTGTACACCAGTATAGAGCAGCATGGTACAAAGTCAGAAGAAGAATGCCTAAACACATCTCAGAGAGAGAAAATGAAAAGATAGAATCTACACTAAGAAATGTGCAACCCTTTGCCATTGATGTCAAAGGGGGAGGAAAAGTAGGTAATAGAAGAAAGGGTCTTCTAGAAGAAGCTAGACAGAGGAAGACTTGGAGGAAGAATTAGATTATTGGTGGATGTGTTGCCATCAATGCCAAAGGGGGAGACTGTTGGAAATGTTGTCATTGATGGCAAAGGAGATGGAAAAGGAAGAACACCTGAGGGAGCAACAAGGCAAAGGAGATGGCAAAGGAAGAACACCTGAGGCAGCAACAAGACAAAGAGAGCAGCATACCAGCAAGATGTAGAGAGGGTCAAGCAACAGAGACAGGGTCATTTAAAGAAGCAGAGGCAACAAAAGGAGAATTAAGGAGTAGCATCAGTCTAGGAGCAAGAGAAAGATAAATGCAAGAGGTGGACAAGCAGAAGAAGAAGCACAGCATGATATATAGCTAAAGACAAGGGAAGCAAAGATACAGAGACAGCAGAGAAGAGCAGCTTTCGAGTACAGAGGGCAAGAGTAGTTGTCGAGCAACAGAGGCAAGATGAAACGGACATGGCAGAGAGGCAGAGGCCTGATGCAGCGTAAACTTATAACGTCGAATACGTGTTATCATGAGGCACCCCAGAAGCACACTCTCCAAATCGGCACAACAAAGTGTAATAGGGCCAAGACATGATGCACAGAGTCGTTATAATTTTCGAGAATCCCAACCCTGGAGCTGGACAAGAGTAAATCCGAGATTCGCCTGCTTCAGCAGACATAATGTATGGGAGCATCTGCAACTACTACCTGATACAGAATTGCTTTGAGGACAAATATTATTCCGGGAATCGCTTGACTCCAGCAGCAAAGTATACATATATAAGAAATGACGTAGCAGCAACTCTGTCTTAAATTATAAGAATTCCAGTGATTGATGCAAATCGGGTAGTGTCAAAGTTAGTGGAGTTTGGAAAGTTTAACACATTGAAACAGTTTCATATTATCAATCCCGAAAGCAAAAGAACCAAAGGTCCAAGGCATATCTATTATGGAGCGCTTAATGTTTAATCAAATAACCAAAGTACTGTATGGTGGGACCCCTTAAATCGGATCGAAATGAAGAGTCCAAGGTTGTGCTTACTGCAATCCAATTTATAATATTTCCATTGAATCGAAATCGAACGTATTTGAGCTGCAATAGTTTAATGATAACAATTCATCGGGATTGGCGATTTCCGATTGAATCGAAATCGAGCAGATTGAGCCGCAAAAGTTGAGGATATTAATTGTCGATTACGTCTTCCAAGTTGAACTAATTTGGAATAGATGAAACCTGCATTTAGTTGATCGATAACAATTCAATCGACACAATTTTCGATTGAATTCCAATCGTGATAAGATTTGTCAAGGAGTGATATTAATTCAATCGATTAAGGCATTTCTGCATTGAATCAGTTTTGGACAGAGCGATCAATCGCACTGGATAGAGAGTCAAAGGCACGAGCTGACATGTGGTCGAAAGGGCATTTGTTAAGTCTTATCAAGATTATTCATTGATTTTATTAGAAGCGGTCGTTGCTTGTTAAAACCTTATATAAGGATGTCGAGAGTTGATTTAAGTTTAAAGGCGCTGTTATATATATAAAAGGCGATTGTATTAAAGATGTGCTGCCTGGTCTGTGGGTTGTATGTATATGCCTCAGCTTAACGGGAGGGCGATTATTAATATACAACTGTGATATATGTCCGTTCCGCTTGCGGAATGTTCCACATCAACAAGACACTAATAGCATAAAAGGGATTGGAGTTCCTCCAGATTTACAGTCAGCAGATATAAAAGGAACAGTTGCACGCATGCAACATTTACACCACAGCAGAGGACAGAAAAGACAAAGATACAGTCAGAGAAAAGACAAATGCGCAACAAGCCAAGAGACAAAACGAGTGAGCTAGAGTTCTCATTTAAATTTGAATGTAAATGTTTTATTTAAATTTATATTGTTGTGATGCATTGGCAAGTCTCCAGAAGAGAGCAAATATCCCACTGTAATATTAAAATAAGCACCTACAGTTACATTTTTCTGAGTGAGTTGAAAAGAGATGAGAAGGCAGAAGGCAAAGAGACATGGCTGTCCATTTCGAATTCCCAGTGGAATACAAACAACCATGAAGCTATTTTTGTATAAAACAGGGTAATATCCAAGGGGAGAGATGTTGACGAAAAGGAGTGAGAGAAGAAGAGAGTATGCAGCAGAATTAAAGAGAGTTGAAGAAAATAAGCAAGCTGCAAGAAGAATGTGAATAAGGAGGAGCTGAGCAAAGAAGAAGAAGGGGCTGAGCAGAGATGATGCAGGTCTGATATAAGAGTTGATGAACAGCAGAGAAGAAGGTACAAAATAGAGTTGATATCCAAGGTAAATCATCAAGTGTTTTTCTTTTGAAAGAGTAAGGAAGTTGGAGCTTCCCTATCAAGTTGTAGCTTGATAGATGTCACAGTCGACGAGGTAGGTTTCGCAGGTCAGCCTGAAAATAGACAGAGCTGAGTGTCTCCACTCAGTTTTTCAGAAGCCGATGAAAATGTCGCTGTATCCGACCGAGGTTGGAGCCTCCGTAGGGTTGGTGCTCGAAATAGATGGAGTTGGTGCTTCCACATCAAGTTGAAGCTTGATAAAATGTCACTAGAACAACTGAGTTGGAGCCTCCTCGTAGGTTGGTGCCTGCAGAAAATTGATGGAGTTGAGCTCTTTGCAAGTTGTAGCTTGCAGAATTGAGGTTGGAGCCTCCCGTAGGTTGGTGCCTACAGAAAATCAGTGGTGAGAGGGAGTTGGAGCTTGCCTTTGCATCACAACAATAATAAGATGTGGTTTTCTCCCTTTATGGGTTTCCACTTATATCTGTTGTCTCTGTGTGTGATGCCTATGTGTTGATATGATCTATTCAATCTGCTTAATACTTGCTACTCTCATAATAAGTTTGCTTTCACATTATCTTAATACTTGCTGCTCACATATTAAGATTGTTCACATATAAATTTGATCATGAAATTAAGTTGTAAATAAGATTTAAAAGAAAAGTTTGTGTCTATGTATGTGTTAAACTGATTCACCTCCTCCCGCCTTAACTAAGGGTTCAACACACTAATAGTTCTTTTTGTGAGTCGATGATTTTTTTACCATGTCCATCTTTTTTGATAATAAGATTAGCATTTTAGAATATGAAGAGATACATTTCCCATTAGTACATCCATATCTTTGGTTAATTTTGTTGTAGAATACATCCTTCAACACTAAAAAGAGATTTAATGTCAACATCATCACTCAATAGAGCTTAGTAGTATGGTTTATATCACATATAGATATGGATAATATAGTAACATCGACAATAGAGTTATGTTGAAGGAATATCATTTCTACATAGGTTGAATCACATTGGATTTGGTTATATGGATTCCTAGGCTAATTTGCAAATTCTTGTGTATTTCAATTATCGTGCAAGTTTAATAAACTATGCAAGATGTTTCATATTTGGAACTATTTCAACGAATGACATGAGAAATGTGAATGTTATGGAGTGGATACATGCATGGAAATAATATTATGTGGGCAAGAAATGAGGTTGAAAGCCAATGTTTTCATTGATGTTGTAAAATCTATAATTGGAAGTTGTTTTTTACTACAGGAAAAGGGGACAAGAAGATGAGAAGACCAATGAACAAATAATGGACATGCATAGAGATATTTATGGCAGTTGGCCAATGCAGATTGATCAAAAACATACAGATGGGAAACAACTAAGGATACACATTCATTTAGTATAAGCATCACAAAACTATATAGTTAAAATAGGGATATGGAATTTTTGGTTTTTTACTTATGTTTCCCAAATAGTAATGGTGAATGTGATGATTGTGAATCTAAATAATCAATTGATAGATGAGATTATGTATATTTCCCAATTGACCAACATATAACCACTTAATTATTCCATTTTAGAGAGGAACAATCAACTATTTCACTTGATTATGATCATGTATCAAATCTCATACAAGTGTGATGAATTAATATTTTATTAACTTTCAATTAACAAGAATGAATGTAGTAAAAATTCTTGATCTAGTGGACTAATGTGATGGAACTACGTTTCTTCAAGGGTATATAAACATCGCGGTTTCCTCAAAAGATAATGGATTTTCCATTTACTATTATTGGTTGGAAAATTTATTAAAGGGAAAGAATAGATTCAATGTATTAGTAGCTAACTCCAAAATCATTACCTTTCTTATTGGATTGATGGTTATTAAGTGAGAATGTATACAAAAAATGAAAAAAATCGAATAAAGTTGTTTATATATACCAAGATTATAGACCAAATCAAACTGCATACTACTATACAAAATGAGGTGTTGTGAAAAAATTCCTTTCACAAATAATGTCAGAGAATAATTGATCAAAGCTACAATAATTCCTAGATCATACTAAGAAACAAAATGTTGCAAGAACATCTCAGAAGGTTTATATTTCACCCACAGGAATCATGTTTTTTTCTATAATCCCGCACATTAGGCCTAGGGGACCTCATTAAATCAGGATGTTTAAAAGGTATTTATGAAGAAATGAAAATGATTATATTTGTAGTGGGAAAATAGTTTTAAGAGGGAAAATTGTAGGGAAAAACTCATAGGCTGTTAGTTACAACTCCCCATTTGTTTGCAGGCCTCACTGCTCAGCTCTATGATTGGTAGCTATCATGGGCGAAAACAAACCTTCCCTGTGGGGCACGCAGAGCAGCAGGAATTCAGGCATCTGTGTGCTCTCCTTTAAAGGCACCCCCCTAGAGATCTGTATTGAATGTGGAGTCACCCATTATGAGGATGCTTCCCTTATTTTTGATGACCGTTGTATTTCTGGGCTGGCCAATGGGCCAGTGATACTATTTTTGTACTCTGATACACATATTTTTATATATATATATATATGAGAGATCTTTTTTTCGGCTCTAGATGGTGTGTTATCTATTTCGGTTTATGCATTTTGTGTTATGATAATGGATATATATGTTTTTGGTTTTTTATGTATGGTGGTTTATTCACGATGCATTCCAGTCTAGGATATTGTTAGCTATGCGATCAGCTGTTTGGTTTTGATTCCTTGATACATGTGAGAATGTAATATAATCAAATAGTTTGCTTAATCTTCTGGCACACAAATATTTTCTAAATAGGTTTGCGTCTCTAGTTTCAAATGTTTGGTTTAATTGCGATACAACTAAATGGGAATCTAGGTAGACATGCATAAGGAAGTACTAGAACGTGGATTAATCAAGATCTGCACTGGTCAGAATTCAATGTAATCATGGATATACTCTCCTGCCCCAAATGATGAGGAGGGAGTGGTGTGCGGAGTGGTGTGCAGTGTGGTGTTGGGAGACCGACTAGGGTTTCCAACTAAGGTTGCTGCAAGAAAGGAGGAACCAACCACTGTGGCAATGTTCCATCTTTGACGCCTAAATGGAAAAAGACCTAGAACCCCTCCCGTTAATGGGGGGAGGTCCAAAAGACACATGGATCGATGCGGTTCCATTGGAACCATTTGAGTGTCCACCAGGTTAGGTTTTGGAAAAAAATTTGGAGAGGATCGAGTCTGTGATCATGAAACATTTATGGCCACATACATAAAACCAAGTGAAAATGAAATGAATTTTCCTTTAACTTAATCTATGTGATCAATCAAGCAAAAAAAGGTTTTGTTTGTTTGCGCATGATACTCAAATTCCTAGAAGACTTAATACGTCCTTACACAATCAAAAGTAACTGGGCCTTCAGAGGATTTCTTGCAAGTTCTGGCACAACGTCGTGTAAGAGCTGGCGACGCCCCTAGTCAGCCGAAGAGAATCAACCAAGGTAAGGGTAGAGGGTCTGGCGCTTGCCTGCACCATCACCTATAGGGTAAAGTATGCCCTAATTTTGGCCACTAATAACCACCATCCCAAGTGAGCATTCGAGTCTTGGGCTTCTTGGTAGTCAGCTAACAGTACCGAGTATCAACCGGGTTAGGTAGCCCCAACTGATACCGCATGCACTGCGCCTAAGCCTAACACCCTGTGAATCGGGTCTCTACTGCGCTCGGGTTTTCTTTTCCATGGGCTAATAGGTGGATTTTAAAGCTCCCTAAAAACACAACTTCTATGTTTCAATGTGAAGTGTGATCAAGATGGCTTATTGGATGCCTACCCCCTTGATCCTAACTTAATCTATAAATTCTCTTGTGGCCACTGTGGGGAGAATTTAGTGGGTTGGTTTAAGTTATTTTTAGGTGGCTTTATTTTCATAGTGGGTGAATGTGTGTGAGCATATGGTGAACAATATCATAATTTGAACATATGGATATTGGTGATCCTTTACAAAATTCCCCTAGTTAAACTATGTGACGTTGTTCCTTGCTCAAATAGAAAGAATTTGTGGATAATGGGCCACTTCCAAAACCTCCTAGTTAGTCTATGTGAGTGACTAAAGGGAGATGGCGAATAAAAAATGTAGAGTGTTCATATGCTTGTCTAGGGTCACCAAATGGTGCAAAGACAACAGAGATTACTTGCTCTAATTGGCGATTCAATCTTGGTCCCGCAATTTCCTAAATGCAAAAATTGAATTTAAAATAAACAATTTCTACACTAGCTTATGCATGTGTGCTCATGAGCCACTTACTTGGACTAGTTAAGCTAAGTGTGCATACCATAATTTGCAAAAAACATAAATTGTTCGGAAAGAAATGGTTAATTCACCCCCTACTTAAACTATGTGAATTTTTTTTGCAAAAACCAACTTAAATAAAAACTAACTAAATGCCTACAAAAAGTAGCAAAAAATGAGTTCTCAGAAGCTGTGGGTATCAACACAGGTGTTGGAAGATACATTAGGGGCGGGCCAACACACTTACAAGCAGAAAAATGCAGAAAATAGGGAGAAAAAAATCTCTCTGCAATTTGCACGCAAAAACCCTTGATAGGTGTGCCTTCTTGTGTGCAGGTCAATCCTGAATGCGTGCAATACGCCTTTGTGTGAAAAAAATGCACGCAAAAGTCCTACTAAATAGCACAACAATCTCAGTTAAACAACTGAAGAAAGAAAATAGTCATGCAGACCAATTTCTATATTCAATAACATATCCTTCTATGGCTGCCTTGTCCTCCCTTAATACAAATGAAAGCCTCCTTGCCTTGGCCCCCATACATTAGGGTTTCCCCCACCAAATGATCTCTTCCCCTTTCACACTACGTTGTCTTTCAAGGTGATCCACTCCCACTATGGTAGTGCTATTGAATTGGTCAAACTTGAACTTGTCCTCATGCATTCGCCCCTTTCGACACTTGAGGGTGAAAAATGTAGCTACTCTGATGATCCCTTTCACACTATGAGGGATTTTATTCCTACTCATGGGCTTCCTTACCCATTTATTCACCTCCTAGATGATATAAGAAAAATTAATGTTCCGATTAGCTTCATGCTAATTTTGCGAACATTATAGCTCACATGAAGTAATATATTATGATACATTAGAGGCACATTCAAAAACTACTAACCACTTATATTGCATTTTAATAGTGATTTATTAGACATGTTTCTGTATTTTTTCTTCACCCAAGAAGAAATGATCACGTTTTTCAACAATAGAGAAATGTTCTTGCTACTGCTACTCATGTGAGAGGACAAGTTCATTATGTTTTGAACATTTTCTAACTAATTTATCCTCCAACCACACTAGTGAAGTGATGATAAGTTGGAATAATTGTGATGAATACCTGTGCTAGTAGAAAGACTAACAACAAGGAGAAATTTTTCTTGCAATGTTTATCCACTCATAATGGAATTTTTGGATTATCCTTACTATGAAGTCTTTGTTTCATGGGTGTTGTGGTGGATTCGACATGTGGGTGTACGAAATCACACGAGCTTTGAGAGTGTGGTATACTCTCTAAACTATTAGTAACAGACAGAATGTGGGAGGAGATCAAAAGCATAAAACTTAAATGAAATAATATGCTAAAGTATGCTCTGGTTAAAAAACTAAAACAAAAAACACAAAAGAAGCTATATAGAGAGTTACAAACAGTAATAATACAAACGATGGCTCGATGGCCTCTTCTTATTAAATGTTTTGAATAAAAGGAAATCTTACCCACTTGCCAAAGGGCCCCTAGGCAATGGCTCTAGGTCCTGATGCAAGGATGTTTGTCTTTCAAGTTTTCCCTCTGATGCAGTCTAACTCTCTCTCTCTACTGTGGTGGACTAAGATGTTGGGTGGCCAACTATCGAGTCCTCTTTAGCTCCAGCTCTGAGTCACATAGAATGCTGGTGTTGATTGGGAAACTTTGGCCAGCATAACCTTGTGATCACGATTTTTTCATCTCTTGGTGGGTTTATATAGGTGAGCTTCAAATCCTCCTTCCCTCCCTTGGTACATGATGGATGGTGACCCAAGGGAGAGGTGTGATTCCATTGTGTGCTCAAATATTCTTTTCTGTTCTCACATAATGTCTAAGGAGGTGCTAGTGGTTGTCCTTAGGCGGCTTTCACATAAGGAGTAACTATCCTTTGCTTGTTGTGGTCTCGGAAAGTGACTTTTTTCCATTTCCAGGAATGTGCGCTTATCGCGAAAAAGGGCATGCAGAAGGCGCTCTTCTCGAAGGAAAAAGCGTGCATTTTAGCATTTATGACTAGTTCAAATATGATTTTCTCAAAACCTTAGAGATTTTAAATACTTCTTGATTCCATATTGTATTCCTGTCCTGTAAACCCTTAGGCTCGATATTAATTGATGTCATCTTCTGCTGTATGATTTTCCAGTGTTAACAATGGGTATACTCTTACTAGAAATAATCTTGGAGTTTCAAAATCATATGAGAAGGATAAAAGGATAAGACATCTTCAAGAAATTTTAATGATCACATGTTATGAATTTATAAATAATCAATTGGACCATTCTCCAATGCAATATCACTCACAACTGATCAGTGTTACATGACAATGCCTCATCTAAGATAATGTTTGCAACGACATGAAAATTAAAGTCTCTAACTTTATGATCACCTAGAGACTCAAAGTATACCAAATAGGAGGCCACATTAGCCTTGTTGTGTAATTGGAATATAATTGGAAGGAAACTTTTGTAAGGAATTTTTGCGTATTTGTGAATTCCAACGAATTTTTGTACTGTTATGTAACTGTAAGGAAAATTTAATCATTTGTGGAATTGCAAGGAATTTTTTGTCTTTATTTCTAATTTAAAGGGTTTTTTCTCCATAAAACATAGGTAAACTATGTGGTTGTGGTGGAACATAATTACTTAGCAAGTGCATGAATTTGACTTAGGAGTATGAATTGGGAAGAAAAGAGGTTGAACTATAAAATTTTAATTATGTCAGATGTGATACTAGGGAAGGACATAAAAGAAGAAAGAGAAAGATGGTAACCTCCCGTCTAGTAATAAGTAGTGAAACGATATCATTCCTTTCAGCTTTCACTTTTAAAAATTATGATAGGAATATTTTTAGCAACAAAATTATATAGGCATGTATCATTTTCTACAAAGTGAATTTTCTTGTCACAAGGTTTAAGGGACATGCAACCCTATGTTGTGATGAATTGCAAAATGAAAGGAAAAGAGAAGGTAATGCCAAAATTATAAATTGGGAAAGAGTATTAGGAAATATTAAGAACAAGTTCCTATCCAAGGATTACCAAATAAATCTTTTCAAGAAGTTGCAAAACCTTAGATAGATGCCTATGATAATTAGAGTGTACTTAGGAGTTTTATAAATTAAACACCGGAGTTGGATACATTGAGTAGGATGTTGAAAATGTTTCCATATATCTTAAGGGCTTGAGGTATGATATTTAATGTGAGATTGATATCATGACTTTAAGCATAGTCAGGGATGCTTACCAAGCTACTTTAAAATATGGGTAGAAGATTTCTAGAAAAAATAATCAGAGTAGAGGAAAAGTTCATATGAGAGGCAACGAAAAAACAAGTAGCACAAAAAGAGGAGGTGAATTTAGAGGAATAATATAATTCCCTATAATCAAAGGTAGAGGTATAGAATACAATCCTAGATGCTATAAGTGTGGAAAGTAAGGCCATATGTCATGGGAATTCCCATATAATACTCCAACGTAGTAAAGGAGTGCACATGTAGTTAAATCTAGAGAGGGGAAAGTGAGTATAGTAGAAACTGAAGAAGTTGATGAAGTAGGAAAATCCTTGGTTTTGAAGAGGGATCTAATTTATTTAAGAAAAGGGACAAATGAATCATTTATTGGAAAAAAAATATTACTGTATGGATCCAGGGTTCAACAGAAGCCTGCAAACAAAAGTGTCCATCGTAGTCTAGCACAACATTTCCATTTTCATTCCTTCGCAAGGGAGAAAATTCTCACCCAATGAAAGCCAAGACTATTAATTGATGGCTTGAGCATATAGATAGTGACATTATTCATTTCATTGATTAAAATATACAACAATATTCTCATAATCATTCACAAATCTTCAAATATCTCTCCGACAAAATAAAATGGACACATTTAGAGAATATGATGGAGATACTTAAAAGAAAAGTTAAATTACTACCCAACATATTTTCATTCAATCATAATAATATACATACGGATCCCCACAACAAGCTTCTTGTATATTATCTCATAGGAGCCTGCACCATTACATGATAGATTCATATAAACTACACAAGATCTTTTCATAATTTGTCCAAAACCATTGAAGAAGTCAAGATTACAATATAATGTACCAAAAGACTTCAATATTCATTCCAACATTATGCTGACCTTTATTTTCTCTCTCTCTTTCAAGCTTAATCTCTATGGCTATATATAGATTCACTCCTTTTATCTTGTCCATGCTTGCTTAATTTAGTATGCTTTAACCATCTTTACAAAATCTAATTTCTTGGTCTACTTTTCACATGATTCTTTCAAATGTAACATCTCAATCCTTATTCCATAGCCTTCACGAGTTCCAATGTCATTTCTTCTTTCTCCACTCGTCATTTTATTTATTTTTTCATGCTTTATGACCCATTTTACCATTTTATTTTTCAGCTTGCACTTCCTATCCCTGCAACTCTTTTCCGAAAAAATAATTCAATATGCTTCCAAAAACGAAGGACCCAATAGGTCTCAACCAAAACCTATTGAATCACTCTTTTTTCAATCCTTTATTTTCTCTCACGGTCCTTATTTTGGTTGCACAACTAATGCTGATGTTTTTTACCCGTGGACTAGTTATTCTCCCTCAAATAAAGGACCCAACTCTTGAATGGTATGTAGAGATTGATTCTTGAAAGTGTTGTAATAATCAATCACAAATTTGCATGCAACGATCATTGTAGTAGCCTGATCAATGAATTGGGTTATGAACTCTGCAATTGGTTTATGAGGGTATGAAGAAACCAAGTTTTTCCACTATCCTATCAAAGGGTGTGGTGGTGTGAGACAATGAAGCAGGACTATGTGGTGGAGATGTGGTGAGTGAAGGGATAGTGCATTAATCAATAATAGTTATAGGCCAAATGGGCTCTTTAGGATTTTCATTAGGTTTTGTTAGATTTTGTAGCATCATATGGTGTTATAGTTTTGAAACCTTGTGGAGAGGCTAAAACGCGTGATTTCTCCCAAACCCAGAATTTTTTTCTCGAAATTCCACATAGAGAGAGCTCAATTAAATTAACTGATCATCATTTAAATTTTTCCTAAGTCTAACTTAGGAAAAATGGTTAATTAATAGTAATTAATTGAGGAAGGTTATAATTCACTAGAAATTCACGCGAATCAATTTGGATATGATCTTATACATCTAATCAGTTTTAATCTTGATTGTTGGAGTTCCAACTGAATATTATAAGAAGAGGTCGATGGGTGGATGGAGAAATACATAGAGGACCATGTAGTGTAAGTTCCATAGGAAGTTTGAGTTAGCCAATAGTAGAGTTTGATCCAGACAGAGGACACATGGCTAGATAGGAGTAGGAGAATTATCCAGAACAAATTTTATAGTTCCAGAGAGGAAGAGAGAGAAGGAAAAATTATTTCTCCATAAGGTTACGTAGGGTCTGTTGAGAGGCTCAAAGAGGAACTTAAATTTATCTAGAGTGGAGGTTATTTTAGGTTCCAGAGGCTGAAAATATTTTCCAATAGGAAAGAGAGACACTTCCTCATTCAACATTAGGCCAGGCGAATTGAGTAGTAGTTGTTATAGGTTGAGCGTGTGGTAGGTTGTGTAGAAGTGACGTAGGGACTGCGCTGTAGAAATTATGATGTAGAATTGTAAGTCCTCATGAAATTTTAATCTAGTTCACAAGACACAATCCTACACTACTTCTCTTCAGAATTCAATTCACAATTTTGAAAATGAATCACAAACATGCAATGAGAAATAACACACATACATATAATATTTTTCAAGGAAAAAGAAATATGGTAAAAACCCTTTGCCTAATTGCATTAATATGATGAATAGAGATGCATTAAAGTTTATTTGATCAACTAAGCATAACCTAAAAGTGAATACCCTGTATCTCTACTCATGGAGAAGCTCTGGCCTAGAATTAGTCAATTTCTGCCTCTTCTTGAGCCCCTATTTTCTTGCGCAATTCGAATAAATAAGGCCCCTAATATTTAGAAAATTACTCCAAAATGATTGAAAAATTCCCAAGGCTGATCATTTGACTACATGCAACACCTATACACTCAAGACTAGTTTACAAATGATGTTAAATTTCCTTGGAATCTCCACCATAACCAAGGAGCTTGAATTGTTTGCATGCACTAGATATACTAGGCTGATTGATCAGTTAACAAGATGATCATGCCAAGAATGCCAAGACTATTAATTGAAGGCCCTCTCTGAGCATTAGGAAGGCTAGATCCTGATCTCAAAAGTAGGTTGATAGTTACCTCTAATATTTCTTGAACACCCATAACAACCTTGGGAAATTTTGGAGTGATAACAGGTTAACATCTCTCCATAGGTCAATATCTCTTGAAAATGTGTTTGAACTTAACTATTCATTGTCCTATCCTAGATTTTACTAGCTTCGACATGTAATTGTTGTTGATTTTAGCAAAGACAAGGCCTTTCTTGGATCCCTTAAGTCTCGGTTATGGTCCCAAACCTTTGTAGGATCACTATTTTAGAAAGCTCTAAGAGAGGTGCTTCTATTTCGTGAGGAATCCTTTATCTAGGTACATTCCTTATGTTGAATATCCTTTTCACCTAGGTCTATGCCTACTCCCATAAGCCTTTCTTGGAGAGCCTTTGTCTTGATTATGAAGAAAAGAAGCCATTACCTTAGCCTCCTTGAATGGGATTTCGAAATCACATTATATATTTTTGTTTACCCTATATTTCTAGTCATTTCCTTTAAATTGATACTCCTCCCATCGATGAAAATCCTTAAAGAATAGGCAAAATTGATTAAGGTGATAACGGGTTCTTGTCCCATTTTTATCACTTGGTCTAGTATTAGTCCCTCGAAAACCCCTCATGGAACCCCTATTAGATTGTGTGACAAAAATTTTGGCGACGTTTCATGGGAGGAAATAGTTCTACCTCCCTTGTGAATCATGGGGTAATTGGTTCATTGAAGAAATTATAAGTATTCCTCTAGTGACTACATTCATTGTCCAATCCCCTAGTTTTCTTGAAGAAGACAACATTCCTCCTATAAGTAGGGTTGTTGCAAATCAGGAAGAGAGAAATCCATCACCTATTCAAACTAACTTCCTTCGTGTGTTTGAAATTATTTTTAATTCAACTCTCAATATGGCAACCAATACCAATGAAAACCAACCCAATGTTCTTAGAAATAAAAGTTACCTTTCTAGTGTTTTGGGACCTTTGAAATTGAATGATAATCTCTAGTCTTTTCGTGAAATATATCATGAATGGTTATCCAAGTTCAAAGGGATGCCACTAAAATTTCCCATGATCATGTTGATGATCTCTATTGGATGCTTTCCCTAAGGAAAATGATGACAAGAGAGAATTGTGATTTTATTTTATTAATCCTTTAAGGGACAAGTTAGTGAATAGTATCTTAGTATTATGTAATATTCCTAATTAGCTTTCAGCTAGTTGGAATATTAATTTTTTCTTTGATAAAAATATAGGTGAATAAGTGGGTAGAGGTACCCATCAATCTCTTTAGTAGGAATAAAAACCACTTCTCATGTGAATGTGGATCATTGTATCAGCAGTATAAAGCACTAGAGGTGTCAATAGGGGCTAAAGCATGTGGACAGGGTCAAATTTTACCAAATCAACAATGTTGTTATGGAGGGAGTGGATAGTTAATGGAGGAAAGTGCATTCATAGAGGAGGAGTGTATGCATGAGAGTAGCTTCTTTAATGAGTTGGACCTAGGGTGAGGAAGCTCACCAAGCATATAAGGAAGAGGATGGCAGACATAGAAGGCATTCAAAATATTAATATTGTATTGGTATTTTATGACTTTTTGCACCCTTCAACTGTTTAGCTAAGTCTGTTGTGTTGTTTATCACAAAGGGTTTTCCGAGTGGAAATCCCACCCTCATCCTCGGGGGACTTCGAGTGCCTACTTAGGAGAGGTTCATTGAGCATCATTTCCACTATCAGGCTTTGGGCCAAGCTTCATCCTTCACTCACAGTGCAGTCTCCTTCATGACTGTGTTGTTTTGGAGGGTAGCAGTAATGGAGGGTTGATAGACCCAATTTCTGAGCTTTTTATGCAGTGGAGGGAGAAGCCCTTCATTCAGGAGGCTAGTGAGGAAGTTCTTAGAGCTTCATTCCACCATGCAGAATCAGCCCAAGTAGCACCATTCACTCACATTGCAGTCTCCTCCACAAATTGTGTTATTTTAGAGTGCAATTGCAGTGGGAGGTCAAGTATCCAAGTTCTTGACCCAGTTTTCCAGTGAGGGGATAAGCCCTTCATCCTGGAAGGTTGTGAGGAGGGATATCAGCTATTGTCATACAATATCAACCACCTCCCACAAGTGTTCCAATTGAAGATCATTATTCAGCCATAAGGCCACATTTTGTATATTCTGTATTTTGAGTATTTGTAGAAACCCTTCCTGGGTTATCTTGGAATAGCGCTAGAAATCCTAGATCTCATCCTGACATTTTCTAAGCACCCTATCAGCAGGTCCATGTGTTTACATTTACAACAACAGTAAAGCCCAACTAAAATTGTGTTGTTTTAGCCTGTGAAATTATTATATAGCAGTTGTTCTTCATATTTTATGCAATGGGTCTCTAGAGGCTTGTTTTGCCTAAATTGAGTGTATTTTTCCTGAAGATCTTGTACACATTTTCTACTATATTTTTTAATAAGAAGCATATATGATCTGCTCTCATATTTATGTGCTGATTTATCACTGCATTTTCTTTTCTTTTTTTCTATATTCCTGTCTTTTCCATTTTGGAATATTACAGTGGTATCATAGGATGATCTCTCGCTTAGCTTGTGCGAAATACATCTTATGACATAAGGAGAAGAGATCCATAATGATGGAGGGAATGAGTTTTGCCTAATTTCTTTTTAGATCTATGTAGGATCTCTCCAAGGAGGTAAAACAAATGAGAAGGGAGAGGCACAAGGGGACCTCAAGAAGGTTTCAAGATGAGGAAGCTCCAAGCACTTCCCATCTGCAGCAGAAGAAACTGGTATTGCACAAAGCTCCAAAACAACCTATTATGTCCACTTTCTTGGAAGAGGAAGGTGAATGGCATGGAGATGGAGGAAACTTAGATCATGAGATTGTAAGTGATTATCTTACAGAGTAAAAATCTCAATCAAGCATTTGATGGGTCATCCAAAAGCACAACAAGGGCTTGGAGGAAGAAGTTAGATGCATTCTTCGTGCTACATCCAGTAGCAGAAAGAGAAGTAGTTGATATTGCAGTGCTTCACCTTCAGGGTGAATCAAAGGATTGGTGGTTCAACCATTTGAAACATGTAAGAGTGAATGCTTATGCAGATTGTACTCAAAGGCTGATCAAAAAATTTGATAGAAGGAAACTGGAGGTAATTCCTATTGAGAAATTTTTCAACATTGATGAGAAAGTGCATGAGGAGCCAAGGGGGGATGTCAACATTATCACTTCAAAAGAGGAGAAACTTCCACCACCATCAACTGCAAGAGTACTTGCACCAGGAGAAGGAACACTTGCATCTTTGTAATATGGTCTTAATCTCTTGACATTAGGAGTCCCATGCATGATCCAGGTGATGCATGATGGAGAAGAGACATATACCAGTGCTAGTGCAGTACTATAGGAGTAGCCATCAACATCACCACCAGTTGGAGAAGAAATTACACTGGCTGGAGGAACCCTTGTAGCTATACAAGATGTTCCCAAGGATCAGCTCATCCAAGGTATGCAAACATTTCCACCCCACATTATTTCAGCACATCAGATGGAGATTTGTGGGGACATGCCATCAGGGAAATTGCATGACCAAGGGTTAAAGCACACTGCTTATTTGAAATAGCATACTATCACTGCGTAGAGGACCATTAACTATTTCAAGGAGGAGATGCATAGCCATCCTGTTTTCTCATAGTTGATCTTCACACAACACCTTTGGTTGGAGTGTAGAGTTTCTAAGGATAGGATGGGGATAATCCTAATCAATCCAAATGAAAAAGTGTGTGTTCAACATTGTATATGACCCTAAGACAACATATGCACCATCATGGAGATCAGGAGCGCTATTACTGAGAAGAAGTGATGAGTTTGGGGCCCAACTATTATTGAATAATTTTGATGAACATTCCACTTATGTAGCATTGGAGAGGCATATGGTTGATGAGATACATCTTATTATGGGTAACATATCCCATTATTATGATATGTCATTCTTGATGAGCACCTCACAGCTCAATGAGAAGATTTTTCCTACAACATATTTGGAACCTTATGGGTTTAACTTGGTCATTTATGCATGGTATTTATATAGATATCTCCATGAGGTTGCACTTCAACATATCATGAAGTGCAAATATAGTCATCAGATTTGGGAGGAAGTTGTTCTGCATTGGATGAGTACCAAATTGGAGCATGATGGGAGATTCCCATAGTTGTATGGATGGGTGAGGATGATGAGAAAGGGGTTGGTGAGCCACTTGCAGATATATGACATTGGGCAGTAGGAGGCATGGCTGCCCTAGCTACTCTTGAGAGATTTTTGCCATCACTTGACATATCCTATGACAATAGGTGTGTTATTGTTTGGGACATGGCATGGCACTCACATCATGTGTCAGAAAATATTTTGGTTATATGGGACATTCTGCATGTCAATCATGATGTACTTACTCCATGGCTTGTATGATGATGATATGAGGAGGCAACAAGAGTCACTGTTGCTATGGCTACTCTTGAGAGAGTATGAGTTGAATTTCTCCCATACCTTGCATGATGTTTCAGGAGTATATGGTGGCACGATCATGGTGGTAAGGGGATACTCCATAGCCTTTGAGGATCAGAATATACTTCCACATAGGAAGGAGTCTTCCATATAGAGCAGAATTTTGTTGGCATTCATGCATGATTTGGCCAAATTTGGGATATTTTGGATGGGCAAAGGATTTGACCTCCATAAAATTCAATCTTGTTCTAAGCATAATCAGCTACAAGGGAGGCAGCAACAGTGGGATAGAATTATTCCAGTATGTGGCTTTGGCATTGAGCAATTCAAGGGATGTGTAGTTTGTTTGGAGATTGAGGAGGAGAACAACCATACTTCAAGGTTGTTACAGTCACCCACTTTTCCACGAGAGAGAGGGGAGAGCTCGTCCATGGATATCATCATTATATTAATCACAATACATGGTAAGAGTTGTGTCTTTGTACTTATTTATCATCTAACAAAATATTTTCATTCTCTTGCCATTTATATACAGTGCATTGCTCCGCAAGAGAGCAAGCCTCTATTTGGACTTCATGGTCTTTCTAAGACCAACATTAGTGATAGAGATAGCCATTTCTTGTATGGATTTGGGAAAGTATTATTCTATTATTGGTATTCTTAGTTTACACACAATGCTATTTACTGCCTTCTAGTAGATGAGAAAACATGCAACTCTAGCAAGTGGTTGGGAGACAACTTGCCACATTATGATCAGAGTCAGCAGGTAGAAAAACTACGTTATGTCCACTTGGAGAACTATTGTCACCATCTAGCATTTCATATGACATTTAATATCGTTCTCATTTGGATTCCCTATTGTGATTATGTCCTATTCACTATATGTTTAATGGCTTGGGCAAGCAAGGTTTGTAGAACCAAGGAGTGGATCCTTGAGAGTCCAGTTTCCTTTTTTCCTCTTGAGGGCCACATTATTTCATCCCAAAATCAGCAACAGCTCTATACAGATCACAAATGGAGATAAAGACAACGTGGGATGGAAAATTTTCTCTATCATGTTCAGCCATACAGCCCATGTACATTGCAGGAGCAAGAGATGGAAGAGTTTTCCTATGAGCTACCATTTTGGAGGGTGATCCATCTTGTTTGGATGATATCATGGGGATTGGATCTTCTCAATGGGGATTAAGTTCCCTAATAAATTTCAGATTCCATGCCTCAAGAAGGCCTCCAGACAACATTTATTTGCCTCCATATATATCCCACTTCTTCAATATGAGAGCCATTTGGTTTTATCACCAAAGGATGACTTGCACACTTGGGAGGAGCAACTAGGGGTCAAATTGATTGGCTCGAATCTTGTTCAGTGGAGAAGCTTATTAGATGAGGATGCTACAGGAGGAGAAGGGGATGCTTTACAATATCTATCCTTGCATTTTCTTGCGGACAAGAAACATTTGGGAGGGGAGGACTGTAATATTCCTAATTAGATTTCAGCTAGTTGTAATATTAATTTTGTCTTTGATCAAAATATAGGTGAATAAGTGGGTAGACAGACCCATAAATCTCTTCAGCATGAATAAAAACCACTTCTCATGTGAATGTGGATCATTGTATTAGTTTTATAAAGAACCTATAGGTGTGAACAAGGGCTAAAGCATGTGGATAGTGTCAAATTTGACCAAATCAACAGTGTTGTTATGGAGGGAGTGGATAGTTAAAGGAGGAAAACGCAGTCATAGAGGAGGATTTTATGCATTAGAGTAGCTTCTTTAATGAGTGGGACCCAGGGTGAGGAATTTCACGAAGCATATAAGGAAGAGGATGGAAGCCATAGAAGGAATTCATAATATTGATATTTTATTGGTCTTTTATGAATTTTTACATGCTTTAGTTGTTTAGCTAATTATGTTGTGTTGTTTAGCACAAGGTTTTTTCCGAGTGGAAATACCACCCTCATCCTCGGGGGACTTCGAGTGCCTACTCGGGAGAGGTTCAATGAGAATCATTTTTACTATCTAGCTTTGGGCCAAGATTTAGCCTTCATTCATAGTGCAATCTCCTTCAGGATTGTGTTGTTTTGGAGGGTAGCAACAGTGGAGGGTTGATACACCCAATGTCTGAGCTTGTTCTCTAGTGGAGGGAATAACCCTTCATCGAGGAGGCTAGTGAGGAAGTATTTTTCTTCACAAAAACCACTCCTATTTATACACAAATAATGCATTTAATTCACTCAAAATATCTCTCCACCTAATCCTCAACTAATCCCATACATAGAAATCCTAATCCCAAATTTTTCTCCTAAACTATTTCTCTCATATCCTTTTATTTAATAAAAGAATATTTACATAATCCTCACTTTATCTCCTATTTTATTAAAAATGACAAATTAATTAATAAAATATTAAAATTGTCACACCCCCTTTTCTAACATATTTACAAATGAAAAAAATGGTCTTGATGCTTTCGCATCACTAAGGGTCTTGAAAGTGATAATGGCATAAGAGATAGTGAGACTTCTTATCAAAAGGGAAGTCAAGATCAAGGTGAAAATGATGCACTCACGAAGCTGACACATGACGAGAAAAGCAGTCCTAAGGTCACTAATGATCAAAGTTTGCAAATGAAACTTGGTGCACCTTTCCCCATTATCTATCAAAGAGGAAGGATGCATGTGTTTATTGCCTTGAAAAGGCAAGGGGCCATGCCATCCTCCTCAACTCAAATGATTGACAAAGGTAAACAACAAATGAAGGAGGAAGAAGACAACCATGAGGAGGAAAGAGAATTTGAACTCATCAACGTAAACAATGACGATGAAAATGAAACTATTGATTTTAAATCAATGATCTATTTATTTTTCAAACTCCATTTTTGGATTTTTTCTTTTGGATGGATTTTAAATGGATTTGAGATATGTAGTTGGTTATTATAATTTATGCTTATAAAGTTGTCAAAATTAGCACAATTTGTGCCAACCTATAAAAAATGGATTACCCATTTTTTGGGCAATATAGCATTCTAATAGATTCACTTGTAGTCTATTAAAAAATATTTGTATTGTTAAAAAAAAAAAGATCTATATAGTAAGAAAAATGTTAATGAAATTGCGAGCACAATAATATTGAGAGCCAAAGCAGGAGACTTTTATTAAATGATCACAATTTTCACTTACCTCTTCGAGGGGGAAACCTTCGATATGACATAGATATGTTAAAAAAAAATATCCATGACATATTTTATAATCCTTATTGAACAACCATTAATCAAAACTTCTTTTACTTTAAGAGTAAATCAAATTCTAAAATCATTATTCAATTGCAGTGTCATAAACATACCAAACTAACAGAAAAAATAAAAACTGGAAAGACATACTAATTAATTAATTAAAATTATTATTATATTAATTAAAAATATAAATAGATAAATACTATTAGCTAGCATATAATTTCAACCCATATTTTTGTTCAATTATCAATATATCCCTTTTATAATTGAAAAGAAACTATATATCTATAAAATAACATATAAATATATATCCAAATCCGAGTTTAAATACTAAATTTTTATAACATATGAATATAAATCTAAATTCCAATTTAAATACTAAATTATAAAACCAGCAACCATGATGGATAAATTTATTATTGAAAAAGAAACTATATATAAAATAACATATAAATATAAACCTAAATCCCATAAACACTTTTAAATACTAAATTGTAAAACCCATAGAATTTATAATTAAAAAAGAAATCATCTGTCTATAAAAATAACATATAAATATAAATCAAAATCCCAAAAACACATTCAAATACTAAATTGTAAAACCAGATAAATTTACAATTAAAAAAAAAACAATCTATCTATAAAATAACATATAAATCTCATAAACGCGTTTAAATACTAAATTGTAAAACCATGATGGATAAAACCGAAATGATGAAGCACGTTAAATACTAAATTTAGATGAAACAAATTTTAAATATAAATGTAAATCCCAAAATCACGTTAAATACTAAATTTTAAAACCAGCATGTTAAATAATAAATTTAAATGAAACAACTCTTCAAAATAAATCTAAATCCTAGACGCACGATAAATACTAAATTTTAAAACCAGCAACCTTATGGATGAAACAAGAGGAACTATAACTAGAGCAAACCAAGCAAACCAATGCAACTACGCTGAACGTGGTATGTGCCGGTTGTCTGTACTTGGAAACAAGATCAGAAGAAGGGATGATTTAATGATGGATGTCGAGGATTGAACATGGAGGCAGGAGTGGTGGTTGCTGGTGCCATGCGAACTTGATTACGCAATTGGGAACAATGACACTGAAGTTCTGTTCTTCTCTCCTCTTTTCGCTGAGCCAGATTACGCAACTGGGAGAAATGACACTGAAGTTCTGTTCTTCTTTTCTCTTTTGGGTGAGCCAGAGCAACATAGAGAGGCTTGCCCATGACAATTTTTCTATTCATTTCTGCTAGTGCTCGGGATGTTTCCTGAGGAGATGAAAATGCTATAAATCCAAAACCTTTACTGTGTCCATGAAAATCTCTCATAACCTTGCATGAAGTGATAGTGCCATAAATAGAGAAAATTTCTCTTAGCTTGTTATCATCAATACTATCATGTAAGTATTTTAAATAAAGATTTGTTTCACATTGCTTCCTTAATTCAGATTTTTTCAAGGCTTTTCCGACATACCATTTCCTACCATCAACTTTCTTGCCGTTTAAACTATCAACGCACTTTGCTGCATCATCTGCATTCTCAAAATTGACAAATCCAAAACACTTCGAAGTCCCCTCTGCATCCCTCATCACTGCCACGCTGGTAATTGTGCCGTAGTCACCAAAATAAAATCTCAAGTCCTCGTCATTCATTGACTCTGATAAATTGTTAACAAAAACATTATTAAATTTCGCTGGTTGTCGCTCCTCCTTTTTGATGAACGGACCAACAGAAATCGGTTTGTCGTTTATCACCACACCATTCAAATTTTTTATTGCATTTTGTGCTGCTTCGTATTGCTCAAAATGCACAAAGCCATATCCTTTGGAGTTTCCAAATGCATCTGTGGCAACCTTAGAAGACAGAATCGGTCCGAACACAGAGAATTTATCATATAGAGTTTTATTGTCTACGCTTTTTTCAAGATTCTTAATAAATAAGTTGCCTGATCCAGACTCGCGGATGCTCGGGTCGCGCTGTGAGTACATTATTCGCTGTGAGTACATTATCCGAATAGGCTTTCCATTAAGGGGTGTAAAATTCAAGCTACGTAAAGCCTCGCGAGCATTTTCAGCAGTGTTGTAATTGACATAGGCATATCCGAGAGAAGTATTGGTTATGCCATCTCTGCAGATGCGAACGCTGAGAAGTGGGCCAATCCCTTGGAAGAGTTCATAAATCTGCACTTCAGTAACATTGGGCTCCAGATCCCCCACATACAAATATTTCCTGGCGGATTCATTGTCTCTGCCATTAACATCTCCCTGTTGTTGATGTGAAACACGGGGTTCTCGTTCTTGGACCTGAGTCTGTGCCATTGCGTCTATGCTTATATTTTTATCTCTTATCTCTGCTCCCGTTAATGTCGAGAAACGAATGAAATACTAATTCAATCAAAGTAAAAATCCAGACTCACCGCCGTAAAACGCAAATTATTTTCAATTTACGTGCGTAAAGAAAATCAGAACCCACCACTTTTGTGTTTTGGAAGATTTATTGTGGAGAAATGAATGAAATACGAATTCAATCAAACTAAAATTCCAGAGTCACCGTAAAACGAAGATTATTTTCAAACTATGAGGAATGAGAATCAGAACTCACCACTTTTGTCTTTTGGCAGATTTATCGGTTCTTTTAGTGTAATGCTTTGTCGCTACAGAAATAATACGCAGAGGTGAGTGCGGAACCGATTCAATGGTCATGGTGATATACATATTTAAATATGGTGGCTAGGATTTTCTAAATGTGGTGGTGTCAGGCCGACCCTATACATTTTATTTCAATGTGTTAGATGGGATTTTCCAAAAAGTGCAAGAGGGGTGACAGGCCCACGTTTCGAAGTTGTTATAGGTTTTTTCTTCATGAGTCCGCCTTTTATTATCATCACAATAGTTTAAATAAAATGATTATAACAAGGCTAATTTGAGAAGGGAGAAATTTTAAGAACCAATTCAATGAACTTGTTGAAAAAGTCAAAAGCCATCTTTAACACATCTTGATCACATGTTATGAATTTATAAATAATAAATTGGACCATTCTCCTTTGCAATATCACTCACAACTTATTAGTGTCACATGACAACCTCTCATCTAAGATAATGTTTAGAATGGCATGACAATTAAAGTGTCTAACTTTATGATCACCTAGAGATTTAAAGTCTAACAACTAGGAGGCCACATTGGCCTTGTTGTGTGATTGGAATATAATTGGAAGACAGCTTCTATAAGGATTTTTTGGTATCTTTCTGTAATTCCAAGGAAGTTTTGTACTCTTATGTAACGACAAGGAAATTTTAATCATTTTGTGGAATTTGTTATGGGATGAATTACCCTAGGGTTTGGGTTGAGAACCCCAACATACCAAGAATCATACAACAACGAGAAGGAAGAAAAATTACAATCATAACAAGATCATAACATGTATAAAGCATTAATATCACAAAGATCATGAATTGGAGAAAGATTCTTTATTGATGTATGTAAATATGTGTGGAGGAATACCACCTGATTCAGCCACGGCTCCAAGTGAAACCGTCCTCCAGATTCGTTGAGCCCAAGCCTCAACAATCTCCTTCCATAAACATACACATGGATGTCATATAAGAGGAATGGACGAAGAAAACAAGGGTTTCCACAATCTCGGAAGTGTAGCAGGCACAGAGATAAATCAGAGTTGATCACGGACTAACTAGCCAAATCTCAATACCTATCTCTCTCTCCCCTTTAGGCCTTTCCATCAAGTGTATTTCTACCACCCTAGAACAGTTGTTTTAGTTGGCATATATTTAGGCCACAAGCTCCTGTAGGTAGGCTTCCGGTGTAACCCATAAACCCCACCAAAAAAATAGGGAATTTTATATTTTTTCATATTTTAAATTATATACACGGGTTCGGTATAACTAGACCCGCGTGTGCACACTATTTTGAGAGGCCAGAGTTGTGTATGGAATTCAAAATAATGTTTTTTAGGTAAAGAGCCAAGTCTGAAGGGATAGTTCTCCCCAAGGCCATAACACAGAGCATCAAGTATATAGAGGTGGAAAATGATGCTATAATAGAATTGGAAGGAAATTTTTGTCTTTTTGTTTAATTGAAAGGGTCTCTTCTCCTTAAAAAATAGGTAACCTATGTGGTTGTGTTGGAACATAGTTACTTAGCAAGTGCATGAATTTGACTTAGGAATATGAATTGAGAAGAAAAGTGGTTGAACTACAAAATTTCAATTATGTCACATGTGATAATACAGAAGGACATAAAAGAAAAAAGAGAAAGATGGTAACTTCCGAGTTTAGTAATAAGTAGTGAAATGGTATCATTCCTTTGAGGTTGCACTTTTAAAACTTATGAGCAGAATATTTTTAGCAACAAAATTATATAGGTATGTATTATTTTCCATAAAGTTGTGAGTTTGCAGCCACACTAATGGTTTCTTTTAAAATATTCGACGATTTTTTTACCATGTCCATCTTTTTTGATAATAAGATTAGCATTTTAGAATATGAAGAGATACATTTCCCATTAGTACATCCATATCTTTGGTTAATTTTGTTGTAGACTACATCCTTCAACACTAAAAAGAGATTTAATGTCAACATCATCACTCAATAGAGCTTAGTAGTATGGTTTATATCACATATAGTTATGGATAATATAGTAACATAGACAATAGAGTTATGTTGAAGGAATATCATTTCTACATAGGTTGAATCACATTGGATTTGGTTAGATGGATTCCTAGGCTAATTTGCAAATGCTTGTGTATTTCAATTATCGTGCAAGTTTAATAAAAAATGAAAGATGTTTCATATTTGGAACTATTTCAATGAATTACATGAGAAATGTGAATGTTATGGAGTGGATACATGCATGGAAATAACATTATGTGGGCAAGAAATGAGGTTCAAAGCCAATGTTTTCATTGATGTTGTAAAATATATAATTGGATGTTGTTTCTTACTACAGGAAAAGGGGACAAGAAAATGAGAAGACCAATTAACAAATAATGGACATGCATAGAGATATTTATGGGAGTTGGAAAATGTAGATTGATCAAAAACATATAGATGGGAAACAACTAAGGATACACATTCGTTTAGTATAAGCATCACAAAACTATATAATTAAAATAGGGATATGGAATTTTTGGTTTTTTACTTATGTTTCCCAAATAGTAATGGTCAATGTGATGATTGTGAATCTAAATAATCAATTGATATATGATATTGTGTATATTTCCCAATTGACCAACATATAACCACTTAATTATTCCATTTTAGAGAGGAACAATCAACTATTTCACTTGATTATGATCATGTATCAAATCTCATACAAGTGTGATGAATTAATATTTTATTAAATTTCAATTAACAAGAATGAATGTAGTACAAACTATTGATCTAGTGGACTAATGTTATGGAACTACGTTTCTTCAAGGGTATATAAACATCGTGGTTTCCTCAAAAGATAATGGATTTTCCATTTACTATTATTGGTTGGAAATTTTATTAAAGGGATAGAATAAATTCAATGTATTAGTAGCTAACTCCAAAATCATTAACTTTCTTATTGGATTGATGGTTATTAAGTGAGAATGTATACAAAAAATGAAAAAAATCGAGTAAAGGTGTTTATGTATACCAAGATTATAGACCAAATCAAACTGCATACTACTATACAAAATGAGGTGTTGTGAAAAAATTCCTTTCACAAATAATGTCAGAGAATAATTGATCAAAGCTACAATAATTCCTAGATCATACTAAGAAACAAAATGTTGCAAGAACATCTCAGAAGGTTTATATTTCACCCACATGAATCATGTTTTTTTCTATAATCCGCAATATTTAGCCTAGGGGACCTCTATTAAATAAGAGATTATGTTGAAGTGTATTTAAGGAGTAAATGAAAATATTACATTTGGTAGTGTGGCAATAGTTTCTAGAAGAGGGAAAATGGTAGGAAAAAACTCATAGGTTTGTTAGTTACAACCTCTATTTTGCACTAGATGTTTCTTTGTCTAGGAACTAATGATGAAGGGGGAGTATTATTTCATGAGAGTGAGAGAAATATTCATTGTCTCCTATGTGGTTGTCTCATTATATGTAGTAGAATTATTGAACCATGTGTAATAAGTCTTCTTCTATGCAAAATAAATTTTGTTTGAGTTGTACTCTATGTTCACTATGTTCAATCATTTTAGCATTGTGTTAGTATTATGTGGAGTAAACTATTGAGTGGTTGTAGGCTTTATATCACAGAGAAAGGGATTTCAAATTATTTTTTTTAATTTTTTTTAAGGATTTAGATATTGAATTCTTGTTTAAGGCCAAGTATTTAGTGCAAGCTTTGCACCAATTAATGTGTAGTCCAAATTGTTGTCATCTCCCACTCAATTCTGAGGTCTCATTTCTTGGATAGTCAAACATTTCATTTCCCTAAACAGTGACTCAAATTACTAAGAATATGAAGGTAATTTGAATGTTGATAAGTCAATGCATTGGGTAAATTCCATGGACAATGTTATTCATCCATAATTTTCACTATTTGAAGATGACTAAGTATCAGTTCTAGATTTCTAGAAACAAAGTTCATGAACATTGTGAGTTCTAGAAATCTCACTGCCTTCATTATCCTTAGGGTAGATTTTCACTATTTCATCATCCCATCATGTCAAGGTCAGCTCACTACTCCCAAAGGACCTGTCATTGGCTCATACCACTCATTATCACTATGTGTTTCCACCTTTGGCCTCAGCCCTCTATTTTGTTTTGCCTAACTCCTCCATTGTCCATCTAGGGTTTTCAAGGGCATTTTTTTTGGTTTCGTGACCTCAATGGTTAAAAATAAACAAGGCTTGTATCTTGATGCTCTTACACCTCCTCCTATCCTTAATATACCTTCATACACACTTCCCATCACTCCTATTCCTCAAATTCATCATTTTTCTACAAAACCTAGTCTATTGCCACAATTTGCACTTTTTAAGACTAGGCATGTGTTTTTCACTTTTGGACACCTTCCCCTCACTCAATCATTGAAAATCAACTTTCCCCAACTCCCTAACATCTACCCCTATCCCCCAAAATTTCCCCAAGAATTTAGACAACCCTTAACCCGTTCATTCCCCTCCCTCTACAAGGCAGTCCTAAATCCCCTACACCAAACCCTAATTTCCTCTTCCAACTAAGCTAGGGCTTGATATGAAAAGGAGGCACAAGAGAAAAGGATTCATTTTATAGATCATGTCAGCAAGCATAAGTCAATACCCACTCATAAACATCATGCCTCCATCATTTTCCAAAAATTCATTCCAAGAGACAAGCCATGTGTCACGCCTAGGGCCAGTTTTGCTTCAAACCATGTTTATGACCAAAAGGATATGCATTTTAAAAAGATGAGAGACGTTTGTGTCCAATATAGTCTCAATAAGAGAAACCTCTTTCATTTTTTACACATGTATCATGGTTTTGGAGCAATGTCAAAAATACAAGTATCACGGGAGAATTTCTGCACTTCTACAGGGACCTTTGGAAAATCTGTTTTTCTCACCACTGGAGTGTCGAAATGACTTTCTAAATGAGTCAAATGACAACTAGACTTGAATATATTTCCAATGAGCTATCACGGGTCCAAAGCGGACATCGGGAAGGTTATCAACACTTGGATGCAAGTTGACCCATTTTCTGCTGAGGTGGTGTTGTGCTAATAGACCATTGGCGCTGCGCAAATGGGGTTTTTTATAGTGAATTTTTGCACTGCACTGTGAAAAAAGAGGGTGGAACTACGCTAATATTTAGCGTTGTGAAAATTCCTAGAAAGTGCCAAGGTCAAAAGCCTTTTCCCTAAATCAAATTTTCACTCTCCAAGCTACCTCCAGGATTTGTGAAAAGGCCAAGAATTGGTAAGTGATTCCCTTTCCTTGTCTCTAATCAAGTTTTTAAATTGATTTTGGTCTCTATGGCTTTTGATGATAAAACCCTAGGTATGTAAACCCTAGGCCCTATATGAAAATGAACCTATGTGCTTAAATGACCTCTTGCAAATAGTTCAATATCATATAAGTGTGGGTGAGTTAAGGTGCCTACAAACTCAGTTGAGAAGGGCCTCCTTAAGAACTCCAAAGCCACAAAAACCCTAACCTCCATACCCCTCATTCACCATAGTTGAGCTCATCATATTTTTCACTTTGTCTCCATCAAACCCCAAATTTTCCCCTCCTATTGATACATCAAATGAAGAGGATGACAGTGGTAATAATGAACAAGAGGGTGACAGTGGTAGTACAAAGAAAGAAAATAATAGGGGAAATGAAGAAGACAGTGGGGCTAACACATAAATCCATGAAGAGGAGAAAGAAGGAAATGAAGCAAAGGATGAGGGAAAAGAGCACAACAATAGTGAAGACAAGGAAAGTGACAAATCAGAAGGAGGCAATGATGGTAAAAATACAGGTAAGTCATCCCAAGATGCAGAAATGGTTGGTAATAATGAACAAGGTGATGACTAAGGTGAAAGTGATGAGGGTTATGATGGGGCAGAATACATAGACACAAATGATGAAAAGAATGTTGGAAAAAAAAAAGAATAAATCAGTGAGGTAGAAATAGAGTTTGATGGAGAAGACACTAATGAGGAACAAAGTCAAAATGAGGTAAGTACAGAGGTTGATGATGAATTTAAAGACAAAAGTGACAATATTGAAGGTAGTGAGGAAGATAATTTTGATGCTGGTTTTGAAGGCTAGAGTATCAGTGATCATGTGGAACATGAGGTAATTGATAGTGACCACAGTGAAAATAAAGAAGTTGCTGACAACACCAAGGGTCACAGCCATGATGAAAACATTTCTAGAAACACCATCTCTCCTCTCACATACACATACGACAAAGGGCCAAGACAAGTGCTTGCTGCCTCCGAAAGGCAAGCGACCTTGCTAACTACATCAACTCCAAGGCTTGAGAGGGCAAGTATACACCTAGAGGCCAAGATGATGAAGGCCTAGGGCTGCAAATAAAAATGACAAAGTATTATGCCAAGAAACACAAGCTTCCTTGTGCCAAATTGAAGGAAGCCCTCCTTGAAGTCCAAAATCTAAAAGGGGAAAAAAGGTATAACAGCATTGGATTTTTGGCTGAGGCTTCTCAGCAGTTGATCAGAACCCCTTAGAGAAGATCTCCACCAAATTTGAGAATATTTGGAGAAAATTTTGTTTTTTTGAAATTTTTTGGCCTCATTTGCGCAGCGCCACTAGCGCTACGCAAACACATGGAGAATCCCTAGGAGAAAAAAATTACATTTTTAGATTTCTCTCAGCCTGCACATCATGATCACAAAATTTCAGAAGTTTTTGAGCAGGTATAACCCCTCAAAAGGTCGAAAAACCTCACTTTTTTACCTTTATGCCCCTGTTTTGGGACTGGTGCTGTGCAAATGAAAAGTCTGGAGATTTTGAAATTTTTACCAGGTTACATGAGCTGGATCAGTAAACCACAAGAATTTTTTGAAGTTAGACTATTCGGGCTTTCCAACGAGCCATCATGGAGCCAAATCCGACATCGGGAAGGGGTCCAAAATTCGGTCACAAAAGACCCTATTTTCTGCTGAAGGTGGCGCTACGCAAATGTGATGGATAGTGTGTTTTGGACCAAAAGTCAAAAAAATACACTCATTTATGGAAAAATGATATTTTTGAGTTTCTTGAGGCTAGACAATCTAGATTTAGGTTCAAATAGTTATTATGTCATTTATTTCATAGGATATTATGTGCGTTGGGCCTTGCATAGTCTCTTGGCCATAAATGACATTTATGAGTTTTTTAGGGTTTCTAGAAGCCTCTTATGGTTTCCACGTCCTCATTTTCTGAGTTAAATAGAGAATGAGAACTTTTTTGTAAATGTTGGAATTTGATGATTTTCATGAGTAATATATGGTTTTCATGAGCTTGGAGAAGAAATTGGTTTTGTGAAGTGGATGAATGGCTTGTTTGCTTGGATAATGGAGAAGCTTGTTTGTAGGATTCCATAGCTTGGTGAATGGTGATGTTTTCCTAATTTTTCTATTGTTTTCTTTTTCATCATTATGTTTCATGTTTCTTAGCTTCTATTAAACATAAAAGTATAGGTTGAGACATGTTCATTGAAGCAGCTCAGTCCTCCTGTTTGTTATAGCCTTTATGTTTTCCTTTGTTTGGGTCATAAATAAGGAATTCTTCACTGCTCCTTAGGCTCCCCTAAATTTTTTTATGTTTCATGCATGGTTAGTATGTTAGCTTACAAGTAAGATTTATGTTATGCCCTACTTATTTTGAAGTTATCAAAACCTAGCTTGAGGCCTTTCTATGAAATATTGATTGATTAGGTTAAGTCAAAGAGGTCTTGTTCGATCTTGCCCTTTGTCCATGATTGTCAACTTGTTTCAGAGTTCCAAATAACTTGAAATATGATTTTTAGGAGTTCCCTCTTCATAAATTAAGTTATTTTTTTAAATCTTGTATTTTTTCCCAAAGTCTGAAGGTGAATTTCCAAAGTTAGGAGTACTAAATGCTTCTATGTTTCACTGGAATGTTCATTTTATATGTTTATCATTTTGAGTATTTTTCAATTAGATCAATGGTTTGCCCTACCTCATGAGTTATGCTTTATATTATATATGTATAATATCTCTTATTCTTTTCCCCAACTTAATTTTCATTACACCACCATACATCACCTTAAGGATCCATTTACCTTGCTAAATTGGCCCTGCAACACACTCTGCTTCATCATTTAGACATTCTTGGCTTTCACTTGACTCCATAGCCCAATGGCTTTGACATCCTCTTACTTCTCTTATTACATTTTATCATCTTTCCCATCCAAAACAATCAACAAACCCTACACCTAATAACTAGCCTAAAATCAAAACCCTAGAGCAAGAAGTTTACATCATTAGTACCCAACAGATAGAGCCCTCTCTGAGTCTAGGAAGGCTAGGTCCTAGGACTCCAAAGTTTGGTTTGATGTTACCCTTGTCCATTTGTATCTCAATCAATCTAGAAAATTATGTGGAGCTAACATAATGGCGATCACGGTGGGACCTTCTAAGTTAGTGACAAACTAAGTATTCCTTAGATCTCAGAAAACCTACAAACTTCCTTAGATTGGAATTCAGTTGTTGATGGTGGACAACAAGTACATATTCAAAACAATACGCATCCTCCACCTGGTGACTCCACTGGTCTTCAGTAGCCCTGTTGACCCCACTAGTCCTCACAAAATCCCCTAGGAATGAGTAAATCAATCCTAATCATGCTGATGGTGGACAACAAAGTTGAAAACTTCCACCTGGCGACTCCACAACTCTCAATAGACCTTAAGACTCCACTGGCAGAGAACTCTAGACTGGTTGAAAATATGTAGTGACCTATTCAGATTTAGAAACATGAATCCAAGTGTGCAAAGGAGATATGCTCCAATGAATAGAGACCACATCCCGGGATTCCCACACAAAATGCCTCAGATAAATTGGGACAAAAGCCTGCCTACATTTCAAGATGAAAATAATGATGACCCCTTGTTACATCTCATCAAATTTCATATACATATATGGAAGTTAAAGGTTGAATGGCATGAGGATTGCCTTATGAAAGTGTTCATGTTGAAATTAGAAGGAAAATAAAGGGAATGGTATGAATGGCTCAGATCTGGTAGTTTTTTCTCCCTAAAAGATCTCCATAAGGCATTTTATGATAACTATAAAGAAAACTCTCCATCCTTATCATTTCCTGAAAATTTTTGTGACCAATCTCAGGATCTCATACAATACCTTATAGATACCGATGTAGATTTAGATAATTTGTATCATGAAGATATCTTAGTATCAATTCATGATTTTCATTCTTGAGACATCTATCATGATAGCCAAGAAGAGTTGGTTGAGGAAGAAATCAATCAAATAATAGAAGGAAACCCACAAGATCTCTCTGAAAGCACAAGTGATGATTTATCATCCCTTCTAAATAAATCTCAAGAAGACATTTAACCTCAAAATCAGCCTTCACAAGAGAGAGAGAACTATTTTACTTCTATCCAACGAAAGAGAAAAATGCCTCCTCTTTTAACTGAAGAGGAAATAAATAAAATGTCAAACATGCAGCCAACTTCTAAGCCTTTATGTGAACAAGAAATTTATGTTCATTCTCCTACCAATCCCATCTACCATAAATCAGAAAGTGAACTTGTAGATCAATTCAAAGAAGAACAAACTGATAATCCAATATGTTTGATTGGTGATGTTATTTATGTTCATGATTCTCAAAATTTTGATCAGTCTGATGATGATGTTCTCCAAACAAAAAATAACCTTGCGGAGTAATCAACAGTTGATTTGTGGGATGAATTTCACTATCATCAGCTTGAAAAAAGTAAGCATCCAATACAGGTCACCTATGACACTGATGAGGAAAGCCTTGAAAGTTTAGAAGTAAGTGAGGAGTCTTTGACTCTTTACTCTACTTCACTTTAGTCCTTTAGAAATAATCTTCATGTGATTGGAAATCAATAGTCTTTTACTTTTGATGATGAGTTTGGGAAAGATAATGAGTTTCTTGACAAATTTTTTAATGAAAAGCGTTTTCTTGAAAAGGATGAGGAGATCATTTGGGACACAGAATCCTCCTCAGCTTCAGAATTGCAGCCACCAAGTCTCATTGAATTTTAAATTGTAGATGGAGACTTGGAAAATGATAATCACATAAGAGTTGCTAAACTGCCTTCACAAGAAGACTTACTGCGAAGGAGTGCTCCTACTCATCAACATGATGGCCTTCACACAGATTTCGGCCCACTTTATCAAAGCACATCAGGTTTGTTAGAAGATAACATTGCCACATATGATGAGTCTACCATCTCATATGATCATGAGGAAGAGGTGGAGTTTCTTTCCCAAAAGAGTCCCAAGCATAGCCAAGTGGAAGAAGGAGTAGTCCTGAATGAAGCTTATGTCTCAAATCCTCTAGATCAGGTATTTTTCCAAGATCCATTTGTTGTTTTACTTGATAAATCTAAAGGAGGAGTGTGTTCTTCCAAGAAAAATATGTTGCAAAGTGTGAGAAAAATTTTAGGCACCACTGTTCGAAAACAAGTGAGGTGGAAGTGGCCTTTTGATTTCTTCAGCACTCTCAAAGAGCTGAAACAAGATCAATCATGGAATCATCTACTTGATTGGATATATTGGAAAAGGGAGTTCACCAAATTAATGTATATCATGTACAGGTTAGATTAGGATAGATAGGAATGCAAAATAAGCTTAGCCTTGTGAGCATATTTTTAGTTCTAGATTGTTTGGAAAGAATGAAAAAAAAAACAAAAAAAAGAAAGGTAGAAAAAGAGGGCAGATTTGAAAAGAGGTAAAGTCCCATACCCAAAAAATAGAACTACTGAAAGTGTGCAAGCTTAAATTCTACTACTGGTTCATAAAGAATTCTTGTTTTGTCATCTAGCCTAATCATGGCTAAACATGTTTTCAATTTATTATTGATAAGTTAGTAAAAGATAGTTGTTCAAATCATTCAAACTTGACTTGCCAAAAGATAGATTAGGAAGAAAGATATTGGTTCCACATGCTTAAAACTGAACCAAAGAGAAAAGATAGGGATGCCTAACAAATTCTGAATCATAGTCCTCATCTTTTCTAGTTTTTCATTGTACAAAAATAACATTTTTGTGCAACTTGTTCTTATGCCACAAACCCATGGAAAAACAGATTGCCTAATCATGGTTTGGTCATGTTTTGAATTTCATGTGAGTAGAATAGAGAATACAAATTTTCAAACAGCTTAATCTTGACAAATGATTAGACTAGGTAGAGAATAATAGAGTTCATTAGCCTAATATGAACTCTTGGAACTAATAAGGGTAGAAGTAGATAGCTTGTTTTGCTTTCAGAAGAACAAAATGTCAAGGGTTTGCTAATTCAAATGCACCCAAAGAAGAAAAAATCTTAGGCAATTATGATGGGTAGGTAGATTTGATTTTGAAACAAACATGTCTTTTCAGATTATGAGATAATAGCTTCAAAAGGACATCAGTAAGTGAAGAAAGATAATCTGCAAAGTGCAGGTAAGGCACTGTTCTTCAAAAGCCAGAGATCTAAATGTTCTGGACACCTCCTAAAAACGAGCTTCCCTCCCTAAGTGGAGCCATTTTTATTCATCCATAATTTTCACTATCTGAAGATGACTAACTATCAGTTCTAGAATTCTAGAAACAAAGTTCATGAACATTATGAGTTCTAGAAATCTCACTGCCTTCATTATCCTTAGGGTAAATTTTCGCTATTTCATCATCGAATCATGTCAAGGTCAGCTCAATACTCCCAAAGGACCTGTCATGGGCTTATACCACTCATTATCATTAGGTTTTTCCACCTTTGGCCTCAACCCTCTATTTTGTTTTGCCTAACTCCTCCATTGTCCATCTAGGGTTTTCAAGGGCATTTTTTTGGTTTCGTGACCTCCATGGTTAAACATCAACAAGGATTGTATCTTGATGCTCTTACACCTCCTCCTATCCTTAATATACCTTCATAAACACTTCCCATCACTCTTATCCCTCAAATTCATCATTTTTCTACAAAACCTAGTCTATTGCCACAATTTGACACTTTTTAAGACTAGGCCTGTGTTTTTCACTTTTGGACCCCTTCCCCTCACTCCATCCTTGAAATTCCACCTTCCCCTACTCCCTAACATCTATCCCTATCCCCCAAAATTTCCCCAATAATTTATACAACCCTTAACCGCTTCATTCCCCTCCCTCTACAAGGCAGTCCTAAATCCCCTACACCGAACCCTAATTTCCTCTTCCATCTAAGCTAGGGTTTGATATGAAAAGGAGGCACAAGAGAAAAGGATTCATTTTATAGATCATATCAGCAATCATAAGTCCATACCCACACATAAACATCATGCCTCCATCATTTTCCAAAAATTCATTCCAAGAGACAAACCATGTGTCACGCCTAGGGCCAGTTTTGCTTCAAACCATGTTTCTGACCAAAAAAAGATTAATTTGAAAAAATTAAGAGAGTTTTGTGTCCAATATAGTCTCAATAAGAAAAAACTCCTTCATTTTTTACACTGGTATCATGGTTTTGGAGCAATGTCAAAAATACAAGTATCACGGGAGAATTTCTGCACTTTTGTAGGGACCTTGGGAAAATACGTTTTTCTCATATCTAGAGTGCCCAAATGACTTTTTAAATGATTAAAATGACAACTAGACTTGAATATATTTCCAGTGAGATATCACAGGCCCAAATCCAACATCGGGAAGGTCATCAACACTTGGATGCAAGTTGACCCATTTTCTGCTGAGGTGGCGATACACAAATGACTAGCGCTGCACTAATAGACCACTGGCACTACGCAAATGGGGTTTTTTACAGTGAATTTTTGCACTGCGCTACGCAAAAATATGGTGGCACTATGCTAATAGATGGCGTTGTGCAAATGCCTGGAAAGTGCCAAGGTCAAAAGACTTTGCCCTAAATCAAATTTTCACTCTCCAAGCTGCCTCCAGGAGTTGTGAAAAGACCAAGAATTAGTAAGTGATGCCCTTTCCTTGTCTCCAATCAAGTTTTTAAATTGATTTTTGTCTCTATGGCTTTGAATAATAAAACCCTAGGCCCTATATGCAAATGAACCTATGTGCTTAAATGACTTCTTACAAATAGTTCGATATCATATAAGTGTGGGTGAGTTAAGGTGCCTACAAAATCAGTTGAGAAGGGCCTCCTTAAGAGCTCCAAAGCCACCAAAACCCTAACCTCCATACCCCTCATTCACCAAAGTTGACCTCATCATCTTTTTCATTTTTTCTCCATCAAACCCCAATTTTTCCCTTCCTATTGATACATCAAATGAAGAGGATGATGGTAATAATAATTAACAAGAGGATGATAGTGGCAGTACAGAGAAATAAAATAATAGGGGAAATGAATAAGACAGTGGGGCTAACAAAGAAATCCATGAAGAGGAGAAAGAAGGAAATGAAGCAAAGGATGAGGTAAAAGAGCACAACAATAGTGAAGACAAGGAAAGTGACAAATCAGAGGGAGGCAATGATGGTAAAAATACAAGTGAGTCATCCCAAGATGCAGAAATGGCTGATAATAATGAACAAGGTGATGACCAAGGTGAAAGTGATGAGGGTCATGATGGGGCAGAAAAGATAGACACAAATAATGAACAAAATGTTGGCAAACAAAAATAATAAATCAGTGAGGCAGAAACAGAGTTTGATGAAGAAGACACTAATGAGGAACAAAGTCAAAATGAGGTAAGTACAGAGGCTGATGATGAATTTAAAGCCCAAAGTGACAATATTGAAGGCAGTGAGGAAGATGATGTTGATGATGGTTCTGAAGGTCATAAAATCAATGATTAATTGGAACATGATGTAACTGATAGTGACCACAGTGAAAATAGAGAAGCTGGTGACAACACCAAGGGTCACAGCCATGATGAAAACATTTCTAGAAACACCATCTCTCCTCTCACATACACATACCACAGAGGGACAATACAAGTGTTTTCTGCCTCTGAAAGGCAAGTGACCTTGCCAAATGCATCAACTCCAAGGCTTTAGAGGGAAAGTATACACCTAGAGGCCAAGCTGATGAAGACAAATGAAGGCTTAGGGCTGCAAAGAAAAATGACAAAGTATTATGCCAAGAAACACAAGCTTCCTTGTGCCAAACTGAACGAAGCCCTCCTTGAAGTAAAAAATATAAAAGTGGCAAAAATGCATAACAGAATTGGATTTTTGGCTGAGGCTTCTCAGCAGTTGATTAGAACCCCTTAGAGAAGATCTCCACCAAATTTGAGAATATTTGGATAAAAAATTGTTTTTTTGAAATTTTTTGGTCTCATTGGCGCTGTGCAAACAAATGGAGCATCCCCAAGAGAAAAAAATTTCATTTTTGGATTTCTCTCAGCCTGCACATCATGCTCAAAAACTTTCAGGAGTTTTGGAGGAGGTTTGACCCCTCAAAAGGTCCAAAAACCTCACTTTTTTGACCTTTCTGCCCTTGTTTTCGAACTGGTGCTGTGCAAAGGACCAGTCTGGAGATTTTGAAATTTTGACCAGGTTATAGTAGCTGGATCAGAAAACCACAAGAATTTTTGAAAATTAGAGTCTTCAGGCTTTCCAACGAGCCATGACGGAGCCAAAGCCGACATCGGAAAGGGGTCCAAAACGCGGTCACAAAAGACCTATTTTCTGGTGAAGGTGGTGCTATGCAAATGTGATGAATAGTGTGTTTTGGACCAAAAGTCAACAAAGCACACTCATTTATGGAAAAATGATATTTTGAGTTTCTTGACGCTAGGCAATCTAGAATTAGGTGAAGATATTTATTATCTCATTTATTTCATAGGATATTATGTGCCTTGGGCCTTGCATGGTCTCTTGGCCATAAATGACATTTATGAGTTTTTTAGGGTTTCTAGAAGCCTCTTATGGTTTCCACCTCCTCATTTGCTGAGTTAAATAGAGCATGAGGATTTGTTTGTAAATGTTGGCATTTGATGAGTTTCATGAGTAATATATGGTTTTCATGAGCTTGGAGAAGAAATTGGTTTTGTGAAGTGGATGAATGGCTTGTTTGCTTGGATAATGGAGAAGCTTGTTTGCAGGATTCCACAGCTTGGTGAATGGTGATATTTTCATAATTTGTCTATTGTTTTCTTTGCCATCATTATGTTTTATGTTTCTTAGCTGCTATTAAACATAAAAGTATAGGTTGAGACATGTTCATTGAAGCAGCTCAGTCCTCCTGTTTGTTATAGCCTTTATGTTTCCCTCTGTTTGGGTCATAACTAAGTAATTATTCACTACTCCTTAGGCTCCCAAAAATTTGTTTATGTTTCGTGCATGGTTATTACGTTAGCTTACAAGTAAAATTTATGGTATTCCCTGCTTATTTTGAAGTTCTCAAAACCCTAGCTTGAGGCCTTTCTCTGAAATATTGATTGATTAGGTTAAGTCAAAGAGGTCTTGTTTGATATTGACATTTTTCCGTGCTTGTCAACTTGTTTCAGAGTTCCCAATAGCTTGAAATATGATGTTTAGGAGTTCCCTCTTCATAAATTAAGTTATTTGTTTAAATCTTGTATGTTTTCCCAAAGTTTGAAGGTGAATTTCAAAAGTTAGGAGTTCTAAATACTTCTATGTTTCACTGGAATGTTAATTTTATATGTTTATCATTTTGAGTATTATTCGATGAGATCAATTGTTTTCCCTACCTCATGAGTTATGCTTCAGATTATATATGTATAAAATCTCTTAATATTTTCCCCAACTTAATGTTCATTACACCACCATAGATCACCTTAAGGATCCATTGACCTAGCTAAATCAGCCTTGCAACACACTCTACTTCATCATTTAGACATTCTTGACTTTCACTTGACTCCATATCCCAATGGCTTTGACATCCTCTTACTTCTCTTATTACATTTGATCATCTTTCCCATCCAAATCAATCAAAAACCCTACACCTAATAACTAGCCTAAAATCAAAACCCTAGAGCAACAAGTTTACATCATTAGTACCCAATAGAGAGAGCCCTCTCTAATTCTAGGAAGGCTAGGTCCTAGGACTCCAAAGTCTGGTTTGATGTTACCCCTGTCCATTTGTATCTCAATTAATCTAGCAAATTACGGGGAGCTAATATACAAGAACTTTGAATGTGAATAAGTAGATAAGGAAAATAAAGTAAATTTTGTTGTCACAAGATTTAAGGGACATGAAACCCTGTGGTGTGATGAATTGCAGAATGATAGGAAAAGAGAAGGAAAGGAAAAAATTATAAATTGGGAAAGAGTATTAGGAAAAATTAAGACTAAGTTCGTAGCCAAGGATTACCAACTAAATATTTTCAAGAAGTTGCAAAACCTTAGATAGAGGCCTATGAAAGTGAGAGTATATTGAAGAGTTTTATAAATTAAATGTTAGACTTGTACACATTGATTAGGATGTTGAGAATTTTTCCATATATCTTAAGAACTTGAGGTATGATATTTTATGTCAGATTGATAGCATGACTTTAAACATAATCATGAATGCTTACCAAACTACTTTAAAATATGAGTATAAGATTTCTAGAAAAAATAATCAGAGTAGAGGAAAATTTCATTCGAGAGGAAACGAACAAAAAAGTAGCACAAAAATAGGAGGTGAATTTAGAGGAAGAATATATTTCCCTAGAGGTAGAGGTAGAATTAGAGAATACCAACCTATATTCTACATGTGTGGAAAGTTAGGCCATATGTCATGGGAATTCCCATATAATACTCCAACCTAGTAAAGGAGTGCACATGTCATTAAATCTAGAGTGGAGAATGTGAGTATAGTGGAAACTGAAGAAGCTTCTAAAGTTGGAAAATGCTTGTTGTTGAAGAGGGATATAATTTATTTAGCAAAAGGAATGAAGGAGTCATTTATTTGTAAAAAAAATTACTGTATGGATCCATGGTTCGACAGTAGGGTGCCAACAAAGGTGTCCATCGCAGTCTAGCACAACATGACCATTTTCATTCCTTCGCAAGGGAGAAATGTTTCACCCAAGGCATGGCAATACCATTAATTGATGTGTTGAGTAAGTAGATAGTGATATTATTCATTTCATTGATTACACTATACAATAATATTCCCATAATCATTCATAAATCTTCAAAAATATCTCAAACAAAAGAAAACGGATATGTTTTATAGAATTTAATGGAGATATAAAAAAAATATATGAAAGGACTACCCAAAAAATTTTCATTCAATCATAAGCATATACATATGGATCCCTGCAACAAATTGCTCGCCTATTATCTCATAGGAGCCCGGTCCATTACATGATATATCCATAGAAACTACACAATATCTTTTCAAAATTTTTCCAAAACCATTCAACATGTGAAGATTACAATAGAATGTACCAAAACACTTTAATCTTCATTCCAAAATTATGTTAACCTTTATTTTCTCTCTCTATTTTAATCTTAATCTCGATGGCTACATATATATTCACTCTTTTGATCTTATCCATGCTTTCTTGATTTAGCTTAACTTAACCATCTTGACATAATATCTTTGCTTGGTGTACTTTTCACTTGATTCTTTCAAATGTAAAACCTTGATCCTTTTTCCATAGCCTTCACGAGTTCCAATATAATTTTTTTCTTTCTCTTCTTTCCATTTTTCTTTTTTTTGCTTTATGACCTATTTTACCATTTTCTTTTCCTACTTGCACTTCCTATATTTGTAGCTCTTTTTTGGAAAATTGTTCAAAACGCTTCCAAAAACGAATTACCCATTAGGTCTCGACCAAATTATATTGACTAACCCTTGATTCAACCCTTTATTTTCTCTCAAGGTTCTTCTTTTGGTTGCGCAACTAATTCTGATGTACTCTACCCCTACACTAATTCTTCTCCCTCAAACAAAGGACCCAATTCTAGAATGGTATGTAGAGCTTGATTCTTGATAGTGTTGTAATAATCAATCGTATTTTTGCATGCGTCGACAATGGTAGTAGACTAATCAATGAATTGGGTTGTATTCTCTGCAATTGGTTTCTGAGGGTATGAAGAAAGAAATTTTTTCCATTGAGAATCTACGTCAAAGTCAATTATATAATGCTATTATATACTTGGCCTTGGAGGTAGGTTAAAGGTATTAGAGGGCAGGTTTGGCCATGTGTGACTCTTCCTCTAATCCATGAATATTCTTACCAATCTCTTTAGCCTCATGAAACAAGGTTTGTTGTTGTTCTTGGCATGTGATTCCAAGGGATTTCTCTATTAATTTTTTTCTCTTTCCTTAGAATTGATACAGAGGATGATTACGCTTAGAATGAAATCCTAGAGAATCTTGAACTTGATGGAAAATATATTTTGATAACCACATGTGCTTCTAAAGTGTATCCTTAAGAGTGGATCCTTTCTCAATGCTATCATTGATATGCTATTGGAGTTTCCTTATATGATCAAGAATAGAATTTCTAGCTCATTAATATTACTGCGCAAATCCTTGTTTGTGACAATGCGTTTAGTATATGCGGTCTCAAGAAATTCAAGGAATTATGTGGGCTCACATGAAGTAATATATTATGACACATTAGAGGCATATTCAGAAAATACTAACCACTTATATTTGATATTAATAGTGATTTATTAGACATGTTTCTGTAGTTTTTCTTCACCCAAGCACAAATCATCATGTTTTTCAACAATAGAGAAATGTTCTTGCTACTGCTACTCATGTGAGAGGACAAGTTCATTATGTTTTGAATATTTTCTAACTAATTTATCCTCCAACCACACTGGTGAAGTGATGATAATTTGGAATAATTGTGATGAATACATGTGCTAGTAGAAAGACTAACAACAAGGAGAAATTTTTCTTGCAATGTTTATCCACTTGTAATGGACTTAATGGGTCATCCTTACTATGAAGTATTTGTTTCATGGGTATACTCTTACTATAAATAATATTGGACTTTGAAAATCATATGAGAAGGATAAAAGGATAAGAAATCTTCAATACATGTTAATGATCACATGTTCTGAATTTATAAATAATCAATTGGACCATTCTCCATTGCAATATCACTCACAACTCATTACTATTATATGACAATGCCTCATCTAAGATAATGTTTGCAACGACATGAAAATTAAATTCTCTAACTTTATGATCACCTAGAGATTCAAAGTCTACCAAATAGGAGGTCACATTAGCCTTGTTGTGTAGTTGAAATATAATTGGAAGGAAACTTTTGTAAGGAAATTTTGGTGTCTTTGTGTAATTCCAACAAATTTTTGTATTGTTATGTAACTGTAAGGAAATTTTAATGATTTTGTGGAATTGCAAGGAATTTTTTGTCTTTATGCATAATTTAAAGGGTTTTTTCTCCCTAAAACATAGGTAACCTATGTGGCTGTGGTGGAACATAATTACTTAGCAAGTGCATGAATTTGACTTAGGAGTATGAATTGGGAAGAAAAGAGGTTGAAATATAAAATTTTAATTATGTCACATGTGATACTAGGGAAGGACATAAAATAAAAAAGAGAAATATGGTAACCTCCTATCTAGTAATAGGTAGTGAAACGATATCATTCCTTTCAACTTTCACTTTTAAAAATTATGATAGGAATATTTTTAGCAACAAAATTATATAGGCATGTATCATTTTCTAGAAAGTGAAGTTTGTTGTCACAAGGTTTAAGGGACATGCAACCATGTGTTGTGATGAACTATAGAATTATAGGAAAAGAGAAGGTAATGCCAAAATTATAAATTGGGAAAGAGTATTAGGAAATATTAAGAACAAGTTCCTATCCAAGGATTACCAAATAAATCATTTCAAGAAGTTGCAAAACCTTAGATATATACCTATGATAATGAGAGTATACTTAAGAGTTTTATAAATTAAATACTACAGTTGGATACATTGAGTAGGATGTTGAAAATTTTTCAATATATCTTAAGGGCTTGAGGTATGATATTTAATGTGAGATTGATATCATGACTTTAAACATAGTCAGGGATGCTTACGAAGCTACTTTAAAAATATGGGTAGAATATTTCTTGAAAAAATAATCAGAGTAGAGGAAAAGTTCATGTGAGAGGCAACAAAAAAACAAGTAGCACAAAAAGAGGAGGTGAATTTAGAGGAATAATATAATTCCCTAGAATCAAAGGTAGAGGTAGAGAATACAATCCTAGATGCTATAGGTGTGGAAAGTAAGGCCTTATGTCATGGGAATGCCCATATAATACTCCAACGTAGTAAAGGAGTGCACATGTGGTTAAATCTAGAGAGGGGAAAGTGAGTATAGTAGAAAGTGAAGAAGTTGATGAAGTAGGAAAATCCTTGGTTTTGAAGAGGGATCTAATTTATTTAATAAAAGGGACAAATGAGTCATTTATTGGAAAAAAAAAAATTACTGTATGGATCCGGGGTTCGACAGAAGGGTGCCAACAAAGGTGTCCATCGTAGTCTAGCACAACATTTCCATTTTCATTCCATCGCAAGGGAGAAAAGTCTCACCCGATGAATGCCAAGAATATTAATTGATGGGTTGAGCATCTAGATAGTGAAATTATTCATTTCATTGATTAAAATATACAAGAATATTCCCATAATCATTCACAAATCTTCAAAAATATCTCACACAAAAGAAAATGGATATGTTTTATAGAGTTTCATGGAGATATTTAAAAGAAAATTTAAAGTACTACCCAAAACATTTTCATTCAATCATAATAATATACATATGGATCCCCACAACAAGCTTCTTGTATATTATCTCACAGGAGCCTGAGCCATTACATGATAGATTCGTAGAAACTACACAAGATATTTTCAGAATTCTTCCAAAACCATTCAACAAGTCAAGATTACAATATAATGTACATTATGTTGACCTTTCTTTTCTCTCTCTCTTTTAAGCTTAATCTCTACGACTTTATATAGATTCACTCTTTTTATCTTGTCAATGCTTGCTTAACTTAGTATGCCTTAACCATCTTTACAAAATCTAATTGCTTGGTGTACTTTTCACATGATTTTTTCAAATGTAACATCTTGATCCTTCTTCCATAGCCTTCACGAGTTCCAATGTAATTTTTTCTTTCTCCACTTGTAATTTTATTTATTTTTTCATACTTTATGACCCATTTTACCATTTTATTTTTCAGCTTTCACTTCCTATCCCTACAACTCTTTTCAAGAAAAATCGTTCAATATGCTTCAAAAAACGAAGGACCCAATAGGTCGCAACCAAAAACTATTGACTCACTCTTGTGTCAATCATTTATTTTCTTTCACAGTCCTTATTTTGGTTGCACAACTAATGCTGATGTGTTTTACCCCTAGACTAGTTATTCTCCCTCAAATAAAGGACCCAACTCTAGAATGGTATGTAGAGATTGATTCTTGAAAGTGTTGTAATAATCAATCACAGTTTTTCATGCAATGATCATGGTAGTAGCCTGATCAATGAATTGGGTTGTGAACTCTACAATTGGTTTATGAGGGCATGAAGAAAGAAAAATTTTCCACTATCATGTCAAAGGGTGTGGTGGTGTGAGACAATGAAGCAAGACTATGTGGTGGAGATGTGGTGAGTGAAGGGACAGTTCATTACTCAATAATATTTATAGGCCAAATGGGCTCTTTAGGATTTTCATTAGGGTTTGTTAGATTTTGTAGCATTATATCGTGTTATAGTTTTGAAACCTTATGGAGAGGCTAAAACACATGATTTCTCCCAAACCCATAAATTGTTTCTGGAAATTCCACATAGAGAGAGCTCAACTAAATTAACTGATCATCATTTAAATTTTTCCTAAGTCTAACTTAGAAAAATTGGTTAATTAATAGTAATTAATTGAGGAAGGTTATAATTCACTAGAAATTCACATGAATCAATTTGGATATGATCTTAGAAATCTAATAATTTTTAATCTTGATTGTTGGAGTTCCAACTAAAGATTATAAAAATAGGTCAATGGGTGGATGGAGAAACACATAGAATCTCATGTAGTGTAAGTTCCTTAGGCAATTTGATTTAGACAATAGTAGAGTTCGAGCCAGAGAGAGGACATATGGCTAGACAGGAGTAGAGAAAATTATCGAGAATAATTTTTATAGTTCCGGAGAGGAAGAGAGAGAAGACAAAATTATTTCTCCACAAGGTTACGTAGGGTCTGCTGAGAGGCTCAAAGAGGAACTTCAATTTAACTAGAGTGGAGGTTATTTTAGGTTCTAGAGGCTGAAAATATTTTCGAATAAGAAAGAGAGACACTTCCTCATTCAACAGTAGGCAGAGCGAATTGAGTAGTAGTTGTTCTAGGCTGAGCGTGTGGTAGGTTGTGTAGAAGTGACGTAGGGATTGCGTTGTAGAAATTATGATGTATAATTGTAACTACTCATGAAAATTTAATCTAATTCATAAGACACAATCCTACACTACTTCTCTTCAGAATTCAATTCACAATTTTGAACATGAATCGCAAACATGCAATGAGAAATAACACACATGCATATAATAATTTTCAAGGCAAAAGAAATATGGTAAAAACACTTTGCCTACTTGCATTAATATGATGAATAGAGATGCATTATAGTTTATTTGATCAACTCAACACAACCTGAAAGTGAATAACCTATATCTCTACTCATGGAGAAGCTCTAGCCTAGACTTAGTCAATTTATGCCTCTTCTTGAGCCCATATTTTCTTGCGCAATTCGAATAAATAAGGCCCCTAATATTTAGAAAATTACTCCAAAATGATTGCAAAATTCCCAAGGCTGATCATTTGATTGCATGCAACACCTATACACTCAACACTAGTCTACAAATGGTGGTAAATTTCCTTGGAATATCTGTTATGCGGATAAATCCTTCTTGCGAACAAGAACGATCTCCCTAGTATCCTAAGGATATCTAGAAAACAACCAAATGAAAACCATTTTCTCTAGATCATATGTGATTCAGAATTATTAATAACAAAGTACAAGGACATGTCCCTACCTGAAGTTCAACGCTTGCCGAAATATTCTATCCAGTCACTCCAAAAGAGGTCACTTCAGCATGTGAAACCTACAATCAAATATAGATAAAAAGATTAAAAGTACCTGCAAGATATAATAATTGAGAAAACACTAACCTATCTCAGTGATCAAGGAATCCAAGAATTGAAATACTCAAATAGATACATGAACAATTCATTGAGAAAATGGAATCCCTTTTTATTAACTTGTATAATAAGAGGTAACCTTACAACCTTTTGCCTTGATGTTATACAGGTTCTTCTGGGGTTCTGAACAATCGTCCTCTCTCATATTGACAAGCCTTCTTCTCTCTGAACTAGCATAAAGTTATGGACATGAATGTGTGATCATTCTCATATAAAAAATGGCTAGTATATAGAGTATGATCTCTTAAGAAATTCTTCATAAACTAATATGTATGTCTACCATTTACAAGCTACCGTTGAGACTGAAACATGATCTCAATTTATAAGGAAATGGAGGTAGTTTCAGTTCCATGAAAAGGGGGATGGATTCCTATCATGACGGGACTTAAGCTCCATAGACCAAGGGATAAGCTCCATGAGTGATGGGATAGAGCTCATGAATATAGGATAAAGCTTGAACTGAACGCGCTTCTAGAAGCTTCCAGTTGGGAGAATATTCGTCTAGCTAGGCTTCTAGAACTTAATTTTTCCTTTATTTGATTATTTACGAGGGTCCACGGGTTTTATAAGAAAAACATGCGGGATGTGCCGCAGACTATAGAGAAAATATCTGCGGATCCACAGGTAAGGGCTAGGAAAAGTGCGGAGTTAGAAATTTTAGGGTTTTAATGAGCTTTTCTCCAATTCCAAGACTTGGTTTAGGAACATTAGGGTTTTTTGTTTTCTAAGGGAGCATAATATAGGTAGTAATGAACCTATATAGATAGTCAAATGTCATGGTGACAAAATAACGTGTAACATATTGCCCCCTAAAGTGTGAAGTCTGAGGTAGTTCTGAAGAGTGAAGTGCTTTATCTTTCTAAGGATTGGATTGCGGACATATCGGTCGAAAACTTGTAAAAAAATTCAATGCAAACATATATATGTATATCATCGTTGAGGTAGGCATTCCCATACTCATATCAAAACTAACTACATGTTCTGGTACATAAACGATTTTAAAATTACATCAATAGTAGACATACAATGGACACAACCATCTGTCATAAATAGTCTACTGTATCATGAATAATAAAACTCCTCGCAACCTGGATGGTGGAAACTACATCCAGGGTCTTGATTTCCGCTTCCCGAACTAGTACGATTATATCCATGCGATTGATTGTGTCGAAGTCGAACATGGGAGAAACCACTTAATTACGAGTCAATGATTTAAATTGTTAACAAGTGTGAGAGAAACCACCAATAATGAAAATGGATATCAAAGTACTTAGTACAATCCACAAAGTGTGAATGAATGATTTGCAATCGAACACTTCACGGAATCATTCGATTGAAGGTCAATGATGCAAACTATCATCGAAGGCAAGAAACCTTCCATTAAGGCATGCAGGTCCCAAGGTATTGATAGGATTCTAGATGAGCTTTCTAGATGATGAGCTGTCATCAGTAGAAAGTGACCCGTCACAGGAAAGGCCACGACATGAAACCATTAGATAAATTTTTTAAGAAATATTTTCAAGGACTGACTCAGGGATGGTCAACACGAATGGAGACAAATGTTTGCAATGAATGATTTATTTAAACTGTCTCTTGAACACATAACGATGCTGCAGATGGCTTGGAAATAATTGACCTAAAGCTAATACCCAAAAACCGGCTGAAGACTTTTAATGTGGTTTTATTAACTGTTAGACAAAGGATTTTCCCAACCCAGGAACAAGTGTGACAAAAAGTTTCGTGTTCAAGAGTGGTATACTGCTTTTCAAAACAAATTGTGACAACTAAATTCATTTTCTCTTTTTCCCCCACCATTTCTCGCAAGTACCTCTTTATTTTTGACAAGCTTGAGGAGGATAACATTTCCTTGTTGTGTAATCTCATCCTTCAGATTATTCCAAATTAATATTAAAATTGAACCCTAAGAAGTAGTTGTTTGTTCCTGTTTATAATCGACAGGTCTTTTACTGTTAAATTTTAACAAGTCCAATATAAGTAAAACTCGGTGTTTTTCAGTTTTAGGGAGTCAAAAGAAAAACATAAGAAAACTCCATGGTTGTAATTTTTCATAAATTTAGTCTCTCAAGCCCGAAAAAGGATAAAGTAATACAAGAGAGAACTCTATTGACCATGATTAGTCAACGTATACCTTTTTCGTAAATAGTCCATTTCAGTCTGGAAAAGGGGTAAACTTATACTGAAAGGACGACTATTCATTTCCTTTAACAAGTTCGAATAGTCAAGTACTCGGTGATATTTTCATGTTTAGAGAATCTAAAAAGGGCTTAAAAGAGAACTCCAGGGTTTTGTTTTTTCCTAATTTTCAAGAGCCCGAAAAAGTGGTAAAAGTGTACTCATCATCAAAATAGTTCCTTTCACCAGAAAAATCTGTATTCTGCACAAAAAATCGAAATATTAAACATACCTATTTCCAATAAGTAAAAAAATTTAAAATTTACTTTTTAAAGTGGAAAATAAATAAAATATGATATTTTATTCATTCAAAACATCTTATAAAAAGGAGTTTAACAAATTCATTTTCACCTTTTGTCTTCAGAGTTGTAAATTGAGAGCTTTTGGCAGAAAATTTTCCAGAGTTGATAACGGGATAACCGACCACTCAAATCAAGATTCATCAGAACCAGGTAATCCAAAACACTATTCTCTTCATTTCTATCTAATTAAATTCTCTTTTTAGGTTTTAAAATCATTTTTTGAGGAGAAATTATGTTTAAAATTATGCTCTCGGAGGTCCACAGGTCATACATGCGTTACCTGCGGACCTTGATAATTTTCTTAAAGGAAAATTATCGGGCTACCACGGTTTTCATGTAGAGCACGCGCGGACTTCCGCACTGTCTCTGTACAAAAACTGCGGAGGTGCCGTGACCAAATGAAAATCGATAATTTCTCACATAAAGGGTTAAAATTTCCCACTCTAAAAGTTTCTAATCTTCAAATGCGTTCATTTGTAAACTATTCCACAATACTAGAGTGGAGAGAGCATGAGCATGAAGGTACAAACGATGCAGCTATGAATGATCCATTCACAATGCGTGCGCTTAGAAATTTTGGGTTGTATAAATTTTGGGCAATTCAAGGTAAGAGGGCACAAGTGGAACTAATGACATGGCTAGTGAACAAATTGGATTTTCAAAATTAGTGCTTTATCATTGGCAATCATCGGCTTGAACTTGAGCTCAAAGATATTTATTTTCTCACTAGATTATCCAAAAGAGGAGAAAACATTTCTTTGTTTGGATCCAGGCAGGGTGGCCTACCCATTTCTAGTTACAAACAAGATTTTTGCAGTGATGAAGCAGATCCCAAAGATAATCGCATAGATATAAAGACTATCTTGCGACTTGATCTTAAAGTTATTCCATTCACAGTAACCAGGTTGTGTGGAAGTGGGGCTCCACATGTGGTCACCAAGTCTCAGATGCAGAATGCAGTTGAATGTTTCAGAGGCACCATTTTCAACTGGTGCGAAGGGGTATTGGCCAACATGAAAGGCCAACTAACCAGAGCAAAAAGTGAAAATTTGAAAAACTTTGGGTATGGCACCATCCTGATTTCTTTTGCTTTGGAGAGGATTCAATTCCTCACCCCTCAACTTATTCCTGTCGATCATGGTGAACTTATATAACCTCGTATAGTACGTTGGTTTTCATTTATTGCCTGCCATGGTGGCGGCGGCAGTACGGTAGTTCAGTTTACTCCTGCATATTTTATGTGGCTGTAGAACCAAATATTCACAATTGAATATTTCCCATATGCGGGTATAGATTTCAGAGGTGATCTCGAGATGTCTTTACCTCCAGGGGCATAATGGGACAAATAAGGTAAGTGAATCATTTTGATGTGTTTTAAATCTATTTTTTATTTCTTTTAAATCGTCCAATACTGATAATTTATTTTTAAAATACAGATGTTGGTCCACGACGGCCATCTACACTCCGCCGCTTTGAAAGGTGACAAAAAGAGCCCATAGCATAGGCACAGGATCAGGCAGCAGAAATCCTCACTGACATGGAACACAACCTAGAGAGGTTGACTATAGATATCCCTGAGACATCAACAGATGACATTCTTCTTCCTCTCTAGAGACATGTTACTCGTGTTCCAAGCCAGTTTAGGAGATTCCTATACAAGGTGGTGCGTGCGATAGTCTAATACCATGATCATCACCACAGATAGTGGATAATCATCGTGGATTGACATATTTTGTTTTTTGTATCAATATATTTCAGATCATAAGGTGTTTTAAACCTATGATCACGGACGATGTAATTTTTTTTTAAAACAAAAACGCTTATCTATGATATTTCTACTTTCTTTGACTATCTTTTTCAACATGTATCGAATGTTGTTTTGGTTTACTTTTTTAACATTTCAATGTCTATTTAGAACACGATTAGCTAATGCATCAGCCAATGTGTTTAAATTTCTTGAAATGTGTTGATATTCAGTGTAATCAAATTGTCCTTCCAAGAGACGAACCTTCAAAAATAATCTCATAAACACTGGATTTTTACTTGCGTATACTTTGTTTAAATGTAATACAATGAGTTCCGAATCTAACCCTTATGATCAAACGTCAAATACCAAATGAAATGGAGATGAGATAATAACTCAATCACTACGTATATTACGTAATATTTCTTTGTTTGACCAGAACTTACCCATGAATAGAAACTAACTCATGCGTAGGTGAATAGATAGCCCAAAGTTTGTAGAAAGAAATATTAGTGTAGTACGACGGGAACGTTAATAAAACATTAACATGTTTGAAGGAATTTCAACATACGCAATATCAAGAGTAATCAAGATAAGGGATAGTAGCAAAAACTAGGCACAACTATCTAATCTATGGAACACTAAATAGAAAAAATAACTATTATACAAGTGAGATATTCACACAAGAATAGTATCTCTTAGGTAAAGACCATTTAAGGAGCATCTAAAGAGACCCCATCACTAATCGATCAATTCATGGGCCCTTTTTGGCGAGCACTCGCTTGACAATGTAAGGACCATGCCACATTAGTTCAAATTTCTTGACTCCTAGCTTATCGTTAGCTTGAACATATACTAGGACTGAGTCACCTTCTAAGAAAACACGAGGTGTAACACTTCGATCATCATAGCTTTAATGCATTTCTTATGAGCTTCTACTACTAATGCGGTGGTGCAAAGTCTCATCTAATTTTGCTAAGTAAAACAAGCATTTTTCCTCTTCATGGTAGATGGTAGTAACTCTATGGCTAATTGGAGTGATGGTATTTCACATTTAATGGGTAACACGGCTTCTAAACCATAATCCGGTTGAAAAGTGAACACACATTTATAGTTTTTCTAAGGTTAGGGAAACCCATGCCCATAATGTCAAAAAAATCATGGTATGCCAATTCGATCATGAGAGTTCCAATAATCCATTTGTCATGGTGGTTAAAACTTTATTAGCATTGCTTGACCATTAGCCTACGGGTAATATGTAGATGATTATCATGGTGCATGCCAAGTTGATCGAAAGTTCGGTCATCTCATTGTATTTCAAAGACTCCCATGGTGATGATAATAGCTTGGGGTACACCAAAACGGCAATCCCGTATTGAATAAATTGTAGCTGCAATTTTCCATCTATCGCGAATGTAGGCATCACCTCGGCCCATTTGGTAAAGTAATCTAGCGAGAATAATATACCCATGCCCCAGTAAGTGATGGTTACATGTAATGAAATAAATGCCCCATTTTACGAGACGGAGACAACAATTATGGGAGTGAATAGAGTTGGTGGTGCATGCATCTTTCGATCAAATATTTTATAGTTGTGGCATTTCGGACTACAAGTGAAATGTTTGAATAATGATGGCGAAAAATGTGATGCGCAATATATTTTGGGTTGTGGCATACTAGACATATGACCACCACAAAATCCCCGGCGGAAATCATTTAAAACCCTTTCATCCTCTTCATGAGTTATGTAACGTTGAAAAAGCGGGAATCCGCACCACAACGATAAAGTGTACTCCCCAACAATATTATTATTCTTGAGATTGGTAACGAGATATTTTGTCGATTTGAACGTGAAAGCTCGGTTCGAAAGGTTTGGGTTTGAGAAGACAAATGATGATATTTCCATACCATGGAATCTAATATATTGATAAGAAAGCAGAGATTCATCTACAATGGGATGCTCTATGACAATTTTTGTCTTAGTATTGGGAAAGTCACACATAAGTTACTGCCGAACACCAAATTTATGTACTGATTTAGACTTTTCAAATTCTGAATCAAACTCTTGTATGATAACAATCCATTTATAGTATCTTCCCCCAAGTAATTGTTTTGTAAAAATATACATCATTGGGTTGCAATTAGAAATTACGGTTGTCTTGTGTAACGGTATGTAATGACGAAATATTTGAATATCTTAGGCGCTTCCAGGCTAATTTCTCCACATGTGAATATTTAATTTCGAGTTGGATTCAAATTCTACTTAGATAGTAAATTACATTATCATTATGAAATTCATCTTCTTGAACTAAAACCATTCTAATGGTGGAATCGAACTGCTAGGTATAAAACGTAGTCTGGTTATAATTGGGTGGATGCAATAATGGTTCATGGGTTAATGTGTGTTTGAGGAGCATCAAAATATTGATCAACAACCTCACATTCCAAATAAAAGGAACATTCTATTTGAACAACTTTGGTAAAACCTTTTGTTAACTCTGCATAGTTCGGGATAAATCTACCTGAAAGTTTTATTTCCCTTGCAAACTATGGAGTTGGTGAAATGTGGAAGGAGGAGGTAAATTATGATGGCCTCAACCTTCAAGCGATCGATATGAATGCTTCGGCTTTGGAAAAAATGAATCCCGATGTCGTCCGGATTGCACACGGAAAACACACTTGTGTGGATTCAAATGAATCTTTTGTAATGCCTACATCTCATAAGAATTGCTCGTAAATTAGTAGGATGATCTTCCCTATGCAATGAGTGAGCAATTAAATCATCAGAGATAAAAATTTGCACAATGTGTTTGATGTCATGGCGTAAGACATTTCCCTTTGAAAATTTGCACCAACATTATTTAATCCGAAAGGTAGTTTATAATAAGCAAATGATCCCCGGAGACAAATAGGCATTATTTTTGGTTGATCGGTAGAGTATGTTTATTTGATTATATTGAGAGAAAATCCATCCATAAATGAAAAATTTTCATATCAGCTAATCATCGATGATTTGGTCAATATGAGAGGTAGGATGGTGTCCTTTGGATAGGCTTTATTAATATCCCTATAGTCAACACAAACTCATATAGTCCTTGCTTTTGTGCCCCGGGAACTATATTAGATACTAATTTTAATGGAATTGGATAAATAAATCCCGATATTAGTAGTTTCTCAACTTCAACTTTAATAGCGGCGGCTTTCGAGGATGTATCGGACGTAAACATTGTCTAATAGGCTTTGCATCTAGGGTATGTCTTAATTTCATCGATGAAAATTTTTGGATCAATTCCTGGAATTTCTTCATAGGACAATGAGGAAAATATGTTGCGAAATCTTGAAATAGGAGCTTTATATGTATTAATTTCGTCAATCTCATACAAGCTCCTATATGAATGTTTTCAACAACTCCTAGTTTAGCCCCGATATGTCAATAAAAACAATTGTAGAAATGTTTCCCAAATTAATCTCTCGGGAATTTTAATTTGTAATCATGATTGGATGCTGGTTCCCTTGACATAATCAATTGTAAAAATAGACAAAAAAATAATTTTCAAATCTATAAGGTTCAAGTAAAAATGAAGATCTCGGTGCGATCATCCACAAGACTAATTAATCCATAGAAAAAAATTCCAAGATACTTTCATCATTATAAATTTTTTTTGGAAAGGATCGGAAATAGATGTCGAAACAATCTTGATAGTGAAGAAGACTCTTCGGTGACTACATTCATTAGTTAAGTTAGTTGAAGGTGTGTTAGAAATTATTGTACCGCTCTATATGTTGTTATCTCAAAGGACTCAAAGGCATCTCGCCATTGAAAGAATCCATTTTTGAATGCAGGCACTATCCAAGGATCATCGAATGGAATAGTACTTGAGGAAATCATATTGATATTAGCAATGATACGCGTACGTTGGGTGGAGGCATAGAAAAAATTCCCATTAAAGCAGTTACGTCGTATCCCAAAAGGAGAATACGATATCTTTTGAAGCATAATATAAGAGCGCAACCAGATCAAACAATAGATCTAAATGCACAACGAATACACAAAAATGAATGAGCCATATTATTAATTTGGAGGTGAAAAAACAAGTACAACGGTGCTCAAGAAATATGAGACACTCAAGCCACAGAGTCGCCTAGAATGACCTTAACGGTAATCCCAAGTGAATTGTGTAATTTCTTCTCTCTTGGTATACTACATTGTCCCTCTTTATAGATGTAAATTTGCAAACTACTTGTAATATAGAAGAAATCAGATCTAGGCGAATAAGACTTCGATGATGCGAAATTGTAGATCTGGGCTCTATGATGGATTCCCGGGATAACCCAAGAGGGGTTTCTCGGATACGTAAGTCAAATACAACCTTCCCCTTAGGGCTTCACATATATGTTGCTAGGAATGTAGATCGAAGCTAGATTTGATAATAATATGGCTACAATGATGTATAATCGGATCTGTACAGAAGGGTTGATCCCTTCACTAGATCCTTGGGCTTAAAGCTCGAAGATCTAGCTCCTCAATTTCCTCCGAAAAAAATTGTTGAATAAAGAAAAACTTTGAAAATTGTGCTATCGGAGAGGGAGGTTCTTTGTACATCTTGCCAGATATGGCAAATCGGCTCACCGAGTGATGGAAACAATAGATCCAATGTGAGAGGTTATCCCTCACAATATTTCCATTGAAATCTGAAACTTCCTTCCTCAATAGATCTACAAGGCGGGAAACATGCAATCCTTGGAAAGTTGCGCTGTGCATGGAGGTAAAACCCAATGGCTGAATGTCAGTGTAGACATCTTCTATGAAGGTTGGTCTGAAGAACAAGGTGGTGGATGAATCCTCACCGTTCTTAAACAGGATGCCAGAACCTCACGAAGATGGTACCAATGCGATATGGAATGAAGAACAATCCTCTTTCCAAATCTACTCATGGAAAGAGGTGTGATTTACTAGGCTGCTCTGTGCTAAACGGATGAAAAACTGCTAAATAGCCAAACTTGCAGCAAAGAAATGTCTAATAAAAATCTAGATCTAAACGAGATCAAAAATGAATAATCCAAATCATGCTTTCCATTGTGCCTTCACCTTCATTATATGCATGAGCCTTCCATAACCTAGGCCCTCCAAATCTTGCATTTTATGCCAGTCTCCATGTTTGAGCGCATTGTTGATCCATGTCCTCCATCATGTTCATATGGGGTGATCACCCTCTCCATCATGCATGTATGATGCAATGCACCACTTCCTCCACTATCTTATCATAAGTGCTTCATGATCTTATTTGAATGCACTATGATCTCGGTTGACTTTAGTAAAGACCCTCACGATTTTATATTTGAGATCTATGATCTTATTTGAGTATTACCATCCTCCATAGTTTATCTCATAATGAGACATGATCTCCATAAATAGAGTTGCTCCACCACTCCATGTTTTAGATCTAGATCTAAAATATCCATACACATTGAAAGTGGATTTTAATCATCTTTGAGGTTTGTGGGTCCCTCCACCCTTTTATTTACTTAATTTGATAAGAAAATCAAGGACTCTAATATTCAAATGTGATGTGGAAATTTGCAGAATATTACGGTGTTGAAATGTTGGAATTGATGGCAAAGGTAAAGACGGAAAGCGACACCTATTTGTCCATAGGAAAAGAACGGAAAGTAGCAAAGGTAGCGGATAAATGAGAGGTAGACGAAACAATGGAGGAATTAGAGATAGAGCGATTAAAGTTGAAGGGCTTGAAAGTGTAATACGAGAGGTTTATCTATGAATTAGGGGTTAAGCGGTTGCGGATGAATTCTTGAGAAATTATTCATTAATTGAGTTTGTTTGGCATAGACTTTGATTGAAGAATAAAGCCCTATGGTAAATGCCCAGTATGCTTGGGGATGTGAGTTGGAGCATTGCCCAAATGGCAAAAGGAAACCATGAAAGTGGTCAAGAAACTAATGAGCAAAGGCGCGATTGAAAATCAAACTCGTGAATCAGGATCACGTGAGTCGGTGGATTGAAGAGCCAAAGGAGCGTAGTGTATTAAATATTTGGGCGATCTCTAACTTCAGGAGATCAAAGGGACAAGCGTACCCGCAGTGTTAAAAAGTTTGGAATCAAATTGATTGAACAAAATGTGGGTTTGAATTTCCTTCCATGTAGGCGGGAAATACGAGATTGAGGTCGTAAGAACGGGTTTGGGATAGCTCCTTGAGATATAATTGCAGATATCGTATGGAGGGTGACAAATGGGCTCGATGGGCGATCGAATGGTGGAGTGATAAGGTGAGCCAAGAATAAAAACAAAACGAGAAAGGCGGCTTCATGAATGGTGGGGCCGAAGTAATTCAGAGGCAGAGTCATGGTGGAGTGGTTCGGTGCACAATCGTAGGTGGAGTTAATTACAATAAAACCTTGAAGCGTTGAACGGAGACAGGCCAAAGGGAATAGAACTTCTGGCTAATGAACGATAAAGGAATTAGAGTTCGGTTTCACATCACACCACCTTCGACGAGCAGAAGCATTATTCAAGAAATCGAGTGATTCCATAGAGCGGGCGACACATGGCATACGGAGGGTCCCAAACCACTCATATCGCACATTGTTCGTGCATTTTAACCAAGCGATATCACATTCGAATCCTGCAGGCAAGGTAACGATGCTTTTAAGAATTTAATAGGATGAGGAAGGAGAGCTAAGCATTGGGACCCGCTCCTTCACGTGAACTCGAAGAACTAAATGACTTGCACTTTGGTTGGCGATGATCGTCGGATCATCGAATGGTGTCTGATAAATTTGCAGCCATTGATTGGTCTGTGACCATGTGGTCAATTATATGTGTTGAATGTTGAATACTATGGACCCCAAAACTATTACATTAACAATTGAGTTTGATGCCATGAGTTTGTGTTTCATATGAGTACAGCTCCCAAAACAACGTATGGTTGAAATTAATATATTAGATTTATATTTTATACGATTGAGGATTAAACCATGTATAGGTGAGTTCATAGTTATTATGACGAGAAATTAGCTTATTCTTATATATTTAAGTAGAATGTAATATAGTCTAATGTTATAAAGGTTATAAAGCGTGACCATGCTTATGTTGGGCGCTAAATAAAAAGTATAGTGTGTGTTAATAGTTCTAATGATTATTTCCGGGGAATATGCATACATGGTGATATATTTATATATTGTGTTAAAGTCGAAACTATATGAAATGAGGTGTGTCTTTGGAATACGTTAAATTTAATACATAGCTCTTCACATTTTGGTTGAGGAACATATATATATCTTTACCGATATATACTACGGCAGTATTTAATATAGTGGGATGTAATAGCTACGAAATTGAATTAAAACATTGATTGGGTTTATTACAAGAGCGTATTATGTATTTATGGGTTTTATAATCGAGTATAAGAAGCCTCCACGGTTGATTAAAGTTCCATCCCAGAAGAGATTAGAACCTTGAGAGTTTTCCTAGATTTAAAATCGGTATATTAAAAGACGGTTATATATATGCGGCGGTTACACAAGCCCAGAAATGAAGAGAGGAGAGTGTGCAGAAATGAAAGTTCGTTGAACGGGAATATGTATAGAATTAATTGGACGGTGTAGAAGCACGGAAAACTAAAAATGTACGAGAATATAGTGAGCGAGAAGAAGGCGAGAAAAGTTACACGACAAGCTGAAAAGACAAAGCCGGCAAGCTATAAGCAGTAAATTTGATAAGATTGTCTCTATGTAGCGAAATTGTAAATGTAAATGTTTTAATTGACTTTTACATTGTTTGTGATACATTGGAAAGTCTCCGGAGAGAAGATAAATCCTTTGTAAAGTTGAAATAGTACATTTCTGCGAGTAGGTGTGATAAAGAGAAGAAGATGCGAGTGAAGAAAAAGAAATAATCGAAGATATGAAGATCGGATGTGATGGAAAATCAAAGGTACGGGAATAGAGGTGATATCAAGGTAAATCATCAATTTTTCTTTTTGAAGAGTGAAAGGAAGTTAGACTTCCTATCAAGTTGTAGCTTGATAGATGTCGGTGCCGGCGAGGTAGAGCCTCATGTAGGTCGGTGCCTATAGAGAAAATCGGTGGTGAGAGGAGTTGGAGCTTGCCTTTGCATGAAACAATAATAAGATGTGGTTTCTCCTTTATGGGTTTCACTTATATCTCGTGTCTCTGTGCATGATGTTTATGTGTTGATGTAGTTTATCTCATCTTCTTAATACTTGTTGCTTTCATATTAAATGTGTTGTTACATTATATTAATACTTGTTTCTCACATTCTAAGACTACTCACATATTAGAAGTTGAATGAAATGAAGGTGGTAATAAAGTTTGAATGAAAAAGTTTCAAAATTCCATGAATATGTTAAAGCTGATTCGGCCCACTCTCTTCGGTTGTACTAAGGGTTCAAAATTCCCGGAAAAATGTTGCTTGTCCTCAAGTAACTCCAAAGAAATAGATGCACAAAGCCATCTATTCCCCTCCAAGTGCATCCACATAAGGGAAGGCTTCCTCCATTTGCTGCGATGTCTTGTGCATGTTTGGTTCCAAATTTGTCTTTCAAAAACATATAGAATGACCTCCAGCCCCATGAGTTAGATGTCCTCATGAAGTACCAAGTGACAACAATGTATGGAGTTCCAACTTCATCATTAATACATGAGATACATAAAATAAAGTGGCTCTTTCCACAAAGGAATAGCTCAATCACAATACATCTCTTCATCCCATGCTTTGAATTTGATTGAGCATTGACATGCTCTCATCCTTAGCCATTGTACTTGTTGGATCCAAGCATGTTTCAATATATTAAATGGAGTCGTTAAATGGGTTGACAAAGGAGTTAAATGGAGTTGAAAAAATGTCAAACCATATTCTCTATTAGTAACCCAGAGTAAGGCCCTTCTTGCCATCCTCCACCTCCTCTATGTAAGATGGAAAAGCCAAACTCCCCAAGCAACCAAAACGGCAAAAGTCTTTATTTTCTCTCACTCTCATGTGCATCATGGAAGTAAAAACATATTTGATAGACATGTGGAATGTCACACTAGCCCAATACAAATAGACACCGACAATACCTTACATCATGAGAGCATCATGCCAAGATTTACTCAATACAAAACACATAGACATAGGAGATGTCATGTATTCAGCCAATCTCTCTCAAGGAAACCAAAATGAACATGCCTTGTTTTGCTACATTTTATCATTGACACACAAGGCATGAATAAGAAAAATATGAGCTATTGGGTGGTAAACCATACTCACTTGAGCGACCAAGCAACCATGCCTCCTTCTTCATTTCATAAGTGTTCTTTACAAGGCATGGATCAAAGAAATAAGAACCTTTGGGTAGTGACACAAATCTCCCAAGGGCAACCAACGTAACCGGCTCAAAAAATAGAAGAAAAGAGATATCAACATCTTAAATAAACCACTTTGAGAAGCCTCCAATACGGTACATAAATGAAAAAATTCTTGGATGATACAATTTAAAAAATGTCCTTTCTATATATAGGAGTCCATGTAGCCATAATGTAATCATTAGACCTGATATGACTTGACCTAACAATAATAATTTAAGGGCACAATAAGAACAATAAGGGTTACACTAATAACAATAAGGGACTATACTAGTAATATAGGACCTAACATGCCCCTCCTTCAAAAAAGTGTTTTCCTCAATGCTTGAGAGTAACAAAGGTGCTTTTGTATAAACTTCTCATCCTCCCATGTAGAATCTTCCATGAGTAAGTTCTTCCACTTCATGAGATACTCTAAAATTGATCGATTTTGTATGTTTGTCAAGTTCTTGTTTAAGTGACCACTTAAGTTCCAATATGATTTTCCTTCCTCATCAAGTTAAAGCAGTAGGTGTTTTGAGCTTGGAATATTTTTCACCTATAACCTTCTTTAAGCATGAAACATGGAAAACTGGATGCACTCACGAAGAAGTAGGAAGCTCCAATTTGTATGCCATAGTACCAATCTTTTGCAACACCTTGTAAGGACCATAGTACTTTGGCGATAATTTATTATCCTTCTTAGCTTGCTTGAGGAAAATTTGTTTGTATGGTTGTAGCCGTAAAAATGCCAATATCCTACATCAAAATTCTCTCCATTGTGATGTTGATACTTTGTTGTTTCATTGGATTTTGTGCCAAATTCGGGTTATCCTTTAAAGTTGTGTTGAGCCTCAAAATTGTGCTTTCTTTCATTCCATTTTACCTCATTTTCCTTTGTTCATTTCTATTCCGGACAATTGATCAATGAATTTAGTTAAAATTACTTTTAGAATGATTTACATGTTGACTTGCTAAGTTTTGTGATTTTTGTCATTGTAAGCATTTTTGACCGGAACTAGGCTGAGAATCTGGAGACATTAAAGTAACTAACGGCGATGCCTGTGTCTTCACGTTTGTGAGTATGTTCCGGGTGGCCTCTCGAAAAACTGCATATGGGCATATTCCACGTCATGTACATGGTTCGTTGCTCACCATGAAGGAAGAAACGGAGTGGGTATGGTTTTGGAACGTGGGAACATTTAAGAAGGCAGAACTTCTAATAGGACTATCTTAGTCCGGATGTCCATTTCCTTGTTAGCAGCCATGAAGTCCTAATGTGATTCGATAAGGAAAGACAATGTTCTGAAATTTTGCAAGTCTTTTTATTTACATTTGTTATATAAACACTTGGGGGAAACCAAGAGTAGGCTAGATTTTGTTCTAGATTTTCTTAGATTACGTATACATTTACGAAGGCAGCGAGTGCTGTTCAAGTTATTTCACTTTTAATGAGACAATGTTGTTTTGAAAGCGTTGATTTGATTTGGAGTTAGATTCCGTCGGAGTATTGAAGACCTTGCCTCTCTTGCACGGATTTATTTGCGTAATTTAGATAAGTATTCTGCTTCCTTTACATTTTGAAGTTGAATTCGTAGTTGTTTTTCATTATCTGTAGTTATACTCATTCTAAAAATATCTTCCAAAAGATTATAATGATGAATGGGGAATGGCTATAGTATTGTAGGATTTAATTGTAGTCTCTTTTATTCACCTTCACGGTTATACTTATGCTCAATACTCTTCCACAAGAAAGAAACTCTTCAAGAAATCTTTATATCTTGTCTTAAGCATGATTGTGATCTTGAACGTTTTAGTTGTGTGTTTTCACTAAGTACCATAGCTGTTCTTGCTCTTAAACGCTTGTCCAATATATCATAATGATGAGTGGGAGATAGCCATGATATCTTGAGGATTTTTAATTCTTTCGATCTTTATGTTTACATTTGCACTCAATTACACGATCGGTATTCTAAAAACTCTTCCCATGAAGGAACTCTTCCAAAATACCAATCATGATGGACAAACGGTACGTATAATTCCATGGAATACATGATAGCTTAGTTAGGATGCTCGGAGTTTAATTTCACTTAACTCATGTTCATTTTGTTTTTGCTTTAAAGTTTTGATAATGACTTGTAGTTGACATTGTTTTGGAGGCTAGTGACATTTTAGGTTACAGTTGTAGTTTCAACTCATTGCATTTGCACTCAGCATATTCGAGTTGCCATTCACGCATGATAGATTACTTCAGTTGTTAAACAACAAAACAGCCTTCATTATTCACAAATCTCTTCTTGTTTCAAAATCCATAATTGATTCATAAACATATGAGCAGAAGACCATATCACTTTGAGCTGCAGTATTTCTACAATTTCCTTGTCATCTTACAAACCAACATTTCCTCAAAAGACTATTTCAAAAATCCATAAACTTTAGTGAAGTTTAGTGCCATAAAAGCTTGAGTTGCGGAGATAGGTTAGGAACTAGATTTAGAATAGAAGATCTTATGATGGTATCAATGTTTTTTCCTCCAAAACATACTTCAACAAATCTCTAATCCAAAGGATAAAATGTTGCATCATTATATAAAGTTAGTTGTTTAAACTCTTTAGTTAAGAGATTTTCATACTTAGTGACCATGTTTCAAGCTCTCTCTCAAATGCCTTTGATGAAAGAATTTGACATGTTTAGTTTGTGTTTTGAATCATTTGTTTTAAAGTCATTATCAGAAAGCTTTGCTTTTTGTATTCATAGTTTAGATTTGATTAAACCCCGGTGTTTGCAATTGCATTTGTCATTTTATTTATCAGCTTGATTAGGTTTCACTCTTGTTTAATCATTAGCTTCCTTCCATTAGCTTTCTAGTCATTTTTCCTTGTGAACATAAAACCACCAAAAGATCAAAACATCATAAATCATCACAAAACACTACACAACGCATTAAACAAGCACCTAGGTACATACAGTACACTTCACTTGACGGTTACCAATACGGTTGACAATTAAATGAGCTCAATTTAGGAGACTAGATTGAGACCAAACATTTAGCCGTTGCCGGGGAAGTGAGAACTAGAGTAACCTTTGTTTCTTAGCATCCAAAAACAATTATATGCGTAGGGAGAGATTCAGGGGAAGATTCATAAACGGCAGAGGCGGAATTTTGATTTCTAGAACACCACTTGTTTCATCTAGATCTGAGCTAGTACACCTTCAACTCATACCCATATTCCATCCTCTCTTGATCCTAGACTTCAGGAAGATCTAAAATCAGATATCCCATTAGAAAAACCTTCACTTCATCCACTTGTGAACACGCCATAGAAAGAAGATCTAAAAATACGTAGGGACACCAAAACCTTTCCACTTCACAAGAGAGTCAGCCATGGCGGAAGAAGGAGGAGTTTTTAATGGAGAAAACACCTTGTTTGGAGGTAGAGGGAGAGGTAGGAGAAGGAGGAGAGTAGAGAGAGGAGGTAAGTACGGATGGAGGAAGAGGTAAGAATAGGAAACTCTTTTGGAGTTCCCTATAATTGATGAAAACCAGCCACAACCATGAAAAATATTTCACCCTAAATCCTTCAAACTTCTATGGACTTAAAAATGACCACACCGAAACCTTCTTATTGAATTTGAAGTGCTTTGTAGAGACATGACTACTTACAGATGCTCAAAAATTGAAATTATTTCCTTCAACTTTGAAGAGCAGCATTGAAGTGGTTTATGGTACGTCCCATTAGTTCTATTAGAACATGGGAAGACATGGAAACAAAATTTCTAGAGAGATATTTGGATTATTGTATGCAGTTAATCATAAGGAAGAAGTGTTCAAGATGTTACAAAAAGAAGATGAAAATTTGGAAGATTTATTGGAGAGATTTAATTACAACATCAAAGGAAAAAATGGAAAACTAGATCAAGACACCTTAAAAGCTCTTTTGTTGAAAACAATTAAAGGATGAATGGTTGGATATCCGTAACGTGGGGAAAAGGGGATATATCACAACTCACATTACAAATATCTGAGTTATGTATCAACCTTTCAAGAGGAAATCTAAAACTATCAAAAGGTCAAGAGATCTGCTCTTGCAAGAGCAAGTAAGTACGCTTAAGGACGGTAAGTAGATCAGAAATAGGTCACATGCTTGATGATTTTAAATCTTACATCTGCAGGAGTCTTAGTGAACAAATAGATACTCTTAAGATACAAAACAAGCAAAGGTTGAATCGATGCCTTGGCAATCTTTTGTCCCAAATGTAGAAAGAAACATGCCTTGAGAGAGTGTCCTTTGGATGTAAAAGTTGTAGAAACTTGTGTCATTTGTTGCGAGAAACATGAGACCAGAATTGTCCTTCTCTTCCTGGTCTCAAGGTTGTCTTTAGGGAGGAAACTCCTACATATTCCACGAGTCTCTCAATTTTGTATCTAGAAGACCGTGGCGGGGACCTCGACACAAGGATTCCATGATCAAATGTATAATCAACCTCCACCTTGGAATCCTTGGCAGCAACCTTGGCCCCAATTTCAAAATCAATCTCGATCAGGCACAAGGAACACAAAGTCCCTATGGAAAGATACTCTCCATACCTATCGGTATCCACCATCCTATCCACCATACCCACATTTTTATCCTCAAAATCTGAACAAAATTTTCCTCAAAATCTTCAACAAAATTCTCAACAAAATTCTCAACAACATCATCAAAATCAACCACATCAAAATCAACCACTTTCATTACCATTCCCTCAAAATCAAATCAATTTCAGCTCAACCTTACCAAACCCCAATAATAAGAACCCTGTCAGAATACACATACATGATAGAAGGCCAACAATTTCCAACTTATTTAATCACTCCTTTAGACCTTAGTGATGTTCAGCGAGTCACAGAAGAATACTTGAAGAAATATACGTGATCATCAGAACAAGATAATTTTGAGAGGAACTCCTACGGGTGAATAAAAGTCTTGAGGAAGACACATCCTTTCAAAGACCCAAACCTTGAAAAACTAAAACAAAAAGATCCAATAAATCAACTCTTGTATTAGAGTAAACATCCACATCTACTTCTATACCTCCCCTTTCCGAAAAGATTACAAATTGATAGAGGTGTGAAAAACAAATCGTGGTGCCTAATTATGATTTCTTAGATGAATTGAGAAATGTTTGCATTAAAATTCCATTATTGCAAGCCATCAAAGAAATCCCAATTTTGTAAAACAATAAAGGAGTTAGTATGAGGCTAACAAGAAAGAACAAGAGAAACCAAGAAAATTCTTGGTAGGACAAATACTTGAACATTATGATGGTAGAATTGCTATTCCAAAAGTATCTTATTGAAATCCGAGTTGTCAAAATTCACATCAATGGAATTGAAATTCAAAACACACTCATTGACTTAGGAAGACGGCAATAAATATCATGAGTAGACAAATCATGAATAAGTGGCTCATAATCTTCTCTTTACACCCACACTATTACAATTAAGCGAGATAGATACGTGATCAAACCGAATGGGAGGGTAATAGAAGACATTCCGGTGTCCCTAGATTCTTGGGAGTACCACATTGGATTTCTTGATCCCTGCTCTAAGAATAATCTGAGCCATCTGTTGCTATTTAAAGACCTTGGTTGGCTACGGTGATGCTTTTTTTATTAGTTGTAGGTCGATTGATATGTATATTTCTGATGGTAGTTCAACTAAGAAATTCACTTTATATCCTCAGCTAGGACAATTACGGATCTAGATGACACTCAATGGATAGAGGATGAAAGAATATTTACAACCACTCTTCACAATTTCGAAGTAGTGAAGATAATCAAATTCCCAGATACTCTAGAAAACTTTAATCCTCTCCCGAACACAAGCATGAATCATTTCGGGAGGGATCCAATATTGAATTTTCATCTAGGCGGATGTCTCTTCATTCTATGGACAAATTTGACGACTCTACAAGTGAAATTTTTCGGAAAAACTTTGAACATAAGTAAGAACCTAGAAAAATCTCAACAAGAAGAGTTAGTCGGAAGTATTACGAGACATTCTTACGCATATGCATGGAATACAACGACATGAAAGGGATAAGCCCCAAGACTTGTACTCATCACATCTATACAAGGCAAATTCTCAAGGCAATCGGACAACCTCAAAGACGGATGAATCCAAATCTTGGGAAATTTTTAAGAGGAATTGCAAAAATTGTTAAATCGTAATTTCATCTATCCTATTTGAGATTAATTGATGGGTTTCCTCCTTTGGTAGTTGTGCCAAAGAAAAATGGAAAATGGAGGGTGTGTGTTGACTACGAGAACTAAATAAAGCTACTCTTAAAGACCATTTTTCCTTACCTTTCATAGATCAAGTATTAGATACATTGGCAACAAAAAGTACTTCATTCCTAGATGGTTTAAGTGGTTACAATCAAATCAAGTAGCACTTGAAGACCAAGACAAAACCACATTCCTGTCCTTGGGGTACCTATGCTTACCAAGTATTACCATTTTGGATTATGCAATGCACCTAACGACATTCCCAAGAAAGGGAAGTAGGAATTTTAGGATCTAATACATGATTGTGTAGAGGTGTACATGGAAGATTTCACTGAGTTTATGGGAATACATTTTGAAGAGGCTTTAGAAAACACGGAAAAAGTCTTAAAAAAGATGTCAAGAAGCAAACCTTTCACTTATTCACATGAAAAATGTTTATGAGTGTTTTGCGAAGGTATTGTTTTGGGCACCACATTTCGGGGGATGGGATTAGAGTTGATGAGGCAAAAAGTTGAATTCATTTCTAACCTATCCATTCCAAGTTGTCAAAGAGATGTTAGAAGTTTTCTAGGATTTACGAGTGTGCTCCGGAGATTTATGAAAACTTTACCAAGATAGCATCTCCACTCTTCAAATTACTCTCAAAGATTGTGAATTCAAGTGGACTTCGATTGCCGGTTAGCTTTGAAACCACGAAAACCAAAATTTACGAAGCACCTATATTAAGGGGACCCTGCTTGGAAGTTACCTTTTCATATCTCGACGGATGCTTAGATGCAATCTAGGAACGTGTGGGAGAAAAGATTTAATTCCCTATGCCGTCTATTATATCGGTAAAAATTTGACTCTGCGAGTTAAACTATGGCAGAAAAAAGAGTTTTTAAGTTTGTTGTTCATGCCATAAAAAATTTAGACACTATATAACAGGGCTATGAAACATGTTCACAGCGATCATTACGCAATTAGATACCTAATGAACAAATCAATCACTAATGGCGAGTTATAAGATGGTTGTTACTCTTACCAGATTTCAACATTACCATTCTAGATAGGCACAAAAGCAAAACACGGTAGTTGATTTCCTATCTAGACTCCAAATATCAAAGATAACACTTTCCTAGGTTGAAGATCAATTTCACGATGAATATCTTTTTGCAATCTCTACTCAAACTCCATGGTTTCTTGATATTGCCTAATTATTTTAGTTTAGGAAAATTTCTTATTGAATGCAAAGAGGATAAAAGAAAAATCATTTGTGATAGTGCAAAATATTCATGGAGTTGCTAATGAGTTGTACAGGCAGTCCAGTTGATCATTAGAAGGTGTGTTCATGAAGATGAGATGCACGGGTCTCAGGAAGACATGTCATGATGAACAGAATGGCCCAGACACTTTGTAGATAAAGGACAGCTTATAAGATCATGGTAGGATATTATTGGCCATCCTTGTTTAAGATGCTAAAGTATGTCAAAGGTGTGACGGTTGCCAAAGGGTAAGGAAACCTTCTCCTTCGGGTGAGATTCCATTACAACCTCGGGTAGACATTGAACCTTTTTGAAAAATGGGCATTGGATTTTGTAGGACCTATTAGTCCTCCACTTCAAGGAACTAAAAGAAATATATATTAGTTTGCACGATTATGTTACTAAGTGGGTAGAAGGTAAACCATTACTTGTTGCTAATGAAGCATACGTAGTTACTTTTCTTTTGAGGATATTTTTTACTGCGATTTTGGTGTCCCAAGGGAAATTACTACGGATAAAGGAGCTCAATTTACATCAAGGCTAGTGGAGCAAATGATGGAGAAGTCTGAAAATCGGTATAGAAAATCTACTCCTTATCATCCACAAGCAAATGGTCAAGTGGAATCTACTAATAAGATCATTGAAGGAATCCTAACAAAGGCTTGTTCATTTACATAGAAGAGATTGGGTAGATAGGCTTCTGAGAAGCCTTGTGAGCCTATAGAACTACATGGAGAAACACAACAGGGCCATACTCCTTATTAGCTTGTTTATGGAAAGCAAGTTTGTTTCCCATAGAGTTCCGGATTCAAACTTTCAAAATGGAAGTTCAGCTAGGACTTGATTTAACGGAGGCACAAAAGCATAAATTTGGAGAAAATTAATGAATTGGATGAGATCGGACAAGATGTAGTTCGAAGAAAACAGTCTAGTCCAACGGCAAAGGGCTGATGGCATGACAGAAGCCACATCAAAGAGAAAAAATTCAAGAGGGTATTTGGGCTCTCTTGTTTGATTCAAAATTCAAGGATTTTCAAGGTAAATTTCGGACACATTGGCTTGGGCCATATGAAATTGTCGAATTTTGTGAAATAAATAGAGCTGATAAAAAATCAGAACTATAGATGAAGAAGAGGTCACTTTTCTTGTGAATAATTCGTAGATTATGAAGTTGTATCACAAACCACTCTCAAGAGAATAATTTTTCAGAAGTTCAAGAATGCGATGATAAGTTAATGAAGAAGAATTCTTCTTCTTCATCAACTTTGATAAATTTTAAGTATTTCTTTGAAAAAAAAAAAAAATTTAAAAAAAATTAAAAAAAAAAAAAAAAAAGTATAAACATGAGAAACCAATCATTGATTGGCATGTTTATACGAGAAACGATAGGAGTGAAAATCGAGTCTTTCGACACTGCTTTCATACCTAATAGAAGACGTACAAATCTTAAGTTGAGATCCATAGTGCTTATGATCCATTTCATTTCATTTCACTTCATTCACTTATCCATCCATATTCCATTTTATTCATTCATTAATACTCTACTTCATTCCATATTTCATTCATCTCATTCCATATTCCATCCATCTCATTCTCATGTCAAGATTTAAGTTTGATGTCTTCTTGTAATGAATAAAGTATGTCATGGATTGCGGCAGTTCTTATGTTCTTTTCCTCCATTTTCATAAACTGAATCCATTTCATTTCATCATCCACTTCATACATATCATGTCTCATCATCCATCTTCATTCATACCATATAAAATTTCACCTATATCTCCAAAAACCACTCCATTCCATGATCAAATGCTCTGAGTACATTACACGGCTTAACGAACATTTTGCGAACATTCAGCCTTTCAGCAGCTAACGGACATTCCGCGGCCCACAAATCCACGAGAGAGCATTAGTCAGCCGAGAGACATTAGAATTGCAACAAAATGATCCAGTGTATCCATGAATAAAGCATCGAAGGATTATGAAGACTCTTCCAAAGGTGAACAAGAAAAAAGACTACAAAAATCAAATGAAAGCGAGTAGCAAGTTTAGCTTATAATGGAATTTCATAAAGTTTAGCATAGTTTTAGTTATGAATTGTTCGAAAAGGTTGTTTAATTATTTTTGTGTCCAGACCAATAAACCTTCCACAAAATTTGGATTAAATATCTCATTTCAAATTCCATACTTGACATCATTGCTTGATTAAAATGGCGAGGTGTTTGAATTCTTCACGTCTCTTAGCAAATCATTCAATGATGATTCTCTTTATCGTTGTAAAAATATCTGTATCTTTCAATCATTAACTCGTTTCTCCACCTCATTCGTGACTACTTCCATCACTCCATTACGTGGCCAGAGCATTTCATTCCGCCAGCAGAGATATTCTTATCATTGTGAGCGGAGACAAAAGGGTATATCGAGTTTGAATCACCGTAGGCGAGAGAGATTGAGCATTATCATTGAAAACGTAGAGGTATAGCGAGTGTGAGAATTTGAAGACATTTTTTACATGGGCAAATGAGAAATATCAGGTGGGCGGAGATTGAGCATTATCACTTGTGGCAACGGAGAGTGGAGTGAAGAATTTGGAAAGCCATTTGTCCTTAGGGGAGACAAAGGTATAGCATTGAAGAATTTGAAGTCATTTGTTACCAAAATGAGAGAGATAGCGGTATGGGAATTTATTTGAAACTATTTGCCACCAAGAGACGGAGGTATAGTAGTGTGGGAAATTTGAAATATTTTTTTCAGCATTTGTCAAGCAGAGGCATATCGGTCAAAAGTTCAATTGTCAACTAGAGGCATATCAACTCGAAGTTTGAAGGTTGTTGTCACGCATGTAGAGAGCATATCATTCAGAAGTTTGAATCTGTTGTCACTATTAATCGAATATCATTAGGAGACTGACCATTTTCATTAAGAACTTGAAACCATTTCAATTTGAAGGTGAAAGTTATTGTTTGCAATGGGTAGAAGAGTGTTAATTTAGACATTGAAGAAGCAATTATGGGTTTTCATTGTAAGAGCGGCAAGGCGGGTTCAAAATACTTAGAAGGCTACCCTCAATGCAAATAAATGTTGCAACGAGATAAGATAGCTTCAATTTTTGGAGAAATTTAATGGCTTCCACAAATAAGTCACTAAAACATTTGCAAGTCATTCAAAGAGGAGGCGAAGTTGAAGTGGGAGATGTCTCCAAATTCTTGTCTGGCTAGTACTTGTTCAGTTGTTGTTGGGTGTTTTTTTAACC